>VZRU01008634.1:167415-207631 GCA_013398155.1 Pedionomus torquatus
AAAAAAAAAGGAAAAATAGCCAGCTGCTGCTGATAAACACAGATTTAAAAAGTGCAAAAATTAATTCAATTGTACCAAAACATGAGATCTGGAAAAATAGAAATAACGTCCTCTCTTAAAACTTGCTTTAAAATTGCTATTTTATTTTTATTGTAGGACCAACTGTCACACAGAACAATATAGAGAAGGGAGCTGTGTTAGCTAATCTGCTGTAATCCTTTCAACTCTTTGAAAGAACAACAAGCAGTTGATAAGCAGGGTCAGGCTGGGGCAGGATTTTGATAGGAGACATCTAAGGAATGCCTAGGTGCTTCAGGAAGGGGACGTGGGTGATTTAGCAGGCTGGCTAAATCAGTAAGCTCGCTCTCCCCTCCACTTCAGATGGAGCAGACCATGCAGTGCCGAAGGGGTAACCTGTTAGGGGAGACAGATGTAATAACAAAAATCCTGATCGAGGCATTATTTTACCCTTTATCAGGCAGTGGCTTTAACTAACAGCAGCCCAAGTAAGTACATTTTGCTTTGTTGGCAAAATAATGGATAAAAAGATGGATAAACTGTTTCCCACATCCAGTCCTAAAATTTGCAAGGTGTTGTCAAGTGCTGTTAAACCATAAACCTTGTTGTAAACCCATTGTCTCAATTCACTTCTCTCCCACAAACTTTGGACATATTAAAAATATATTTCTGCAAGGTGTACTTATAAATTGCAGCAATACCAGCTGCACACGTTACAGCTGTTGCCCATATAAATTCTAGTGTTGGTTTTAACATCTGATTATAATATAATCACCAAAATATGGATAGGTAATATCAGTAAATATTTTTAGTTCAGCCACCACAAACTTCTCATCTTAACTAGAAAATAAATAAGATAAGAATTATTTTATAAGTACGTACCTTGCACTTCTGAAATATTATACAGGCTGTGCTGGCAAAAACAACTGCCCTCCAAGAAAACATTTCATTGAAAAGTCAATATCTGTGGGTTACTGAAAGAAATGTAGCAGTTTCAATGAAAAGAGTAAAAGCTTCTCTCTCAGACCTCATTTCATGCTTTTTTTGTTTCCACTGAGCATATTTTAAGAACTAATCAGCCTTATAAAAGGTACCACTGTTAATCTACTGTTTGTCTTCGTCTTCACTGCAGCTGCTTAGTAGATAGAGAGCAAACAAAACCGGAATTAAGGTCATTCCATTTAAATCCTTCAGAGTGGAAGACAAGGACTAAATTATTGCTGAGAATTACATGAAGGAAAAGCCCAGGATAAGATAACTATTGTTTATTATTTGCCAGACCCATAGTGGCACTGCATTTACATATTTGTGAAGGGATTACATTAACGTTTTATGAGATTAATTGGTAGCATGGGGAGATTCTCTGATATACTGTCCACACAACTTAAAAGTATGCTCTCGTGATTTCAAAGACCATACGTGGTACATATGGCCAGTGAGAAATTACCCAATCCTACCAGCTACCAATCAGTTGTCATGACCAAAATGTATTATTGACACTTTTTCACATAAATAAAAGATAAATGACATTATTACATTTCATAATACAGCACAGGTCTAAATTGCACAGGACCGTAGTAAAGACCTTAATGGATGATTTTGTTTTCCTTCACGAAACACCTTAAACCTGTATTTTCTTGTCTTTAAGGCAGAAGAAGCAATAGTACAAAAGATCTCTTTTATGCTAATAATAGGAAATCATTTCACTGTAGTCAAATATGAGCAGAAAATGACTGGTCAAATGAGTAGAAAATCTTCTGGCCATTAAAAATCCACAAGCTTTTCCTTCAAATTAGGAAATAGTCCCTGGGAGCTACTCTATAAATAATACATGGTGGGTTTTAGTGTAATCTTTAGTATGAGAACATGCTTTCTTTAGAGCCAACAGTAATACCACTTCAAGAAGGAAATGCTGTGTGAAGAGAGGATCTTGCAGCTCTCTCCCACTTTAAAATCAAGTACATTGGCTCCACAGTATCTCCAGCCCCCAGGAGCCTGATGGCTACAAGGTATGAGTCAGCTCCACCACTCCGACCTCTCAAGTAGCGGAGAGGTATGTCCCTGTTTAGTACCCTGTGCTGGCTCAGGCTTCCCGCACTCAGCCTCAGCGAGGCTCACTTGACACCAAGAATGGTCAGAAATTAAATATTGGCACTAGATATCTACAACGAAAACAAAAGGAAGGGGCGTATTTCAGGTGGTTGGAGAAGGACCCCCACCTACATGGAGTGCAGGTGCAGGATGAGATGCTCATGGTGTTGTGATCCAAGTTGCTCTAGCGAGAGGTAACTGCTCACACCAACACAAAGTTTGCGTTTTTCTTTTTTCAAGCAATGTTTTTGATAGGAGGTAAGTCCCAAACACTGCAGCACTGCTCTGTGGATTTCCAGATAGCTTAGAAATAGTCCTCCTTTCCTCTATTCCTTCCTCCCTCCCTCCTTTCTCCTCACTGTACATGAGATTTTTTTGCTTATCCTGTTCTGTTTGGTCTCCCAAACCTCCTTCACCCAGCAAGATTTCAGCCATCCAAGCCAAGTTGGAAGCAAAGGGCACTTAACCACAGCCACTCATTGCCTGCTGCGCTCTGTGAGCAGTGACAGCAGGCTGGCGGGACGGCGGACCCAGAGCAGAGACATGTGTCCCCCCCTGGGGCACCAGGGTATAACCAAGCCATTAGGACCCACTGTGTTTTCCGAGTGATCCCTTAAGCTTGCTAGGAACCAGGGAAGCTTTTCAAGGGAGGTCGAAGAGCACACTGAGTCAATTGGACCACGCTTGTTTGGCCACATCCCTTCGTCTAACAATTCACCTGCACATGTGAATTATACAGCTCTCCTGGGCTGTAAAATCAGCAAGCGGATGAATTGCAACAGAAGATAAAAAGTAGGTGGGTCATAAATCTTTCATGTGTCAATAAATCACTGGCACTAGTGGAATTTCTAGGAATATCTGCAAATAGAAGATTCAGGGTGAAGCAAGAATAAAATCACTTTTTTTCCTTTTCTTAAGGAGTATAAACTAAAAAATATGGTTTTATGTTCTATTTTTCTCCGTGGAGTGTGCCTGTCTGTTTTGGGAAACCCAACCTGTATCTACATTCTCCATGCAAAATACTATTTGTTTATCCATTTAGGACACACACCACCTTAGTGTCATACTGCTAAAGACTTTCAGTAAGGAAATAATAGCTATATACAATCAACTCTTTGGTATAATGACGCTGAAGATAACAGTCATTACCGGATCCAGTGAAGAAATACATAAAACTGCCAGAGGTGACATCTGCAAATGATGTCACTTGCATTCTTACATCTCTAAAGCATATTTTGAAACACTTACACAAAAATGCCACTAACGTAATTCACCACAGAAATGTCACAAGGATGCTAGACTATACGAAAAACAGCTAGAAATGCATAATAGCAGGAAAATAGTTTTCTTTACATGAATATACGAATGCAAAAAAACCCTACAACCCTTCTGAGCCACATACTGAAAGCAGTCTGAATGTACCTTAATGAAAAAAAAATAAACCAACCCACAAACCCATAATAATGTTTATAATATTGGAAATCTAACTTTAGCTCAGGATTTTACACCCTCTGTTACCATCTGAAAATGGCATGAGCATGTGTCTGTATTTTCTTGTATGTACATAAGTCCAGAAATCCTTTCCCCCTTGTTCCCTGTTCTTTTCAAGAGATGCTGTTACCGTCTTGTTTATTGTTGTAATCATCTGCAATCATGAAATTTATGTGCTATTTCAAGTACTAAAGTAGGAAGAAGACACTGAGCTCTGAGCTTTTCCTCCAGCCACAGCTGACTTGGTGGGCCAGAAAGGAGTGGGGCTGGAGATCAACAAAGAGTCCTAAGAGAGAGAGAAGAGCAAATTGAGAAAGGCAATGTTGATTCTAGCCCAAATTTGTTGGAAAGCATTAATCAAGAAACAAATCACCAGCAGATGTATGTCTTCTAATGCATTACATGCACTTCTGTCAGCAAGATGCTGGCAGTGTTAGCAACAGGTCCTATAGGCTTGAACTTTAATTGTCAGATAATGATGTATTGTCTATAGCTTACAGCATTAACAGGGAACTTGGAAAATATATGCAGCACAACACAGAAGCTGGTTGCCCAGTTTTATGACATTTTAAAAAATGCATTGTACGTCAACAAAATCATAAGTGACTTTATGTATCAATCATACGACACCCCCCCATGTTTACCCAAAGCTGGTCAAGTAGTTGGGATCAAAAAGAACAGACAGAAAAGGATCATATTCAGGTTATGATTATAGTTAGGAACTAAAAAATTATTTGTAAATGTTAGTCTCTTGAAAGAAAGTTTCATAGAGGTTGAATTAAATAATTTATTTAACATAAAGAAGGCATTATACTTGCAACATGTAAATATTGACTGACTTAGCTAATGAGTGGCTGTGTATAAACAGCCTCCTTTTTTATTTCAACTGGAGTCTGGAGCAGACAGCTTTGTATATTTTACAGTCTCTTGTACCTGAGCCAACAATTGATAGTGAAGGAGATCAAAGCCTTGATACAGAGATGCCAAGCAATTTGTGTATAAATGTGCTCCTCAAAAAGCGATAAGAGCACAAAAGAAGCTTTAAGTTACTTTCACCAAGATTTAAATGGTAAAAAGCTAATTACTCTGATGAGCTGTGTTAAAGTTGTACCTGATGCTAAAAACGTACCAACAAGGCCGAACTACAAAAAATGCTTTCTATTCTTTTCCACAAGATTTGTAAATGAGAAGATATTTTACACTAAAAGCAGCCACAATTCTTTCTGTTCTCAACTGGAATATTTCATTTAACTTCTTAATTACTTTTTCATATTTTACGTAATGTGCTAGGCCATAATTTTGTCTGCATGGTTTAACTGAGATATTTAAAAAGATGAGTAAGAAAAAATGCTTTCAATGGCCATAAGATGCTCACTAGCAATGTCTGCTCAATTAAAGTCATTATTAGCACATTAAAGTCATTAGTGACACATGGAGTGATAACATTCAGTCCAAGACTAGAGCTTCTTCATGGTTTCTGTTATACCACTTAATTTACAAGCAGGCTGAGTGTGCTATGACTCTGTAAATCGTTGTCTAAAAAAAGTCAGTTAAAAGTATAAAAGCAGTAAGATTTACTTTACAACCAGTTTACTGGGACTGTAGAACTATAGGAAGTGTTGTGCTATAATGCCTTCAGTAATTTGAAAAACTGTGGATTGTGTTTTGATTCCTACATATTGCTTGAAGGGTTAAATTGTGGGCACAAGTATTTTCTACTCATATACCAAAGTGCATGGCTTCTTCAGTTTTTACTATGCAATAAAAGACAACAAGTGAGAAGAACAAATGTAACACTCCCTATGGCTCTTAGTAACGAACATTATAACCTTCTCTCTTGACTTGTTTTCTCACACTGTATCAACAAAATTAACTAGAACAAAAGGGAGAAGTGAATAACATCTGAACAAGACGCTTATTTGCTGCTGTGTAGTACCAGGAGGAACACAGGATGGTGAGGAACTGAGAGAGACAGGCACCCCTCCATGCAGATGTGTATTTTAAAAAAACAGTAAAAGTAGCATCTTGCACTAATTCTGCTCAGTTACAAACAATGCAAGACAACAGTTTACCAAACCCACAATTGAGTCCAGGGGCAACTTGTGTCTGAATGAGTTCTGTGATGATTTTTAATACAGGGGTGGTTTTTAACAATACACTCTGTGTGGCTAACTATTCTTGTGTTGTGAGACCAACCTGGGTGTAAGAAGCAGCCGTGCTGTGACACTCAGCCAGCTTGTGCAATGCTGTTAGCAAAAGCAAAGAACACTGGCTTCAGCAAGGCAGGAGAGGACAAGGCAGGGGTGCCAAAGTCCCATCTCTGCCCATGAATGTGTGGTATGTGCATGAGTGTGCGTGCGTGTCTGCAGAACAGGGTGAGGAGAGTGTTGTACCGTCTGGAAATACACCCACTCCAGCTTTAATTCAACTAGCTCCAGAAACAAAAGCAGTGCAAGTATGTAATCCAGCAGCTGGGGTACGTCCCAGACTCCAGCTACAGTGCTGCATCAGCTGCCTCTCACTTGGCTCATACCTCTATGCTTTCCCTGTACTTTCACTTTGGAGGAAATCTGACCATGGACTTTTCTCCCCAGTCACAGTTTATTTCACCTAGATGTAATGACACAGGCCTAGAAAATTAATTTTTATTTTTTTCCCCATTCATTCTAACTCAAAATGTTGCAGTAATTAGAAATTAATACTGAGTGGGTACAAATCCCTCTACTGCTATAGCTATAAGTATATTTATTGTACTCCAATACAATCCCAGGCCAGCAAGAGTTGAGAAATTAATCATCAATCATGAAAATAACAACAAGCCAGAGCCGGGTTTTTTCTTCCAGTCAAATCTAGGTTTGACCAGGGAGGGTGACCCTGGTAAGGTACTCCAAGATTTCCAGGCAGAAAGCACTATAACAAAGCCAGGCACAACCCCACATGGTTGCTGCTACAGGACTATTTTCCAGCTCTCTCCAAGGGAAGACAAAGCTTTAATGCAAAAGGGGTAATAGGATGTGACAGCACGGGTATCACAACCAGGATGCGGGATGCTTTCCACAGCCAAGGGACATATCTCTGACAGGTTTACAGGTTTTGCACAGCAGCCTGAGCTCAGAGCAGTGTGCAGCCTCCAACACAGAAAAAGCAAACCTGATACTGAGCACAGATCCAAGGCAGCAGTTTTCTTCTTCCCCGCCACAGCCACAAGGAGAGGCTTTACCCCTCCTCTGTGTTCTCTGGCTCCTAGCCTCTGTTCAGCTGCCTCCCCCTGGCTCTGGGAATGTGAGTGGTGCTGGGGCTGCTGCGGGAGTGATGCACACAATTCATGAGGGCACAACCCCACACACAAACACACAGAATCTCTCCTGCTGCTGCAAGGTGAGGATTTTTTTATTTTACATAGCCTACCTCTTTGTTTCCTTTGGAAGCGCTCTATTTCTTGGGGAGACTTGGAGCACCCTTTGTTCCTCTTGAAGAGGAAAGGAGACCCAATGGGTTTAGAGTAACGACAGTTATAAAAAAACCTCCAACAACCCAATCTATTAATGTCTCTAATTCAAGGTATGTTCAGTCCTTGGCCTCAGCAGTGCCTGCACACTCAGATGCACTAGAAAATCCCCCAATAAAATAGAAGTGAATAATAGATGAAGGTCTATCATTTCTTAACGGCAAAACTAGACAAACTGAAAAGGAGTGGACACAAGACCTGGAACTTAAAAAGATTTGCATTTATCTCATCCAAGGGTGGGTGCATGGCAATAAAAAAAAAGGCAGTAAATATTTCCTAGAGCAAAAGACTAAATATATTGTACTTATTTAGATAACTGCAAAGGTCAGATACTATATACTTCATCACAGTCCACAAGTGTAGAAATCAAAAATGTAATAAAGGCCACTGCAGTCTGCCAAAGAAAGATGCAACGTGCTCCAACTGTTGGAATTTGGACCAAGGCAAATTTCTTCTTGAAATGATGTATGACACTTTTGTAATGATGTTAATTAGTCACTGAAACACTTTTCTGGAGATAGTGGTGGCTCTCTGAGAATTATAAAAGCAAGTTTAACTGTGCTTTCTTGGGAACACCTTCAGTTTCCAGCTCGGTGTTGTTCAGAGGAGCTCTACAGCAGCTCTGTGCTATGCGGGCAGGATTTCATGTTTTAGGTCCTGCTACAACAACCCATCCCATCCTCACCACAGATCTCCTTTTCACTTGTCACGTTATAAGAGAAAACAGGTGCACACACAATTATAAGCCCTTCACTCTATGTATCCTAAATTCACAGTCTATAAAGCAGAAGGAACCATATCTCCAGCTGAGGGTTCCTTCTACATGGGAAATAAAATCTAAAAGAAGATGCTTCTCTAAAACTTTTGCTGTAGTATTGTGCCATGTGGTGAACACAGTCATGCAAATAATGTGCAAACAAGCATGAGTGGTCACATACCGTGCTGAATACTGTCAATGTAAATCTGATAATCTCCACACCACATATTTTTCAAAGGCACTTGGAAAAATGCTGGTGCTTGAGTACTGCAATTTATACCATTTCTAGAATGTGCCCCAAGCCCACTTTTCCCGACATTATTTTCACATTGTCTATATTTGATCAATTTCTTTTACCCCTTTACTTGAACTCTTGCTACCTAGAAGAAGCAACAATTTTCATTCGCCATTGCAATGTCCTCTTTACACCCTGACATCTAGGACCTTTCCTGTTTAATGTTTATGATGTGCAGAATCTTTCCTGGCTAATTATGATACAGAGCTGACACCTGTTACGCACAGATTACTGCTTTACCAGATTTTAAACCAGTTCATGAAGTTCTGTTACCTCCGTAACCTAGTGACTGCCTTATGAAAATACATGGAAATGTCAAGCACAACAAGAGTTCCCTGCTTTCCTGTATTTAGTGTTTACCAGTTTAAAAAAATAAAATGTCTTTTTGTCAACCAGAGCTCGGTTATTCACCAACTATGATTTAGCAATCAAATAATGGACTGCTTTAACACAGAGCAGCAACCCCACCATAAAATTGCAAAACCTAAAAAAACTATGCTTTCAAAACATTCTCATAAGTTTATGATCTTTTTTTTTACCTGTTCAAACATCTTAGAAGCTCTTCATACTGACTAATTTTTCTTCAAATACTGTCAGGAAAGTCTTGGAAAATTCTCAAAGTTGTATTATTTCTTGTTTGTTACTATTTAAGATTACCACAGCTATTTCAAGCAGGTTCCCACAGAAAAGTGCTCCTTCCATCCTCTGTCTTCCTGTTCATCAATAGCTGATTTTCTGTGATTAGTCCTGGAAAAGCATATGGCCACACAGAAGCTTAAGTCATTTTAAATCATTTCTCGATCCTCAAGGTACCTGGCTTCACATTTTTCAGGTAGGTCTGCATAGATCTCTATTAGTAGATCTGTAGCTTTCAGTTGTAAAACATTTTTTAGCTTGTTCCATAGCCTTAGGACAGAGTGGCCAAACTTAGAATTATAGAGCAGTTGTTAATCACAGGTATGTCCAGCACAACAGACAACGTTTAAAGCCTCTGCAGATGGTAAAGGCAAGTGAGGTACTTGGTCTGGGGTCTTTCCTTCTCCTCTTTTGTTCATTGAAGGGATGTGAGCACTGTCTGCACTGTGCTACCCACTCCCTGCGACCCTCCTGTGCCCCCAGCTAACCACCCTGCAGCCACCCTCGCCTGCTCATGGGCCCATCTACAGCAAACTACCCAGTTCCTTCCAGGAGCTCCAAGCAGTGCTCATGCCATGAGTAACTCGCTGACCTGTGCCTGCACATCTAAGCCTGCCCGGCAGGAGGCCGAGGAGAAAGCGCAGGCAGGAGCATCTCTGCACCCCTGGCTGAGGGGCCAGGGGTTGTCCCTGTCCTTGAAGGGTCCGTCACATGCAAAGAAGGTGAAGTCTGTATTACTTATACTTATTATTATAATCTGCTTTTGTGCCAAAATGATTTATTGCTTGGCAGACAATCACATTTTATTCAGACGAACAGCACAAGCTTCTTCTGCTAAGATTTCACCATTGTCTGACATTTTCCACTGCCTGTAGATTTGATGATGTGGTTGAATTACATTAGCTTTGAAATTATTAACCTGTCCATTACACGGGTAGTAATTTACAACCCTTGCTAATTCACAGAGGCCAAGCTTTATCTGACTATCAATTTCTCAATAATTTGGAATCAAGCCAAAGCTAACTTTTCTTTCTGATCTTGACCCCATGTCTTACTAGTCCTAGAAACAGTTATTCCTGAAACTATCACACACATACTTTGGAAGCTAAGATCCTATTTTTCTTTAGCTATTTTTCTCCTGCAAAACCTATTTGTACTTTCGGACACTGCACATTCAAACAATAGGATATAGATGCATCAATAGTAGACATTGGGTGATAATGTTATTTTTTTCTGACCACTCGAAGAGCTGATCTGTTTCTATATGTATATCTGTAGGTCTTGCTGAAAGAGAGACAAAGTGGGTAGCTCCAGAATTAATATAATCATGTCATAATAAATACCTTAAGAATCTTGTGCATATCACTACTATCAAGGGGAGTCTCCCATTCCTTTCAATGGAGGTGGATTTTTGTTTTTTAGGTAGTCAAACAATGTTTTTTTAAATTATTTTTTCTCATACAGATATTCTGGTATCCTAAAACCATCTCCATCCCCCACCCCACCCCCTAAAAAAACCCCAACAAAACACCAAAAACCAAAAAAAACCACAATGCAAGCTGTAGCATCCCATTTAGTAATAACAGTAAGAATTTCTAATGTGGTGATATGTAATGCCTAGATTTGGGGTAGATTACACTGGAGTGGACATGCCTACCCCTTTTTTTATAGCCTTTAGCTATTTCTTGCCAGAGTGCCTAACTCCATCCTGGTTGAAACCATGACAAAATCTCTTTATGCTGTTCCCACAGAAGTGATGAAGTGTGATATTAGGCCATTTTAGATCCCACATTATTCTGTAACACCAGATCCACAGCTCTTAATTCTTTAATTAATTGAATATTTGCATATTACTGCAAGAAATCTCCCCAAAGGCTAAAGCAACAGTGAGAGCAAAACTCTATTTGGTGGCAGCAAATAGATCAGATGTTGAGGTCAGGTAATGTGAGCACCCTATTGCAGGCACTTTCCAATCAGGGAGACAGAAACTGCTCATGTGACACAAAGGGTGAGTGGAAATTAAATCAATAATCAGCTCCTCTACCCTGTCGTAACCAACCAGTTGGCTATAAATCACCAGCCGACCAGACTCCGTGAAGAAACTAAAGATTTATTGTTTTTATCATTACTCTCACTATCTGTATATTTTGTATTTGAAGCGTACGTGGTTTTTGCAGCATATTCAGGCATTAGTTATGCTTTGAATCATACTTGACCAAAGGAGAGAAGTAAAATCTCTCATCATCCAACCTGAGACTGCAGATATCAAGAGTCGGAAGGAAAAAGAAAGACGGCTCATACTATAACACCTTCAGTTACTGCATCCAATAAGTATTATTACTCCAGCACCAAATAGGAGGTACAAAAAGGAGATTTAAAAAGACCCTTTAAAATTTAAGAAGGCTAAATTAACCCTGAAGATTTGCAAAAGGTGAATTTCCATATTGTTAAGACACTCTACAAGTTGTCAGTAGTCCTTGCAATCGGAATACTTACATAATTGCTTGGGAAATAAATGTCTCACTTCTATTTTTCCTGTGGAATTAAGGGGAGAAATAATCAAAGATCATTAGAAAATTCAAACTAAACACTGATATTAATTTAAACATTTCTAACCATAGAGAAAGATGCTCTACTTTTATTGTGTAAAGCATAGAAGCAACACACAGTGGTTTGACATTTTAAAATAAATATTTTCAAAGAAAAATGCTAAAAATATCTCTTTTCTATATTTACATGTCCAATTCAACCCTAGATAACCACTAAAACATAAATTCCGATTGCAATCTGGTTACAATGCACACCAAGCACAAAAGCCTCCTAATGATCTTTGATTAGTTCTTTATTAAATTCATCAAGGGAGCAAAGAAAATTTAATAATCTTCACCATTTGTCATCTTTCTGATTACAGTTTTGATTAGAACTTTCAGCTTTTATTTTCTTCTTTTCTAGTCATTGCTATTACTGTGATAGTGCTTCTTTCCTCTAGTTTAAGAAGAATGAGATGGGGCAAATGAAACAAATTTGTAATCCTGGATATGTATTTAACTAGGTGTTCTCACACCCTGAACAAGTCTAGCTGAGAATATGAGATCTTAAAAATGCAAAATAGCCCTTAATGGAACATCTCCTCATTCATGCCATAAAAAATTTTAGAGTCCCAGGTAAATAATAACTTGCTTAACCAACCAGATATCTTAAAAATACTCTATACATAGATGTCTGGAGAAGAAAAAAATATTCCAACATTTGAAGAGGAATTTTCAATTTTTAGAAACATTTGTAAATTTATTCTACTATTTTAGTGTTCAGTGATACGATTCACTTATTTAATACAAACAATTAGAAGGTACTTTACTGTGCACTACTGACAACCTTATCATAAAAAACTGGAAAGAAATAAACTGAAATGATCTAAATAGACAAAACAATTTTTACAACACAACATACACTGTGTCACTCAAAAATGTGTACATTTCAGTCACTGTTGCAAAATTCTAATTTTTTGGATTCCCAATGCAAAGCCTGCCCTGTCCCCATGCTGCATGATGTGGGCCTTGGTTCACTGGGAAGAGCTAATGGATTTGCTGCACAAAAACCTGCAGCAGCAAGTGCTGATTTCATCAGCATGCAAAGGATGCATTAAACAGTCACTGGATAAAATACTGAAACAGTCCTGAATCAAGGGATGACATCAGGAAGCCAATCTTTTGCAGGTGGACATCCCAAGGACTAAAGGGTTGTCTTTTCACTCTATTCTTCCCTTCCCAGCCCAAAGAACCTTTAGATCTTCCTACAGAATTGAACACCTCTAAAGAAATAGAAAGTGTATGCTGTCCCCCATTCCTTGTACCAACTGACAACTCCGCACATCAGAAACCAGTGTTTGAGTTCCCTTGGGTAGAGGACAGACCTGAGTCCAGATTACGGCTTCTGACATCTGTATCAAGAAAGCACTCTTGATAATTATGAAAAACAAGGGAGAGAAAACAACACAAGCCTTGTTCCAAGATTCTTGAACACAGTGCCTGTGTTGTTTTATGGACTTTAAAATAAAGTGTGGATTCAGAATTTCATGGCAGGTGATATTGGAGTGGTAACTTCTCCCATGCTTGAGGAAAATGTTAGAAAAACAGTAAATAACCTGATGAGTTTCATCAGACAGGGATGAAACTCTCATTCCTACCAGGAGAAGGTCTCTGCCCAAGTACCCAAAGCCTTCGCCTGTACAGAGCCTCATATCCCAGGTGTACTGAACTTTCCCAGCGTGATCAGCCATTTCTCTCTTCACCAACCAGCCTTCCTTGATATGTGAGCAAGGAGAATTGTTTAACTGGAGTAACCACAGGCAGTTTTTAAAGGGTTCGGAACTATGGTGAGCTAAAGGACCCCTCTTAGTGCAAGCAAAGTGACTCTATCTGAAATCTAAAGGAAAAACTTCTCTATTTCCCAACTCCCAGGAACATACTTAATTTGTATACTTTTATCGGTTATGTATAATATAGGAATCTCAACCTTTCTGATTGTTACTAATGGACCTCTTTCTCTCCAAAATGCTACTTATTAATTTTGCCTGGTTTTCTCTCTTCTAAATCATTAATCTAACAGCCTCTCACTACAAAATAGCCTTACCCTAAAAAGCAATTTGTATTGAAACATGTGAAATCTTGGACTTATATTATAAAAAAATACAGTTTGATCTTTTGTTTGGGGTTGTTTGGCTTTTTTTACTGGGTTTCAGCATGGTTTTTAATGTTGTGTCATTACAGAAACTGTACTATGAAAACAAAATGCTTATTGTGATATTTATAATTTGCCTTATTCCAATTCCACTGAATGTTAAGCTTTTTATTTTTCAAATCTTTGCATTTCCAAGTACATAAATGAGCACTTTCCCTAGCTAATTGGAGTCCTTTTTCTTCCTCACTGGCTGTCTACAATCTCTTAAATGCTCCAAACAATTATGTGATGTCGCAAATGCAAGACATTATATTGGAGCTTTCCCTTGTGTGTAGTGATGTATTTGTCATGTGGCCCCAGAGACAGCAGTCATTTGTATCATGTTTGGCTTAATAGTAGTAACAAGGGAAAAAAAAAGAGGAGAAGGATTAGAAGAGAGACATTTAACATTGGTGTTTACAGTAAAATCTATGCACTTTTTCACTGCAGAAGATGCATGACATGATGTTGTCACTAGGATATTAAAGGTTGCATTTTAAAAATAAAACTTTACAGTCAGCACGAAAAAAATTATCTTCAGCACAGAAAACTTGCTGAGAGCCAGAAATAGCAAAATCTGCAGAGGAGCTGATAGCATCATTGAGAAGAAGTCAAAGTTTTACACCTCCTAACAGCTCTTTATTAGAAAATGATTTATTCAATATAAAATAGGTTTTCAAAATGATGATGGGATTAATCAACTTGTTAGCAGAGAAAGTATTGAAATAACTTCACGGTTGGCATAGCTAGTTGTCAGATCAGCTCTCCCTTTCATAGGCACTTGTTATAACAGGCAGGGGGCTAACCCTCTCAGACATGGAGCTAATCAGTCCTTGAAAGTCACTTCATCCAGTGGAGTGGAATAATGTACTCTAGCGTCGTTTGTCCACCTCTACCATTTGGAGCGATGGTATTTAGATTGTCCATTTTTGCCTCATCAGCTTCCATTTCAAAGGATTGTAATTTTTTCAACGGTATCAGGATGTCAGGTTAAATGTATTGTCTCAAACTATCTGCTTTATAGCCGGCATTGTTAGGACCAGTCCATGAATATATAGTAAGATAAAGAAAAAGCAGCTGCATGGTTGGAAAGGCTATTCTTTAAGCTTGATTAAGTTCCCACAAAAAAAAAAAAAAAAAAAGACTCTGGACAAGAAGTAAGACCACAATTAATGACAAAGAACAATATTTCCATCAAAGAGTTAACTTAATCAGCCTCATGAACTGCAGGGCCCATTTACAATTGCCGTTCAGATGTCGGCAGCTTTCTGGGCACGCGTGCCTGCCCACCCTGTGCAAACAGATGTTCTTTGTCTCATTTTGGAATATTTGTTGCTGCCCTCCCCAAAACGACCAGCTGCTTTCCCCGCCTGCAAGAATTGCTTCTTTTCCCTGGGTCTGGACAGAGCCTAATTGAACACGAATAGATTCCCTGGCCCCAGACAAGATCACTGAACTTGGAGAAGAGAAAAGCTGGCAGGCAAGGACAATATAATAAACTTTTCTTTGCTATTGGCTTTTCCTCTCTGTCACTCAGTGCTATCATCAAATAAAATCATCAGAAGGAAAGGTGTTTTATAAAAGAGGTTTCTCTTCCTCCTAGCTACAGGATATTTCCCCTTGGGAAATATTTCCCCTTGGGTTTCTATTTTTTGTGTAACATATAAACCAAATCTTATTGGTTCTTTGGGGCTTTGGTACTCAGTACTTTACCAAGTCCTTTAGAGTAGTTTCGCAATTTAAGCACCCCTCAGTCAAAAATATCAGCTTTCTTCTAATAGCCTATCAGACTTTTTACTAGTGCATTGAATCTGGTGAACTGTGTATTAAGAAGAACAAGTGGAAATTGTCTCTAGCAAATTGTTCTTCTATCTGAACTTTCCCAAATGTTTTATTACTCAATTAGGCATGATTTAAATTAATCAGAAAATCCAGGAAATGAATAAAAGCAGGACTAGACTAAACAATGTTGACAATTTGATTATGTTGTACACAGAATTCATCTATTCACTGAAATCCTCTTCGTGTGATAACTCCACTCTTCTGATTACAATTATTTCATTTATGTGGTGAATGTGTTTTACTCTTGTTCTAATCCTGGGTGTTATTTTAAGAATTTTTTTTCTCCTGTCTGGAGAAGCCTAGAATCAACAAGGGAACAGACATCTTTTGGAATCTGTTCACCCAAATACATTAATAAAAAAAGCATCCAGATATATTCCTCTTATTAACGCTGCATGCAAGTGGCTACCTGTGTTTCCCAGCCATGGGCATATCCTGTGTCCATGCAGCTATAACATGTCTGCTAGATGGCCACCAGCAGGGTCTCCAGTGTCTCTAGCTCTCACTCTGTCTCCTCCAGTGGTCTTGTACTGAAAAACAGGGAGCTTTACTTTAGTAAAATAAATTTAAAAAAAAAATATTTCCCCCATCAACATTGCCTGTAAAAGCAGAAACTTTCCACAGACTTTTATAATTGAAACTGATTAATTTAGTTTTATGACATTTAATTCGCTTAGTTTCATGACATTCATCACAGCGTACATAACACACACCCTACAGCAGCTCCACGACAAGGTCTGATAAAGCTTCCTACAGGGCTTGGTCTCCTGCTCTCCCAGCCAGGTGGCATAAGGAAAAGTCACTACACCACAGTGAAGAGCAAATGGGGAGGAGGGAGAGAAAAAATGCAATCATCCCAGGCCATATTTGTTGCTTCTCTTCAGGAATGGTTTTTGCCACCCTTGGCTTGAACAGAGAAATGAGTTGTATTCTTCCTAATGTACTCCATCTAGTTGCAAATTGTGTTACGTGAAAGGCTAACTCAAGACTTTTGCATTGTAATGAGAGTAATAATGAATAATGGCACTTATGTGTAATAAATTAGGCCTTTGCTGATAAACATCCTTTTTACCCAGATGCTTACTTTCTTGAATTTCATAACAAATCAGAAATAATCTTTGTGGATCAGGATGCAAAATTAACTTAAGCAAAAGAGTAACTGCGATGCTGAGCAGAAGTTACTGGATAGTAATCAACTTAATTAAACATACCTTAATAAATCAGAATTACGAAAACAGTAATTTAATTCAGTTATCTCAGAGTCTTCATACCACAAATGGCAACAGTGAAAAAGAAAGATAGCTGCAGACAATGGACTTCATTGCTCTTACGTATGCCACACAATCACTGATTTACTTAGACACAGTATGTATTTTTTTTTTTTTTATGCTTTTGTTACGATCTTGCCAGATTTTCTTTTTGTATTGTGACTCTCGACTGCTGCTGTTCTTCATTATTTTATGTATTTCTCCCCATAAGAGTAACCCCTGCTAAAATCAAGTTAGGAGTTCTGCAAACAAGTCTGTAAGCATCTGCTCACTGAATCACCTGTTTAACACTTACATGTAAGAACAAACCAATGCTTAATCATTTTATGGGAATAAATAGTGCTTCAAAGGGCTGGTGACTTTTCTGCAACTCTCCTGGAAAACATGTTTAAAAGCATTTAAAATTCTATATCTAGACAACTTCTGCCTGAACACGTCAGGTGAGACCTTATTCAATAAAAGTCAGTGGAAGTTGTTAACTGAAGTAAAGCCCAGCATTAACTGAAAATAAAATTGAGTGCATAACATATAATTTAAATTAATGGTTGAAATCAATTTAACATTGCTTACAGGAAAGCATAGCTATCCATATAGGCATCCTGAAACTTTGGTCTTGAAGGAGGAACATATGCCAGGGACCACCAACTGTACTATGCTTGTTTCCTACTTTGCTTTTAGTATCCCAGGCAAACAGATACTATTCCCTTGCCGCCTTTGCTTACAACTTTCAAATCTCCCATGACTCCCCATCCTAAATTTAAGAGCAGTGCATGTCAAATCCTGATACAATTATGGCTAGCTACATGTCACATTACCTACAAAAATACATGCTTACTGCTGAAGTTGGGGAAATCTAGCTGTTAATATTTCTCTGCTGTCTAACATTACACTGTAATCGGAGCAATGTTTCTGAAAGACCAGTTCAGTACATTAGCTCTCAAATATGAAAAAATACACTTTCATCATTGAAATTATTCACTTAAAGCAGCACTTCAGCAAAACATTGTCCAGACTGACCTTGCAATTATATTGCATCTAGTGTGTACTGATTTACATACGGTGTGCTTTTCCACCTGTAATTGAGGCTATTAAGCAGAATGCAAAGGCTGAGCTCCACCCTCTGAATCTAGTAGATTAAACAGAAGGAGTAAACTCGAAAAAAATACGCACTGGAGTAGCTGCTGCTGAAGTTACACAATGAGGACTGAGCACTGGTCAGAGTAAAACTTCTCTGTCTGGAAGGTGCAGCTCACCATCTTTTGTTCAGAAAAGATAGTGCCATTCTTGGTGTAGCTCACAACCCCTGATTACTAAAAGTCATCCTGAGATAAGCTAATTCAGGAAAAAGAGATACTGTGATGACACGATTCTCATTTTAAAAATTAGATTAAACCAGAATCATAATTTTAGATTAGAATTTTTTTTCAGTAATTTTAATACTGCTGTTTGAAATACTCCTTAGAAGAGACAATATTGCTCTGACTGAATAAGGAACTTGTAAGAATGCTGAATTTTAAATAACTACATCCGTTTTCATGTTTAAATAACCATTTGCCCAAAAACTTTTCAGTATTGGGGAATTACTGTGGAAGGTTCTTTTGGCTACTAAAAATACCAGCAAATCAAAATCACTACTTTCGTTAATACAGAAATATCATTAAATACTCTTTTTTTTTAGAATACTTTGCATTTTGTATACTGTTTATCTCTGGTTATTAATGTACTATGAGCTCAGAATGCTGATGATCTAATTTACTTCTGAAAACGTGGAAAATGTCTAAATCGGAAGTGTTCCTAGAGGCCCAAGGGAAAGTGTTACAATCTTGAGATCTTAATCTGGGATAGTATTTTAAATTGTTCTTGCCATATAAAGTAATTATGGAACCAGCTATTAGAAGATGCTGAATTAGAGTCTGGATGGTACCAGAAACCACTGTCATGAAGGACAGGATAGAACATTTGCATGTGAAAGGATTGTGAACAGTATCTATAAAGAATTGTGAAATTACTACCGTATTTATTATTATAATTTTGTATCATCACAGTCTCATTTCAGCATGACCTGTAAGAATAGATTAAATTAATGTCATTTTCTCTTCTTGTTAACATCTTTATCACAAGAGCAAGCTGTCACAATTTTAGTGTCTAAAATAGTCTGTGAATTACAGGGGGCAGGAGCTGGACCGTTTCGCCATTCTGCGCCTTGGTTGGCTCACCTCTCCTGGTTTGTTCTTCCTTCCCCACCATACAGGGTGACGATCAGCATAAAAGATCTTTGTATCCTGCTCTTCAGTAAAAAAGAAGACAGTCTTCATTGTTTTAAACCTCGATGAGTTAAAAATGTAGTAAAACAGAGCAAGGTGTGGATTGGTCTCTTTTCCCAAGCAAAAAGCGATAGGACAATAGGAAATGACCTCTAGTTGTGCCAGGGTAGGTTTAGGACAGATATTAGGAGCAAATTTAGGAGGTTTAGGATAGATATTAGGAGCAAATTCTTCACCGAAAGGGTTGTCAAGCATCAAAACAGGCTGTCCAGGGAAGGGGCTGAACCACAATCCCAGAAGGTATTTAAAAGACATGTGGATGTGATAGCTTAGGGACATGGTTTAATGGTGGATTTAGCAGTGCTAGGTTAGTGGTTGATATCAAAGGTCCTTTCCAACGTAAAAGGTTCTATGTTAATTTGATCTTTGGAAATATTTTCTTTCTATAACTGGATTATGAAAAAATAGAGGCAATAGTTGTTAAGTTTTGTCTTGTTTTTCCCTTCCATCTCCCTTTTTCATTTTCCTTCACTAATTTCAAATAAAACAACAGAAAAGGAAAGCTCACAACATCACCAAGGAATTTCCCAAGTGAAATCTTGAGACATTTCCTTGCGTATTTTCAAAAAAATGCAAAAATTATTCATTTGGCTACCTACTGAATCAGTACTGTGAAACTAGTCAGTCCCTCCTTTCTCAAACGTTTTTTTGCTTGGCTTTAAGGTACTATTCAATAAGTGAATATTCTGTTAGATGCTGCTGTTCCTGATTCAACATTGTCAATTATTGTCTGAGCTGCTATAGTCCACTTGTACCTACAGAAATGAGGTGTATGTCTCAGGCGCAAGTCATATGAGCTGTCTTATAATTATTTGGAAAGTAGAAAGTAGTTGAAGGATGAAAGACTGTGGGGCTTAGATATCAGGTAAAACAATGATGCAGCCTCACCCTACTGAGCCATGAATAAATATTACATCCAATTATAGCTCTCAGATCACCTTGTTCACTGGATCTTTGAAAAAAACCCAGTGATAAACACTGACAGTAGCTGTGTACTGCTCTCTGCATAACATCAATTCACTTTTGTGCCTTTTAGTGGGAAAAAAAAGGAGATCTCTTTTGTTTGGAGGGTGTTTAATAACTTGCCATGAAATTTCCAGCATCCAGCACAAGCACTTTCTTTCAGAGTGAAAGACCCATTGATGTCTTCACGCTCCTGGCATGAAGATGCAATGTGGTCTCTTTCCTCCATACCCCAGTTTACCCATGGAGCAAAAAGGACCTCCAGACATGGAGAGAAGCCCTGCTTTTTTTCAGACTATATGTTAACTAGGCAAAAGGAGGGACTCGATGTGTGGGTATTTCACTACATATCGGCTCCAAATTCATCCAACAAACCCCTGGGATTGTCTGCAATGTCTCTATGACATGATCACTGAACAGGTATGTCCTGGATTGAGAAGCCCAGTACTAACTTTTCTTCTGATGCTGGGAAAATTGCACTTTTAGAAGACTCTAGTGTCTGAATTCAAGAAAAAATTTCCTTTATGGCCAGCCAGGCTCTGTGAGATTCAAGGTCTCAGTGTTTTCAAGCCTTGCCAGGTGCAGGGATGAGGAGGAGCAAGGCCTGGGCATTTGACCCAAGCTGGCCAACAGGATTATTTCGTACCATGAATGTCACATTCTATATACATTAGAAAAGTTTGCTGCCTAGTTGGCTTTCTCTTGGTGGTGATACAGACAACTCCTTGCCCCGGTGCTGGACCTCTGAGGCCTCCCTTCTTCCTGAAGCCTTTGCAGTGTCCAACATTTGCTGTCCCTGCTGGGAGTGCACGGCTTCCTGCTGATAGACTTGGCTGAATGTAATTCTTGTAAATCTTATATCACTGTCGGGATTAATACTGGTTCTTTAGTATTTTTGTTAGTTATTTAATTTTGTTCTATTACATCTATTTACATTTCAACCCTTGCGTTTCTTTGCGTTCCCCAATTCCCCTTTCCTGGGTGGGGAGGGGTCATCGGGTGACAGAATAACAGTTTACTGTAGTTTACACAATTATGGGTTTTCTCAAACCATAACAAGATATCAACACTGCTGCTGTCATATTATCATTAGCTTCTTATAGAATGTGATATATACATACAGAACCTTATAAACAGCGTTTGGAACAATGATGGCTTCCCAATTGGAGCTGGGCATTCTGGACGTTTAGAGACAGCAGAGATAATGCTCCCTCGCTTCCCTCCAACCACCTCAGCTCTGTCCTCTGGTGCTCCAGGACACACTCCTTTGGGCTCAGCAAAAGCACATTGTGCTCAGCTGAGTCCCTAACAAGCACAGGTACACAACAGGTATTCCAGCATGAGCTATGCCGTGTTATTTAAATTTGCTCAACATGCAAGGCCTTTGGAAGACACCCCCCCCCATGTCTACTCCCTGCCTTCTTCACCGAAACATGGTTTTCAGTGCTGGCAACCCAAAAGCTCGGCCTGTCTGACCATTCATCTGGCCACTCCCTAGTCTATCTGCCAAATGATCTGGGTTAAAAAGAATATCACAAACTAATACCAAGACAGCAGCTGAATAACAAAGCTGACAGAAGTGGGGTTACAGTGAAGAATTAGTTTTGGGCAACCTGCTGTTTCAGCTCAGCAGCAAAAAAAAGCAGTTTGCAGCATTATTTACATGCATAATTCACAAGGGTACTTCTTAGAGAAAAGTAAAACCAAACCCTTGTGGAGTTCCAAAATAACCTTCACCTTCCCTTTGATATGATGAATATGTTGACAGCTCATTTTCATTGTGGGTTTTTTTGGTCTAAGACTATCGAAGGGGTATAAATGCATAGCAGTTTCCAGAAGGATTAGGAGAATAAGGCATAATTTGATGTAGGTCATGTTGTTGTCAAATGATGGCTTTTCAGCACAGTATATTTATATACTACTAATTCCAGTTTCCATTGTATGTAAAGGATGATTACTTATTTAATGAAGAGACTTCACTAGAACAGAGTTTTGTTACAAGATAATGGTCTCATGCTGTTAACTAAATGGGAAAGCATTTATTGTAAAATGTATACACTCTAATTTATGAGATTAGCTTGCACTAAGGGAAGATCCAGCAATAGGATGTGGGAAAACATAAGAAAATATATTGTGAAATAAAGACTATTTTCTTGTCCATAACGACAAAAATAGTAACACAATAAAAAAAGATGTTGACTTGGTTGTATATTCTTGCAACACATATGTGTCAATAACTGGTTATATCAGTGCATATGTTATATGCATCTGTGGGGTAAAAAATATTGCTTAATGCTATGGAACGGCTCGATTCAACAGTTCTGCAATTGAAAATTGAGTAAATAAAACAAAAACTGTATTTTCTATGAGTTCCTGTGCCTCTCAATGCAGGTACCCTCCACCCCTGAGTGCATGTTACGCTCTGCACTCAGCATGTGTTCAGGGGGTACCCCTAACTCCTCTTTTTATAGTTCTCCAATTTCTATTACCAATATAAATTAATTTGCATATAGGAGCTTCCTAATATTCCTGAATGTGGTGTTAATATACAGCTATAAACCCAAAGTGTTAATCAGGACTAGTGAGACAAAAGATCTCCCTAAGGGGAAATTGTCAGTTACATAATCAGAATACATTAAAATCTAGTCGACTGCATGTTTTTAATAAAAAAGAGAAAAATGAAGGGCTGAATTTACAGGCAGCAGACAAAGCTCCCTTAAAAATAAGCCCATTAATGCTTCCTGCAAGGTCAGATCAAGGGTGATGAAATGAGAATTGACCAAACATGAGAGCAATTCCCAGCTAAATAAAAAGCCAGATATTCTTTTCTTCACTGACAACAGAAAATGAACATAGAGACAAGAAGGGTTGATCACTGATGCCAAAAATGTACTTTCCATTCTCCGAGCTTTCTAAAGTCTCTTCTTTTATCCATTTTCTATTTTTCATCATATTGCCATTCTCCCTTTTTTGTCAATGACCTTTCTTCAGTCCAACTCAGCTTCTGTCTAATGACCTGAAGAGGCCTTCTTCACAGGCTGGAAAGCTTTAGATTTAAGATCCCCCTCCTTCATTAGAGTGAAAAGTGAACAGCCTCTATGTGCTGGGTGTTAATGAATGTGAAGAAAGATTTTTTTTGTATGTGTTTTACACATTATGTTCTTGACTCCTTGAGGTGCTACAATAAATTGCTGCGCTTCATTTACAAGGAGTGATAACAGAAGCAAAATGAGGATCTGGCGGCAAATTACTTCTCAGTTCACCCTGGGTCAGGCTGCTGGGGCTAATGAGAAGAGGTGCTCTAATTTTAAACTCCTCCTCGACCAAGCTATTCTTGCATTAATGTTCACTGCTATAAATTGTAAAGTCAAATGAAGGAGCACTGTTGAAAATTAACCAGTATTTTTATCCTTTGAGTACCCAATAGAACATATTTTGGCTTCTAAGCCTGGTGGTTATCAAAGGCGGCCTCTCCTGCCTCTCTGTGGCAGGATGCTCCCGGCACACATATGCCACTGTTTCTGCCTTTTCTTTACATGAGAGGAGGAAACGGTCCGGGTTTCCAACAAGATTATAATTTAGCCCAAAGAAGAAGGTGTTTAAAGCCAGCCTTTTTGTGTCCCTTTACCAGGACAGAGACATTAAAAAGTCGTGCAGAATTACTCCATCCTTTTAATGCTGCTGCATGTTTAATGAATTGTAATTGTGTATATGGAAAGACCCTGTAAATCACTGACCCATTTAGGTCTATGAGCACTTTGTTGCTATAAGCCCAAAGCAGGATTTGAGTAGTTAATGAGAAACTAATGCAGCACCTGCTTCTCTAATGAAATATCTTCCTAAGCCTATATTTTGCCAATTTAACAAAATCAAACACAATACAAAAAGGGGAAAAAAAAGAATAAGGAAAAAAAAAAAAAGAAAAGAAAAAGAAAGAAACAAACAAATAAACTCCCAAACAAAACCACAGCCCAGGTTTCATACGAGGGGAGTTATGCTTCTTTGAAGAACATGGTTCCAGATTCTCATCACTGGATTTTTTTATTGATAACTTGGCACTGAATGCAATGACATTAATGTATTTAAAACATATATCAATGACATGGCATTCATTTGTTGTGTGACGTGTCTGTCCTGGTACATTCTTCTATGAAATTGCTACATAACATACAAATTAACCACACTACCCTACTCTAATCATTGTAATCAGTTATGTTTTCATGTGTACATTACTAATATATAAGGTTGTTGTAGTTCTTGTGTGTGGTTTAATTGCTTGTTTTTGCATATCTTGTGTGATTGATGATGTTCTAGAAATCTTTTCCCCGAAAGGAGACTTTCTAAATTACTTTGTTTAGATGCTAATGATTGTATTTCATTAGTGGCCCTCTCATCCAGAATCATCTTTAAATGAATGAATATGCCATAATTAAAAATCTGAATTATGAATTACTTTGAAAGGAGACAACATTGTCCCGATTTCCCACTGCGACTCAGTGTTATTTCAATTATGTAAATATGTTTAATCATTCCCCTTTTGTTTTTCTAATTATTTAATATTAATGTTGCTTTACCCCTTTATTGCTACAAGAAGGGATATGGCATCTTAAATGAGAGTACTTAGACAAGTGATACACAGATGACTAGATTCAAGCAGACATTTACCAGAATGCATAACCCATTTCAAAAACAAACATGCTATTAACATTCATACTAATATAGCAACACTAGCAGTAATTGCACTTCATGCATGTTTTGTCTTTAGAAACCTAATGTATTCACAATGTACAATCTCCAATCAATTTTCTTATCAAACTTAAAATCTATTTGTACAACTTTAAATTCTCTTGAAGTGCAAATTTTAAGTAATGAGATTTCTCTGCCCACAGGCTGCACTTTTTCAATAGTTTGAAAAACAGATATAAATTGTAAAGCATCTGGACATAAGACCTTGTTTTCTCTGTCATTGCAGCCAGCCCTATTTTACAGGACCAGCAAGCACATTCTTTCCTGTGAGTCTGAGCAACATGACAATATTAATACTCCTGAAAATTCACACAGAATACAGCCCTTTTACTGAAGTTCCCAGAATCAAGGACTTTCAAATTAATATCTGTAAAACTATCAACAAATCCACAAAAGGAGTTATACATACTACACAACTGATAATGGGAATTAATTATAAAATATTTACGCAATTTGCTGTGAGTTTCTAACAAAATGTAATTATAGTCTAAAATGTAGTAATTTGGCAATTGCATTGAAATATTCTGAAGTGAAATTTGTAGAACTACAGTATCTCACTCCTGAGTAAGGGTAGCAATATGAGTTCAAAACGTTATTTAAAATGTCTTGGTTTGTAAGTAACTTGAAACTCAATCACAGGAAAGAAATGTGAGTTTTATTCTCAAACTCTTTAAAGGACACTGCAGCTCTCTTAAAAAGTATGTCCCTGATAGTGGAAGCTAATGCATTGGTTTCAGTTCTTATTAACATCAGCCACAAAATTTTTAATTTTTTTTTTTAATCATAGGCTTTACATTTTTTCAGCCAGCAGGGTCAAAAAGGATAATGAAGTGTGCATGACTATTTTCAGTAAAAACATCCTGTCACTTCCAGTTTGAGTTTATTACTCTCTGCCTTGCAGTTTTTGCAGACAGAATACCTCCAATTAACATTGCTGCTCTTTCAGCCTCTGAATTGCACTTGGATGATTAAATACAAATGAAAAAAGTAATTGCTAATAGTACGTTCTTGTTTGGATTTTTTTAATAAAAATTTTCATAGGCAACAGGAGGGTGGTCATTTTCCATGGATACCTCTTAACTGGTGCAGATACAATGGTGGGATTTACTCAGTACATCACCCTTACCATCAGAACGAAGGTCCTACCTGCAGGAGGATTTCTGCATATTGTCAAACACGCTCACACTTCTGCCCAGTTCAGCAACTTCTGTTACAGCATGTATTTCTGTGTAGATTTATTTTTTGTCAATAATTTCTTTCACAGTGTTCTTTAGTGGCACTGACATTTTAATTAAAAAAAAAAATGACACAATGTTATCAGCTGCAATTCCCATTCTACTACAATTGTGTGTATGAGAGACACAGTTTCAATTACTAATTTAGGAGAACTAATGGAAACAACCTCCTAGTATTTCAGCATACCCCTTCTAGTGAACTACCATTTCTACAGAGATCACATTTTTTTGAGAGAATATACTTTCCAAAACAAAAGTTAGAGAGGGAGAGAAGAGAGATACAGATACCCAAACTTTATGGACTGCTATGTTAAAAAGGAATAAAGCAAACAGCAAGGGAGCTTAGCCTGGCAGCCTCCATTTCATATGTTAAATTTTTCACAAGACAGTTTAATTACAAAAATTAGGAATGGTAATTGCTACATATAAATGTAAAGTGTCTCTCTTGGCCCAGCACAGGGGATAAAAAACCCCAACCAAATCCCAAACTATAATGCCGCTCTCTGTTCTCAGGATTCTCAAGTATGCAAATAGTTTTTCCACTTAAGATCTCACAGACACAGATCTGGTCAAAGCAAATTACCCAAACAGTTTGCATTCATCAGAGAGGAAAAGAGATGATAAGGCAGATAAAAACCAATGAATGTAGACATTTTGAACAAAAGCCTGCCATTTTACAGAGAAGATTATCTTGTACTCTAATTCTCTAGTTATATAGGCAGCAGAAACTTATTTTCATATTATAAGATAATGTGAGGTGAAATGCCAGATAAAACCTGGCTTCACTGAAGTGAAGGACAAGATTTTCATTGACACGAATGGAATCATTTT
Source organism: Pedionomus torquatus (assembly GCA_013398155.1). Classification (NCBI taxonomy): domain Eukaryota; kingdom Metazoa; phylum Chordata; class Aves; order Charadriiformes; family Pedionomidae; genus Pedionomus; species Pedionomus torquatus. The sequence continues at coordinate 194,140 of VZRU01008634.1, forward strand.
GTTCCAGGGAATTTAAGCCATGTGGCGTTTTTTTCACTTTTTTTTTTTTTTTTTTTTTNTTTTTTGTAAAAATACTAGCCTTTTTAACAGAGTTCTTTAACATTCAGTATTATTTGCACAGCCTATGTTCAGCCTGGTCACATGGAATTAATCATCTCAAAAAAAAAAAAAAGATCACCCAGAGTATTGGTTGCAATTCAATTTTCTCATATTCATTTTGTGAATAAAATGTTCTCCTTTTTTGCATTTTAATTAAGATGGGCATAATGTATAAAATTATCATGTTTAATATTACTTTGTGAAATGTTAAATATGACTGATTTTCTAATGAAATACAAAGGTACATAAAATCTTACTCTTGGGATAAATGCTTGTAACCTCATCACATTGATGTCTCCAGAAGCTCCATCTCTGATTCTGTTACTTTCCTTACCACATCTCTCATTGCCCAACCTCTACGACCAGGTTTATGACAGAACCTGAGCCCTGATACAAAGTGGTCTGGCAAACTTCAGGTGCCAAACTCCAAAACTGCAATTAAAAAATTATCCCTGCTCAGCAGCTGATACTGAGAGAACCTCACCAATGTGGGGATTCCTCCCATAGCACAAAGCCCTGCTGAATGTCACGGCAGCGTATCAAGCACCCACCTCTACCCACCTGAGTCCAAGAAGTAAGAACAAGGTGCCGTGATGCTCTGGTTCAGGTGGCGCAAACACTACCTACCGTGCAGTGGCAGTGGCCATTTTCAGTAGCTCCACAATTGCCATCCTAGAATGAGAGTGATGGCAGTTGTCAGCTATCTGGGGAAGCCTCAGTAAACTTTCCAACATATCTTGGATAAGGATAAATATTCCTATTATGAACAATACAAATACTTAATTACTTCATTAATAAAACTTGTCATTACGAAAATGAGGAAGATTAAACAGTAAAGCCATGAAGTAATGCGATTAACACAATATTCAAAAGCCAAAAAAGCAGGGAAATCAATTGCAATTAGTGTTCTAGTTATGCTCAGCCCTTTGGGTTTATGCAGAGACTGTCACTGACCCACTTAAAGAAAACCCATAAAACTCCTTGTACCAGACATAAAGAATGACTGATCTTCTTCCTCTTCATCACCATCTGTGATATACTGAAAGAACTGTGTCTTGTCCCCTTTTGTGTTTCCTTTTTTAGCATAAATTGATCCAGACACATCATACTTTCCACACAGTTTAGCAAATATGACTTCATCATTCTGCTGGCCTCTCTTGACAGTGACCTGCTTTGTTCAAAACTGGAAACTGTACTCAACAGCAGTAACCACCTCTCACAACCATGACCCGACACTGCACCTTTCTGAATGAAATCTGCCTCCTCTTCTGCAAAGACTCTTCCAAATCACTGCCAGCTCTACTGATGTTTACAGTTGTTCCCAAATGACACCCACTGGGATCTCCTCTGATGCAATGGATAAAGCTAGCCTGACTCTTTCTTGTAAATGGATTTTTTTCTCTGGTCAAAAGTCTCAGATTAACCATTAGGGGGAAAAAAAACACATATTTGTAATCTCTAGTTCATTTAGAACAAACAAATCCCTTGGGACCATAAGGAGTGACTGTCAGTAAAGTACACAGTATCACCACTAGCAAAGCTCACTTTACAGGAAACAGTATAAAAAAATGAACTTCGTCACAAAGTTCTTTTCACCTCAGTCTGAAATAAGAACCCACCATTAACAGGAATACAAGAGGTTTTAGCAGAATCAGGTTTTAATTGCTTGCAGCTTTTTCATCAGCTGCTGAGAATATTAAACCCATCAAAATGAAGAAATCTTTAACCTGAACAACACAAAAGATCTAATTTATCTCCACCTGCCCCATGGAGCAAGTGCTGACACTACATTACTGAAATCATTCTAGCGATGTCCCTGTAATATTTGGAAAAATGGCACTTAAAGAGGTAGCATTAGAAACAGCTTCAGCTTTATTTTAAAGAGAGAAGTTGGAGGAAACACTATCTTAAGTAAAGCCATCAGCTGCAGGAAATTAAAGCATCCCAGGCCACAGCGGAAGTCAGATGCCAGGATAAGAAAAAGAAACCCCTGGCCCAGTGGTTCCTCTGTGCTCCATGATCTGGGCACAACAACGCCTACCTGGGTGCTGGAGAGCAGAGAAAATGAGACCTCATCTACATCACCTCATGTCCTACCTGCCTAGTGAAGAAGGCAGAGGCTGAGCACCATGTAGGTACAGCTTTGCTGCTGAGTTCAGAGGGATGGATGTCAGAAAGAATAACTACTATTCATTTAAATCATTAGACTTGCCATTTTAGACTGTGAGAACTGCCTGATAATGTTGCCTGCCACTTCCAGCGATGGGGGAAGCTGAGTTGGACCACCAAAATGGAATCTGGCTCTCCAGTTCAATGGCTGAAATGAAAAATGGGGGGGGGAATAGCTCCACCTTGGTTTTTTAAGCTTGTCTTTTCTAGCTTTTTTTTAAAAAATACTTTCAGGTTCAGCATTTTCAACTCTGAAAAAGATTCCAAAATGAGACATCAAGTCATATACTTTTGAAATCATTAAAAGAATTTCAACTTCTTTCCTAACTTCTTTTTGTCCAAACTCATCACTAAATTTGACCTAATTTAGGTCTGAAAAAAGTCTGCCTGGCTGCAATTCCCAGAAAAATGGTGAGATGTTTTTGAGACTGATTTGGGCTGACAGGATCTTGTGGGAACAGCGATTGCTTAAAATTCTTTTGGATCTGAAGGAGAAATAAGCCTTAATACATGTTACATATTCTTGGCAAATAGCAAAGAAGTTATGAAATAATATATCTAACATATGAAAAAGTAATTTTATTTTAATCTTTTGGACTATTCAGTGCTTTTTAATTAATTCCTAGAAATGTGTCAATTTCAAAATCTAAAAGCCATTTCAAAATGGTAAGTCACATTCTTTCTTGGAAAATACTGGAGTATGTCAGCTTCACACCCTCAATTTTTGGGGGTCCATAATCTTCACCATATTTGATTTGGTTTACGTTTTGGTTTGGGTTGGGTTTTTTTCCCCCAGCACTGCTGTTCTTCCTCCTCCACAAAATGTCTTCTTGAACAATTTTGATGATCTAGTAAAGCTTAAGACAACAGAAAATTTTGTGTAGGACAGGGGAAAAGTGCGTTTCCCAGAACTGCAATTTTCCTTATGCCGTTGCAGTGTTATTTCAGTCTAAATGACCAGTAGCCTCACCTAAACACATACAGACTGGCTAGAGGTCAAAAATCCGGCACAATTTTGCACTGTAGCAATTTACTCCACACTGATACTGGTAAGAACTGGCCGCTTCCCTGCTTCCCTCACTGTTTGCCCATCAATCTTCTGGCTGCTGCTTTCTTGGATGAATCCTGTATTTATTTCAGCACACTGAACCAGCTTCCAACAAAAGTAAAAGGAGAGCCCAACATTTCTCAGCACTTAAGTCACTGCCCTAGGAGATGGGAGCTGAGCATTTCCATCTAGGCCTGAGGGGCATCTAAATGGTACTCTGAACCATCAGTGGGTTTTAAGATAACTCAGCTATTAATTGATTTTTATGTATTTCCATCAGTACTTGAAACTCTATTGTTAATAGGTGCTACAGGCAAGTCTCTGCCATCTGGAATGAGCGTCAGTGTTTGTGTGTGTAGAAGAAAAGCCCTCAACTTTCCTGGTATTTGGGCTGCTTTAATGCTGGACAATACAGATGGACTCACTTTTCAACCTTCTTCATCAGCTTTAAACCTACAAATCTTCCTTTCCAACATGGTTAAAAAAGAAGTCAAATGAGGAAAAGGGGGAGAAGGTAGCAGAGAGATGAAGTTAATAATGGCAGTGTTCTTACTGCTGCTGTTGTCTGAGCTTTAACAGTGCCTCAGAAGATGCTAAGGAAAAAATGTGCTTCCTTCCCTGAAGGGTTTACAAACAAACCAACAAAGAATATACATGGTGCATCAGGAACACCAGAGATGGGAACATTAGGATTTCATTACTTCAATTGAAACTTGAAATGTCCATCCTGAAGGAAGAGATGGGATTTGTTCAAAAAAATTTTTTTTTTCTCCCAAATTGGAACTCTAAAAGATATCTGATTTGAAATGCCAAAAATGTTGACATTTCTCATTGAAGAAAGGTATTTCTTCAGTTCCATTTATTCCATTTATAATGCCTTAAAAGCACTTCCTGGTGCATCAGCTAAGCCTAAATTGCTTTGTAGCTCTCTGGGAAAAAAGGGTCTGCAAATCAGTCCCTGTCTCCTTATGGAGCTTGGGGAGGGAGCAGGAGGAATGGGTGTGCCCAAAGTCATGCAGACTGAGAAGAGATGTACTCCTCCAGCAGCTGATGCAGTAGAAAGCTAATGGGGACCTGAACATTTGCTCCTACAGGCTATTCACTGCCATGGAAATTAGCATTTATATTTCATCAAAACAAAATGAAACCGAACATCCTACCTAGGGTACAAACCAACCCTTGTTGAAACATGTAGTTAGATTAAAACCATCTACAAAGAAGGGATTTCTAATGAAAATCATTTGTGTTGTAGAAACACAGTTTTCCACCAGTAAACTGTTTCCAATGGAAAAGCCATACATACCAATGTTATTTATTTTATTGTTTTCCCTTCTAGTCATGAGAAGCCAATATGTGGGATTTGCTGAACTATTTCCATTAGGTGGCAAAGCTTGTGATTCAAGTCAGATATTTCTTTGCCACAACTCTTTTTATACACCAAGAATGCACATATCATTCTGCTTCCCCAAGTACAATAGTAACAGATAAGAAACAGTTCATCTGGGCACACTTCCAGGCTTGCCTTTTCAAACACCAATCTGCTCAAAAGAAGCTTGGTCTTGGCTTCTTTTCAGGGCCAATGCTGCTCCAAGTGCTCCTGCCTCTCCTGCTGCAGCTTTTGCCTTTCTGCTTCCAGAGCAAACATCCACAGCTGTGTTCCACCCACTGCCTTTACTCTGCATTACCAAACAATGGTAATCCTCCCTTCCAAAAATAAATCACCACCTTCTTCTTTCAAAGGTAGCTTTCCTGCAGTATTTCTAACTGCTTTCTGCTTTGGGTGCAGATATCTCTTATTTCATTGTTTGCTTTCATAAAGGAGCTCAACCTCTTTTTCTGTTCAATTAAAATTAAGAGACCCAGCACACCAAATAGCTTGGCTGTGATTGCCAAAGATTGCTAGAAACCCTCTCCTTCAATGCCACAGACCTGTTCATTGTCCAAGTGGAATATGGAATAGAGATCCTTTGTAGAACACATTTCTGATTCATCCCCACTTAATTAACAGTGCATAGCTGTTTCTTAGTCCACATGTCCTCTTATCCATGGCACTATGCCTTGAATCATGTTTCATCTTCTAATGATGCCTATACCAAAGTGAATAAGTCTAAAAAAAAAATTAATTTTCAAGACACACAATTCAGGAACTTTTAGCATTGCTTCAGGTAACTATAACAAGAAAAGCCAGCAGGGGAAGGAAAGACATACAAATTAAGCAGCACAATAGCAGCTTTCCTTCAGAAAGCTTGAGGAAAAGTCAATCCACCACACTAACTGGTGATGGTGGCCAGTTACTATGAGGGGTTTTGGGAGTCACATATTCCAGTGCAGGGAAGGTGAAAAGATGCCCTTGCAGAGTGAAATTAGGAACAGAAAGTTGTAGTCCTAATAAGATCTAGCACCCCTCTGGGGTAGGATAAAGAAGCTAGTAGACAATCTTTCACACTAGCTGAGATCCTAAAGCAGCGGAACAAAAAAGATTGTTTAATGAACTATTTAAAATTGTGTTCTCTTGTCTTTTGTATTTGTTCCCATGGTTGCAGATCCTGTATTATTTACCCCTTAACAGAATGAGGTAAAATTACTTTTCTAACTTAAACATGTTGATAAACCACGATCATGCAGGAGCACTTGGAGAGTATGTACACTTCCAAGAACATGTGTAACACTCCTGCAAGAACTGAATTCTTGGTTTGCAGAGAAAAAAACTGTGCTGAAGTTTGCTAAAGTCCTGCTGCCATGTATCAGACAAATGAGGGAGGGACAATATTTTAGTCACTACAGTGTTTCTGGATTTTTTGAGCAGCTCTGCCTTGGTTTGTAGCCGTGTGGAGCTTTCTCTCAATAGCTTGTCACCTAAAAAATCAATCATGAATGCCACTCCTACACAGTAGTTAAAACAGCAACCAGTATACAGGGGGTTTTAATCTGGAAATCGGTTTAGCCTGCAGAAAAGGGAAAAAAATGCATGGGAAGTGCAGGGGCAGATCAAGAGGTCTGCCCCACTATCATTATGAGTACTAGGGACCAGTGAACCAAATTTAATGAAAATAACCATTTCTAGTAAAACCCCAAACCACTGTACAAAATAGGGAATGCAAACATCATATACCAGCTATCACAGGGCAAACAGCAGATGTGATCTCATTAATCCCTGATTTGATATTATGCAAATTAAGAAGTACATTTGTCTTTTCTACATTTCCATATAGACTTCGCTAATAAACACTTTGTAAGCTCCAAATGAAAGACCTAACCAGGCCTCAGAATATTTTGACAAAGACAATGTTTTCTGGTGGGCAGTAGTGCTAGGAATGACACCTCCATCCGAGGTGGGCAGCTCAAAAGCCACTGCAATATCATGACAACCAGTGTTTTTTAATAGGAGGCCTTCTTCCAGCTCTTCAGGTAAGATGGTCTTGATCCCTCATGCTCTGGCAGCTCATTGGGAACTACCTGTAGACCAGACATAGATTTGCTGCAGAAAGGGCAAAGAGCATTTCGCACCCCTGTTGTTGCTTTTCTGCCCAAGACAATATTTCTTCTGTGTTGTGTTGGCAATAACATAATCTGGTTTGCTATCCGGCAGTAATGTAGAACTCAGGCCAAGGCACAGAGCAGTAGTGCTGCCATCAGTGTTAAATCACTACAGTCAAAACTGCTTTTGCCCTGGCAATATGCCATGTACAGCTTTGCTATTAAGAATTTGTCATTTACAGTACTAGCATTATTTCTTCTCATCTTGTAAACCTCCTTTTTTCTTTCAACTACTACAGAAGAATGTCATATATATGAATAATTTTCAGGTTTGATCATCAACCAAGATCTGGCACTTTTGTGCACTCTTTTCACCCATGTTAGCAATGGTAGCAATGTGTGCAGCACTAAACTAAACTTCTGGGATAACACCATACTCAAAATGTTAAAATAAAGTTTGTGCTGTACAGAATCAACAGGTTAAACTATACCTGAACTGATTAAATAAATCTGTGCATTTCAGCATCTCCAATATATTATTCGGGAGAATCTATACTGTGGATTACTTAAGGAGCTTTCATAAAGACAGTGAGTATCATGGGGATAGCCTAGATACGGACAAAGGTAAAATGACCTTCAAGCTAAGAACGCCTTTTTATATGGCTGGGTAATTTTTATTAATAAAATAAAAATATTTTATTATTTTTAGTATTTTAATTAGGGAGAATATAACACTCCAGTTGAAAGAGAGAGAAAGATTAAAAACCATAAAAAACTAGATACTACTTCTCTCTTACGAAGATGTATAGCGGTGTTGTGATAAGTATACATGGGAAAGCTCCTACAAAATATTTGGATAAAACATTCACATGAAATGCTGGCAATGTTATGTAAATACTAATGATGATTAAATGCCTAATTAATTATTATTAGTAGTAGTATTACATCCATATTTGAACACTCTAATTAAGAACACAGTTGTACTGAGTTTAGTGCTGCACAATCAGGGGAGAAGCTCCATTTCCCCAGTGAATCTGCAACCCAAATAGTAAATGCAAAATAAAAAGGGAAAGGTATTCAGAAAGTGACTTTCCCAAGGGCACATAGTAAGTCATTGTCAGAACTGAGGCAGAGAAAAACAACACAAACCAACAAAAAAACACCAAAAAACCTACCCCAAAACAAAAATAGAAACAACAACCAAAAATCCCCATTCCTAGTGCTCTGGCTGTTAAACCACAATGTCTCTATTCAAATTGTGAAACATGTAGGCTCTGTTCACACATGAATACTTATTCCATATCTTCCTCCTTTTTCATGTCCCTGTCACTCTTTAGCTTATAAGTTAACTAAACCACCTGAATGTAATCAGCTGTTCTGAAGATACAGTCACTCTTTCCATACAGCTCAACGTAAACTGAATGTTCAGCTCTTGCCATACTAGGTCTATTTTATCTGGGATAACACAGCATGTACCTACACAAACCAAAATCAAATAAAGCCCAAGAAATCAAATAAAAGGCCCAAGAGATCACTGAAAAACATCAAGGGATGAGAAGGCCAAAGATATCTCAAGCAGAAGACAGTACACTTGATGTTTGGAGGAAGACAAAAAGTTGCTCTTACAAAAGGAGGTTCTCAGATCCAAGAAGGCACTGATCCTGCCACAAAATCGGGCTACTGTTCAGAGCAAAGAGCAAGACCAGTCACCCTCAAAAACAGACTGAACATCAAACAGTAAGGACACAGAGGCACCTCACAAGTTTGGTGATGTATTAATACAATAACAAGCTGAATCCTCCAAAATTTCTCTACAATCTATGCCATTTTTAACTGTGCTACCAGAGAGCTGCCCTCAGGTTGTGGAAACTTGCACCGGGCCAGTGGTACCTGCTGGCCCTGGCTGAAGCATCCTGCTGGCCCAGGAGGACGTGGTCCCACAGCTGCCAGGTAAGTGTCACTCTGCAGCAGCAGCACACAACCAGAGCAGAGCACACCCACAACCCATTGGCAGCATTCCCACACTTTTCTCTGCTTTTTAATTGAAGAGGACATACACTTCAGCTGCAAGGAATACAGAAATCCTTGATAGAGACTGGGAGGGAGGAAGATTCACTGGAATAATAGGATGAAAAAAAACCAAATTGTGTAACTGCACTTTCCCTTGAGCAGTTTTTCAATTTCAATGGAAGACTAAAAGGAGTTTTAGTTAAATACTTTTGACAAAATATGGAAAATTCAGATTTGGAAATGTCGCCACCATGACTCATGTTGTCACCACTGGGGATGAGGCTTCCTATGCTCAGTACGAGGTGGTTTGCCTTCCAGCTGAAACGTCCATCACTCCCAGCCTTAATAATGTGTACCCTACAAAAGTCAGCCAGATAGGGGAATTCAGCTCAGGGAGAAAAGTGGACAAGCAAGCTGCAATTTCCAGGTGGGAATTCCTGGATGGATAATTTTGGTAGTAAACTAAGATTTTGGTCCAACCAAAACTACAGTTCTCTAGATATTTTGAAGTTTTGTTCAACTCCAGCCTTAACAACTTTAGTCACCAAATAGGCACCACTTCAGATCCCTAGTTTGGGTTTTGACATGTTCAGGATTTACAAGAAACCTCAACATTTTTAAGCAAAGTACATATTATGAAAAGGGAAAAAAAAAAAAAAAAAAAAAAAAAAAGAAAAAAAGCACAATTTGATCATTTACCATCTTTTCTGACATTGAAGAAATGTTTCAGGCAAAAATTTTCAACCAGCTTTGTAAAGAATATTTATTTCCACTCATTCTGTTATTCATACTGGTTTATGTCTCCACCTGATTGCAGAATTTATGGACTAGCCTCTGCAACTGTATTTACAGATACTTTAAATATAAGAAAGATACCCCCAAGAAACAACACCTCTTTCTTCCTGTTCCTTCCCTGCCAGCTGAAATACACCTAGCTCACCTCAAAAATCTTTTACAGAAGGATCATGTAATAACTTGCAATCAATCCCAACGCTAGTTTTATTGCACAGTTACAGCCAAGCTGTACTCAGGACCAGATCAAGGGATAAGAAAAAGGCAATTTTCCGTCACCCTTGTTATCCATCCACATCTCTCACACAGTAAAAAGCAAGGAGCTAATTCAGTCGTCAGGACAATTTAGAGAAGTTTTTCTGAATTACTTGTCTGCAAGGAGCCTCAGAAGGCTGTCCCATCAAGGGCAGGCACCGAAGCGAAGCAGTGATCTGAGCTCAACTCTCACCACTGCAGCACACCAAATGCAGAAGGAATCAGGGAAGGACAAGACCTGTGCAAGGTAACAACAGCTGGGACCAGAAACATTATAGAATCCTGCAGAAAGGGTCAAAGACGTGCCTGAAACATCAGAGAAGGTCCAACTCCTATTTCTCTATGTAATGGGCTCTGTTCTGACTTCCGATCCTCAGATCTCTACAACCTGTTTCTTGAGGATAAACCTCAGGGCTTAGCTACTTTTGCAGGGAAAGATCCCAGTAGCGCACCACAGAACCATTAAAATTCAGCAACCTGGAGATCGGGCTGATTACCTCCACAACCAGAAGGAGGGCTCAAAGCTGAAGAAAGCCATAATTCAAACACCTTGCAAGCATTTGGGTGCTCCCACAGCCTTCACACCTATTAATGGCACCAGAAGCAGGGAAGGTCTCCACTGAACCTATGGTGGTCTATTGGAGTCCCAAGATAAATTCATTAGCTGTTGTCAATGTCACAATTTGGAAGGAGAAGCTGAGTAGTCAGCATACAAGATACAGACCCTTGCTGAGCAGTTTCATCAGATACGTACAGAACTCTGCAAAGTTAAATACAGCAGCAGCTTTTCTGGTAAAGGGCAAGTAACAATTCAGCAGCATCAACTGATTAATGAGTAACTGAGTTCACAGTGCTGACAAGAGTTCAGTTCCACCACACTACCTGGATTATATTAACTGTGACAAGAGAGAGGTGCATACGCTACTCATGAGGGTGGGCATTAGACCCACTTAGCCTTGATGACCAATTTACATCACCTCAAACACCACCAGCCCCATGAGCTGTTGTACCTGAGATGGATGGAACTGCTCCGAAGATATGTAAGATTTAAACAATTTAAATTCCAGGAAAATGTATGATCTTGTTCATCATCTAAATTTCAGTTTTGCATACTAACCAAACCTTAATTCATTAAAAATGTTCCACAAAAGAGCCAAGGAGCAGAGACAGGCACTTTAGGTATGGTCCCAGGCAATTGGCCTCCTTTATCACAGCCTTAGATTTTGCAAGCATTATTTCATCTTCATTGTGCCTGAAGCTTTCGTTCTCCATGATGGCTCGATCCTTTTTGCCAAGCCTCTTCAGCTGCAGAAAGCTTTGGTTTGCTTTCCAGTTCAGGTTCCTGTCTGCCACTTCTAATCCTCATTTTCATTCTTGCCAGTTAGTCATCTGATCTCTTTAATCCTTTGTAGCAAGCCTTGAACTCTGTTTTTATTCAGATTAGAATCCAGTGTCAAGAAGAAGCATTTTCTTTTCCCTGTGGTTTTGCAGCCTTTAGTTTGTTTAAGCTCGTTTTCCTCTTCCCAAGTTTTCAATAGCTTCACCTGCATTTTCTGTGGTTTTGGGCAATGTTTCTGACCTACACACAGCATTTGTGAGAACGGGTATCAGCCTCTGCTGGCACAATTGCAACTGATGAACACCTTCCACTTCTTCTCTCTTTTGTAATTCCTAGATATTCCCTACCTAGTACAGAGGTAGCTGGTGTAAAGCACTAGGAGAGCAGCAAGTGACCCAGCTGTAACAGGCACTCTTTGGACTCTCACAGCCTTGTAGATACTTAGTATAAGGCTGTCTTTCCAGGGCTGGGGTGGGTGATGCTCCCTGAGGTGATCACCTGTTGTCTTATGAGGAGTTCCTTAAAACCCTTCAATACTCCTAGCGGTGTGGGTAGGTGCCCAGAGCAGCTGCAGCATCTCAAAGCACCACCATAGGATAAACAATCACTCTATTTTCTCCAGGACGATGAATCGTCTGTTTGTCCAACAGACCCCAATATAACTTCTCCTCCAGGCTCTTCTTGTCCCATAGATCTGGGAAAGGCTGGAGCCTTGGTACTGACTCCATAGCCTCTGTGCTCTGATATTTTGACCAGCAAAGTAAGCATTCATTCATTACAGATTTCACAATAAACCCAAGACAGTGCAGATATAAACCCCGACCAGAAAAGAGATCATGTGGGAAGTTTTCTTAGGAAATATCCTTAGGGGAAGTGGTCTTTTTCCACTTGGTCTTATCTGCCAGACATTCACTCCTTCCCTATGGCTGCAGAGTTTCTTTTCCTAACCCTCTTTCTCTTATGAATACATTTCATGCATTTCTTACCTGTATAGAGCCACTGAGCCATTTGTTGCCATGGTTTCCTTAAATGTTTCCATGTCTGTCCTCTCCTGTTTTCCACAATGTACAATTCAAAACTTTTGTCAGCCAGGATTTTAATTACTGACATAAGTCCACCTCAGTTAACTAGAGACCTATATCTTTAGCACCACAATACTTGTATTTTATGTTTTGACTAAGCCATTTTCTAAGATTTAACAGAAAAAAAAATTTCTATCTGCTAAAGCATTATTTCATTGCAACTCAGAAACAGCATGAAAAACAAGAAAAGACACATAAAAAGAGCAATTGTTACAGCCTGAAAAGTCAGCTTCACCTCATTCTTAAAATTCAAGTTTTTCAAACAGCTTGTCTAACTGATTTTCCAGATCCCCATGCTTTCTTCACCTCCTGGAAGAACTCCAGACTGCTTAAAAAAAGAGGTAAAGCGGCCTGTGTAGATGACAATTTATGCCTAAATACGTACAAAAGAATTTGAAGAGTCAAGGGTGAGACTAAATAGGAAGAAGGGGAAAAAGTCCATGTTGCTTTTCTTCCATCTGCTCACACTACATCAAGTTGCAGGGCTGATGGCTCCAGGTCCAGCAGGAATAGTCACACTGAGCTGCTCTATCATTTGATGTGTACATACAAGCCATTCTGCTAGCTCGCTCTTGCACTCTAATAACCCAAGTACTGTTCTTTCTTGGGAAAAAAAAAACAAACAAACAAAAAAAAAAAAAAAAAAAAAAAAAAAAAAAAAAAAAAAAAAACCAAACAAACAAGAACAACAAAAAAAGCCACAAAACAAAACCAAACCAATCAAACAAACAAAACACAACAAAAAAAAAACCCAACCCCAAGCCAACAACCAAAACCTCAATAACCCAATAAACACACACATATTTATTTGGCTCATATTATAACCAGAAATCCCTTCTGATGAGTTTAAAAGAGAAAGAATATAAAACAGTAGCAATTCAGCAGTAACATACTGGGCAGGAAACCACACTAATAGATAGCATCTTCTTTAACAACGACTACAAGAAATATATATATATGTGTGTGTGTGTGTGTGTGTATACACTTAATTAAACTTAATAAAACAAGCAGGTTCACGTGAGCAGTGTGACAGAGGGTGAGTGCAGAGGTGCTAAGCCTGGTGAGCACATCGCATACCTCTGGCTGCGGTTAGCCCCTCCTTTTCCTCCCCACATTTCTGATTTATGAATCACCAGTGCTCCTCGCTTCGTTTAGACGCGTGTCCTCGTCTGCAGCCTCATCCCCCACCCCCCCTCAAATCGCTCTTCCTCCACATCGATA
>VZRU01008634.1:208498-296530 GCA_013398155.1 Pedionomus torquatus
CCCGGCAACCTGGGGAGAACCGGGTAGGAACGGCGTTAAAGCTGGGGGTTTAAGTCGGCAGAAATGCAAGGGCAAAAGCAGGAGAAAGATTTTTTTTTTTTTTTTAATCTTTTTCTTTTTTCTCTCCAGGGAAATATGAAATGTTGGGAGGGGGTCTGTTACAAGATACTGGGGGGGGTGAAGGGGTGAAGGACGGCGGTGGAACAAGAGAAAACCAAGCAGGAGGGAGTTGCTGCGCCGTGAGCAAGGGGGTTCACTGCTTCCAATCCTCAAACAGCTACTTAATAACTACTTCAGGGGCAAATTTAAATGCCCGCATAATCGTTCATGCTCGTGAAAAACATCCAGGGAAAGGTTCTGCTCAGAGGCCAGTCTGAAGTGAAAGATTTGAGGGGGTGGGTGTCCTAAGGGCTTAATTACTTTCATCATAAGGGTCATGGGATCACAGAGTTGTCAGAGTAGCAAGGGACCTCTAGGGATCGTCCAGTCCAATTCCCCTGCTGAAGCAGGATTGCCCAGAGCACATTACTCAGGACTGCGTCCAGGTGGGTCTCGAAAATCTCTGGAGAAGGGGATTCAACAAAATGCTGAATTCCTGTTCCCCTAGGGAATTTGTTTGGAAAGCTCCTCGGCACTTTTATGCCCGAATATTCATGTTTTTCTGTAGTAGAGATGATCTTCCCCGTACCCAGTATGCCCCAGTTATAATGCTGTTTTATACATAGATACTTTTCACCTCTTTTTCTTCTGGTCACTGGTTTTTCCCTTACAAAAAAAGCACCCTATGCCCCCCAAGAAACCTCACAAAAAATTACCATATGTTTTTAGCAAGCCAGAATCTGTGGTAATTTGCAGCTCTTTCCTTCTGAGTTGCTGCCTCTGAATTTTAAAATTACTTAACAGAAATTGGTATGCTGGTAGGAGAATAAATCTCAATAGCTGTACAGGAAGAATTTGTATTCATTCAACCTCATGTTGAGGACTTTGCTTTGTAAAACAGTATTTTTTAATATGTCAGGTCTTACATTTCTGGTCTTTGTTGCTTAAACTGACGAGCAGTAAATTACCTTTTCTTTTTATCCTCCATCACTAAAAAGTTAACAATTTCCTAGAACACTGAATGGAGCACAATAAAAAGAGTAAAAACTCCAAGTGAAAAATACTTGAAAAAAAAATATCTTGAAAAATCGTACCTACTCTTGTTTGTAATGTGTGAAATTATTACAAGTATGTTCACTATGAGGACTATTGATAGATGACTCACAATTTAGCTAAATTCAATAAACCACATACTGTGCCTATCCCAGTAGGTGACTCATGCATTTTGTATTTCAAGTATCAAATGTTTGCCAAAAACAGTATTTAAAAAAGTAGGAAAATTGTTCAAAAGGGCTTGTGAATAGGTTGGGACTACCCACAGGCAGCTCTTACTTCTGTTCTGACCACTTACGTAGGATTTCATGGCACCACTGTAGTATGCTGCTAGAAGGAGTGCTTAGCCACAGCAGCCCCACCTTATGCACTTCATATGCTTTTTTTTCCCCCTGCATATATTGTGCCTTCTTTAAATACACACACACTAGAATTTAATGTGATATTTTAAAGCAGTTGTGTTTTAAAGAGAAAAGCCTGCAGAGTAAACATTTTCCCTACAGAGTCAGTGCTCCATAATTTTATACACATTTCCTAATTTTCCTAGCACCATGCTTTGCCCTTCTAAAATTGAATGTAAAATGAAAATAAAAAAAATTAAACAGCAGTCTCAAAACAACTATTCAGCTGATCCCTGAATACTGCATAATAGTATCTTAAATCAAATAACTCAGTGTAAAAGTGGCAGAATTGGGCCCACAAGAAGGAATAAGTTTCAGTCCTGTTGTCAACACATTTTTGCTGTTTCAACAGCCTGCAGAGTGGCAAAGGAGGCTACTACCCACTGGTGACTCAATATGTTAGCTTAGATTTCAGGCTGTTTTCCAAGCTCATTCATATAGACCTGAGAATAACATCCAGATCTAATTTTTAATTTAGAGCAGGGGTTACCTGATCCCAGAATACTCTGCATTGCATACACATAGCATCCACATATCATAAACTCTTCTCTGAAGGCAGAGAAAGGGATCTTTTTTCACCAGGGCCTGTGAATTTTACATATCTGTAGCAAGTGTGATTTAAGGTGTCTATTTTCTGGGTGACTCAGAACTGGGGAAATATTTGGTGAGATATTTTTACACGCCCAGTCACTCCCTTAATTGGTATTAAACAGAGTGATTTCATTACTGATTTTTTCTGCATCTTCTTTCCCAGTATTCCTTCAGCACTTTACCTGCTGAGCTGGATCACTCTGACTTTACCAAGTCCCTTCTGATCCCTGAAGAAGCCAATGCAGTGTCATCTAAAAAGAAATGAACTCAAAGTTCATGTTGACTAGGGATACATTAAGTTGATGGAGTCACAACTTTTGTAGATAAGGAAGTGGTGCAACTAGGCATAATATTAAGCTCTGAACTTTAATTTTATTCATTAAAAACCTGGCACGAAGCATGTTTAATTCATTGTTTTGTCAACCACTTCACATTTGCACCCTGTTTTTCTTGCAGAAATTGTCAAAAGAACTCATGTGGAAAAGTACTGCAGGAAAACATTTGAGATATTTTAGCTTAATTTAATGAAATTTAGCATCTCCAAAGTAGGAGAAACAGCATCAATATGCCCAGACAATTCTCCAAAGGCCTTTGGCAATTTCTTTGTAAGAGGATCATTAGCTTCCTGCCTATGAAATTACCAAAATTGATCTTTTTGTATTGACATGGTTGCAAGTTATGCTCCTTGAAGGAAATATTAAATTTTAAGCAGACAAAGAATACATACTTTGCTGGCAATACAAACTTGTCCAATTGTTCTACATCATGAGCAAATGCATACACATATGGAAAATCTTAAACAGTATACAGAGAATATTTTTCAATACTCTAAGACCAAGGCATCTATGCACACAGGAAATCGTATTAGTTGTCAAATGATGACAGCTGTAATATTAACATTATTAACAAGGGGCCAGAGTATTGTTTTACTATCCATGCATCATGCTAGAAATGCTTTTTAACATCAGAGACTCAATATTTATCAAGAGCATTTGATTTAATAATATCCAGCAGAACAGTACTCCACAGTTTCCATTAGTTTGATTGAATGTTATATCTGTCTAAGCAAACCAAGCATTAGGCGCTTCAGTGAAAGTCACTTGTAATAGAGAAAAATATAATGCATGAATATTTCATTAGTAGATGAATACCCATCAAAACTTTACTTGAAATGCTTGAAAGTACCTACTGAATGTCTGCCAGTTATTTCATAAAACAGAGATGGTTCTAATGCTGCTGTTGAAATGGAAAGAAAAAAATCTATTAGATCATTTAACGTACTAAAACAATTATGGTATAATTATAAGGAACATAATTATATGTTCTTGATGTCTTTAACCATGCAAGCCTCTCTAATTAACATTAGAAATTCAATCAAAACAAATTATGCTTTAAAATTTAAGGATGAACTTAAAGAGAAAGATCACATTTCCCAAGTCAAACAATTATAACTTTACTCCACCTCGTAGTAGGCAAACTCTTCATATGCACGTTTGCAGTTTCTCCCTCTCTTTCCATCTCCTAAATTTTATTCAGTGTATTTGGAGATAGATAAATGTATATATACACTCATCCTTACTTAAAGTTATAATGTAGGTTTTGCCTGAGCCAAAATCAACAGATTCTCATGGCTTTTGGATTAAACTTTAAATTTCTATTTACCCACTGTATTTGGGTGTTTTCTGCACAGCCCCACACTTACAGTGTTGAAACTTACTGTAAGATTTGGGTCTCCAGCTCTATTCTTGGTTTTTATTTTGTTTCCCTCCATCACTTCTCACCACGCAGCACCATGGATTATCTACAGAACAAAAAACCCCACAGTTTTGGGGGAGGGAATGTTCCATTCTTTTGTAAAGCTTAGACATGTCATGTCATGAAGACAGTCAAAGAAAAGCTGGTCAGACACTTTCCTACAGATAGTGTTCTTTTTGAAACCATCTTTTTTGCAGAACTGGAATTAACCTAATTATTTCAATCCTGTTGCTATTTTCAGTTTTCCACTGAAAAGAATTTCTCTGAGGCTCAAGCTCATCTTGATCAAAATATGTAGGGGTTGGGTTTTGGGTTCTTTTTGTAAACAAACATTGTATTTCATATCAAATACTCCTCTATTGAAGTTACCACTGTGCTTTGCAGGAACAATGGATTAGTTGCTTGTATCCCCTGCATCCCTACACAGAGGGGACTCCCAATTGTTGGTCCACACCTCACAAGATGCCCAGAGAAGCACAGCTCTGTGAGTCACCCACTTAATTGAAATGAACAGGGCGGGAGTATTTGAAAGCCTCAGAAAAACAGAGAGTCACATTTAATCCAAAAGAAACAAACGCCAATTTTGGAGTATAAGAATGTTGGATATTTTTATAAAGAAAAACAAATTTCAACGTATCAGGATTTCTAATGGTGTGGAAAATCCCTTTTTTTGGCTACTTCTATCCATAGATCTACTCTGACAAGGTTTTTTATTTGCTGGTTGGTTGTTGTTTGTTTTTTTTTTTTCTCTCGTAGAATCAACAGAATACTTACAAGAAATCATACTGTGAAGATTAAAAAGAAAAAGAGGTTCAGTTATTGACATTGCATTAAAGAGATGAATATAAGAAACGTCATCAAAAATAAGAAAGCAAGTTTTTCCTTAAAACCTGTAGCATTCAAATATTATTCAAAATGTTTGTACTTTTTTTTTTTTTTTCTGGGACTAGACCCTAACAAAAATATTTTAGATACATTCCCCTCTCTGGCATTGAAAAATTTCAGAATGGCATCATCATTCATAAGAACAGCAAAAATGGAAACCTGTGAGAACTTGGTTTCTCTCTTAAAAAGAAAGCAGCATATATAGAGTAAGCACTGCATCTGCTCTGCTTTCTATATTTTTGCTTTCTGCTCATTTTCTCCAATTAACCAAAGCAAAACTGCTGTCAAATGAAGATTTTGGCCATCTCCCACTGCTCTTTTCTTTTAAGCAGATACACACGTTCAAAGGTCTGACCACAAACCCTGCTGAGCACTGAGGGCACCTGGCAGTTCTCTAAACATAGGAGCCCAGTGCTAATTGAGAGACCATCAGAAAGTCCAGGCATCCCAGGGCAGGCAAATGAGACTGCAGAAGATGCCTGCACCTTCTGGCATGGCTGGATCCTTAGCACCTCCTCTAGGACTACATGACTCTTCAGTCAACTGACCCCCACCATATCTTTCCAGGTCTGCCAAACTCTAGTCAAAGGTAGTACCGCTTTGGTGTGCTCCACCCCATGTTTCCAGCTGGCTTGGCCCTTCAGGGTGCAAACTCCAAAGCAATGTAAAACATTAAAAAAACCTACTTGAAGAGTTAACATTTTTATAGCTTAAGTTATTTTAGGCCCATCTTCAAAATAATCTTGGTGTTAGAACTATGAGCTTCCAAGTCTTCATTGATTATTTAAAAAGCTATTACTTTAAACCCAAATATATTCCTAGAAACCCTGGACTTTACCAGAGCACATCAACCACAGCAGTGATCAGTGCCAGTGGAAATGGGTATATTTTTCACAGAATAATTACAGCAGAGTATTTGAATTATAAGAAGAAAATTCAGACAACGCCTTACATAATTTGATTAATGAACACCTCCTCAGTGAATAAAGAGTCTCTCATGCTCTCAGAGGTTGAATGGATAGATGAGATATGCTGCAGAATGACAGAAAATTGACTGCCTACCACAGAAACAAATAGGATGATGGGATCTCCTGATCCTCCTCTTGCAACAGGGCACTGTAATGCTTTTGGTGTTATATGCTAAAATAGCCCCAGTACTGGAGCTGCCTGGTCTGGTTTTACCCCTTCAATACACAACGTTTGCTGATGCAGCTGGACTGTGGAGAGACATTTCTTCCCATACAGTTTTTCTCTGATAATTTCTACACTTCATCCTTCAGTTTTTTTAGACAATTTTAGATGTATTTTACTTTTACATGATTAGCTGTGCAAGAAAGTAGGTTTCTGTTATTTGTTTTATGTCATAAATGTATTAATGAAAAATGTCAAAAGAAGAAAATGTACTGTTTATTTTTTCTTTAGTGAGTCTTATAACAACATATTTTCTAAAGCCTAAAATTTTCTTTCCTCCTTTAGAGAACCATCAAAAATGCCTCTGTGGCCCCAGCGTGCATTTTACTGGTGTTTGGAATGGTAGCACGCTGAGACAAATAAATAAATAAATAAATAATAAAAAGAGAAAAAAAAATTAATTTTACATCCATTTCACTTTGAAACAATTGATTACAGAGTAGCTGATTACAATTGGAGAGAAGATGTAGAAAGGCAAAGTGCTAGTGGTAGCAATTGGAGTGAATTAACTGGGGTGCTCCGGCGCGCTCTCAAGGAATGGATTGACTTACAGAAGGAGTTTTAGTGGTGCGAAAACTTGCATTGTGGTTCTTCAGCACACAGAAAAGCAATCTACCTGATTTTCCCAAAAGCAGCAAAGCAATCAGGTGTTTTAGCAGTCTATTGCCTGCTAAGAGAGATGGGGAACCATGGAAAGCACAGAAACAGGAGGAAAAAAACCCTAGAAAATCTTTAGCATGCACCAGTACATTATCAAGAAATATACTTATTTCTCATAAATTTTGTCTTGAAAATGAATTTTCCAACACACTTGCAGAAGGAAATTTAGCCCTAATTGTTAAGTATCTTACTTGACAAAGAAAGGGAAAAGTAGCAGAAAAGCCACAGGGGACTCAGACTGAGTTTCTCCTAAAGTGTTTCTTCTAAACTTTATTCAACTATTCCAGCCATTTAAAAGCCTTTGTTAAACAGGAGTTCAAACTTAGCTTAGGAAATTCCAATAGATACACTAATAATTTCAAAATTTGTTCCCCTCTTTTACTCACAACCTGTTGCTATATTATTTACACTGGCTTCAATACCTTCCCTTAACATCTTCACCCCGCAGGTCACCAAGATAGGTATGTCTAGTCTTGACCACATCTCGATGTCTTTGGTTGTAAAACAATGGAGTGATTCTTGAGGGGATATGTGGGAGGCTTCCAAACCCACTCGTCTGAAAGAGCTGAATTTTCATTTTCAGCCTTGAAGATATTAAGCTAAAATTCTTATTAATGAGCACAACCTGGATTGCACATGCACTGCACATTCATTCAGTGTTCTAAATCTGTGGTCAAGTAGGTTGAACAAAGAGAGTATGAGTCTAGAGGATGAATAACCTGGCCTTAAAACCTGATACTCTGAGAACACATTCATTTTTTCTTCTCTTGTGCAAATCTAGCTGTACCTTTGCCTTAGATGCAAGGATTTCATGTCTTGTCAAAGTGTTGCACCACAGCAGAGTTGATCTTTAACATATTTTCCCTTCATAATGTTTGTTGCATTCACAGATTGTCTTATTTGCTAGGTGACTTTTCATCAATGTTATCCATTCACAAAAAAAAAAAAAAGCAATAAATTATGCAAAAATTAACATAATTTGCTGTACTGGGACAGTCAGAAAACAGAGTACTTTACCCTGTAAATCTTATTCTGATCAGACAACAAAAGGGGAGACACACTAAACTAATCAAGACACCATGGCATCCTGACCTTATGACCGCCATCACCAACATGGAAAATAGGTTGTTAAATATTTATAGCTGTTAATTCTCACAATTTGAAAAAAAGGTAGCACCGTGTTGAAATGAGGGGAAAGTTGATAGTGGTTGTAATTCATAAATGGCATGGAGACCTCCCAAGGTAGATATAATATTGTCATGTGTATTCACATGAGAACTGTGACTGGCGTATTTTAAGACTCTGCAAAGAGGTAGCACAGTAATAGGAGAAAACAGCCACCATACCCCAAATTTGCTTTCCCAGAAGACAGCCAGGAGAACAGAAGGAATAGTAGAGAGGCAGCTCCAGAGGGATTTTGCTCTCTGTGAGGCAGCAAGGAGCAAGCTACAGGTAATATAAGAAGAGCTAGGATATCGGTCATCCTTCAAGGAGTGCTCAAAGAGGCTGGGCTATAGTATCAGAAGGGAAGTGCCAGCCTCCACCAGGCTCAGTGGTTAAAGCTGGCAGCTGCGTCTGTGTTGGGAAGTCTGACATCAGTCATTTGTCACACTGTGGTGTAACACTGCTGTGATTCTTACCTCTATAGAGTCACTTTACTGCCATGGGATGTGGTATCCTGGCCCTCAAGGGATAATAACAGCATGAAATCTGCAGGCAATATGTTCCTAATCAATGTTTTCTTCAACTCTTCCTCTGAAAACCAAAATTTCTGCTACATTTGGATGTTCAGGTTTTACTTTCATGGTTTCTTAAACAAAAATAGATTTTAAATCAAGAATTTGATCTAAGTAATTTCTGACTTTCTCACCTGGAGGACATCCCAATTCCCATCAGTAATACAGTCCTTACCTACTTTATTAACCAAAACAAAAGATGCTAAAATGCTTGCACTCCATTTCCATTGCTACCAAAAATTGCACCCCATTTGCCTCACCCTATTTGGCTCTTGTTTCTCACATTCAGCTCTTCCACCCTCACTACACCTTCTACAGTTTTCCTTTTGCCTTACATGCAGCCTAATCCTCTCTCTGAAACATGGCTGGCTGTCCATAGAAACATGGGCTGTAAAACAACCTGGAGAAACCTCAGTGGGTCTCTTGACTCCACGGCCAGTTCAAAACCTCCAGATTCATATTTGAAGGGACTGTTGAAGGCTGCTGAATGTTGGTTTTTGTTGTTGTTTTTTTTTAACGTGGTACAAAGCAGTGTGACTTCCCTTTACCCACTGGCTCCTGCTCACCTTGTTGCTATACAGAGGTTAAATTTTTTTGCTTCTTTATTTTGATTAACAGCAAGTTTGCAAATATTTTGGGAGAGGCTGGAAGAAAATAATCTCATTAGTGTCATTCATTTGGGATCTGAGAGAATGCTGACTTTCTCTGTTCGCTTGGACCCCTGAAAGCTGACAGTAGTCAGCACATCATGTGAGTAAGCCATAAACTGTTATATTCCTCCAAGTCTTTTGATACAAATGTTGTACCTACTTACTCCAGGAATGTAAAGCTACTTCAGTGGGTGCTTTGTCCCGTATTCTCCTTGCTTGGAAATAAAATCATACATGTTAAACAAAACCCATCTTATATGTAGGTAAAATTACGGGTAGAGAATATGCTACAAGATCACTGAAGGACTTGCTAAAAACTATGAAAGACATTCCCTTTGATGCTAGGTATGCAGTATTAAAAGTCTCGCAAATTAACTCCTTACAAGGTAAAGCCACAGTAAANTTATTAATGAGAAAAATTGATTTTTTACAATTGCAATTATCCGTTTGGGAATCCAAATAAGTAATAATTAAATTTTGCAAAATAGTTCTGACTTCTAATATCAAAATCTCATCTGAAGAAACTGCAGAAAAAAAAATTACTAGATCTTCTTCAAATGCTTTAGAAGAACAAGTGTATTTGAAAGATTGCTGGTAACTAGTACATGACCAATAATAGAAAGAAAACAAATGTGTTAAGTTACTGAATTCTGTAGCAAATTCAAGCTCCCATTTACTCAAAGAAATTTGAAGTGCTAGCTCTTTTTTATACCATTAAACTGTATGCAACTGGAACCAATATTAGTCCAGTGTCTAAGGGCCTTTTGGTATGGGTTTTTGAGAACCTTTCACATAGATTAAACCTTTTTGAGCTGAAGTCAAAGGAAAAACAATCATCTAATTTCATCATTGCCAGGACACTTAAATTTCACAAACAGCATTAAGTTCAGCTAGTGCAGAATCTATAAGGTCTGTCACCAGTTCCCACAGAGCTGACAAGTCTGATGAACAGAGCTTTAAGAGATTGGTCTTATTTATTCCTTATCATTATTGCAAACAAAAAAAGACCAAATGAAAGAGAAATGAGCAGATGTGTCTGGCATTATTGTTACTTTTAGTCAAAAGTAGAATACAGGATGATTTGCTATTAAATAAAAATGTTTTCAGTTCCTAAACACTTTGTGGAAAGACAGGTAATCCCCTGAAATGTAGCATATTCCAGTAGTTTTGCTTGCTTTGCTGCATTTGTTTCACATTTCAAATCTTCCAGTTTAAAGCCCTACACTAGAAGCACCTGCTTTAATAATCAGTGTCCACACCATTGGTCGAAGCTGACCTTCTAAAGCTCAACATCATCTCACAAAATAATTTCTAAGGATGAGGTCTCCAAACTGCATTTTCCATTTTAAACCTTCCCAGATATTGCATCACTAATGCCATTTGCCTGAACCCAGACAAATATATATTTGTATTAATTTTTCTGACTTTCCTCTTATTTAAAACTCCTCACAACTCTGAAAAATCTCTCTTCCCCTTAAGACTCACTTGTGCAGATCAACCTTGGCCCCAGAGAGGAACAAAATCCCCAGGAAATGCTTGAGCCTCTCTGCACCAGAGACATTGCAGAAAGGTGAGCACCGAGTTTTGTTCTCTGCTGTTCTGCAGACATAAATCTTTCCTCCTACAATAACATTCTGCTGATAGATGTCAAGGTCCATCTTCTAACACAATAAAACATAAATATTTTCCTGACAGCAGAAGGTAAAAATTGACCCTTCTGTAATAGCTCAGAGTAATATTCCTGTTGTGCTCAGCATAACTACTTTGTGGGGCATTCAGGGCATAGTTAGTTGCTTGTGGTAGTGTTACCTTGTTTAAATAAAATAAAACCAACCTCTCAGTTGCAAGTTAGTGTGCAAGATCTTAGCTAGGAGGCTCTGAAAGATCTACGCATCAGTCCTTTGCAAATGAAAGGAAGTGGATTGGATTAAACCCTTGCTGAAGGCAGTTTAAGATGATCCATTTTACGGTGCTGCACAACATGTGTGTATTCAATTACCCTTCAATGTATTCACCTATGTATTCAATTACCTATGATTCCTCAACAAACGAGGCAATAACAGGCAACATAATTGAATGTGCTAAAGTAATTGCCTGAATATGCCCCTCAAATGCCAATGTACCAGTTTCAATCAGCTGATGGCAGCGTCCTGATAAGAATTACATTTATTCATTCATTACATCTCAGGCTGCTAGTAAAGCAATTAAAATTCCATTACAGAGTCCACAGAACAAGTAGATTTTAAAATTCTTCATTGTGATGATTAGAAATTTAACAGAGAATACGTATTGTTGATGCCAGTAATTTTTTTCCCCTCTCAGAGAACAGCCTTAAGGTTGGAGCCTTATTGGAGGTCACATTTTAGATCTAAAATATGGAGATAATGAGACTCGTCTCTTTTGTACAGCGCTTTAAAAATCTCCTGATGAAAAGTGCTATATAAGACCTCGATATTATTATGATTAATGCTCATAATCACCATCTCGTCAGTACTTTTTCCCCTTCTGACCTTGTAGTTTCCATGTAGTAAAAGGCACTTACCTCACTGCTTGATCAAGCTCTTAAGACAGCTCAGGCATCAGGTTTATTCCTCCTTTCCAGGAGATGGATTCAAGAACCTACGTAGGTGGCGTGATAAAAGGAATGGGATGCTCTTTAAAAATAAAAAAATAAATTAAAAAAAAAAATTCAAAATCATTGATGCCTATTTATCCCAGAAGGTTTTTCATCTCCCCAACTCTCAGGCTTTTTTCTCCTCTGGTCACTAGCCCTTTAGGTAGGACATCCGTGGAAATCATCCCGAGTGATTTATTTGAGAGGGGATGCATTAAGATAGTGTTTTAGCAATGGGAGACCTCTCCTTCAGCAGCACTCAATCCACTGCAGCAATTTCAGGCTTGTGGGCAAAGACTGGATGTCTCTCCACTGGATCCTGGCCCATTGGCACAAGCTGCTGAGATGCAGCCCCATCAGATGCAGCGTTTGGAAAGCACTGTAGAACAGAAGTCAGAATGTAAGGAGTTGTGCAAATGACACTTGAATGCCTTTTGTTCATATTGGTGCTGGTGTTTCTCACAGGTTATGAAGCTGCTCCTTTACCAGGAGCTGCATCTTTATGTGAGGCCTCAGCTCTACTCCCCCAAACTAAAGCAAAATACAAATTCACTGAA
Source organism: Pedionomus torquatus (assembly GCA_013398155.1). Lineage (NCBI taxonomy): Eukaryota > Metazoa > Chordata > Aves > Charadriiformes > Pedionomidae > Pedionomus > Pedionomus torquatus. Next base: position 220,691 of record VZRU01008634.1, read on the forward strand.
TGAAGCCCTGGTCTCAGTGGAGTAAATGACAAAACCTCCTCTAGCAGTTGATGGAAGACTTCATCTGCCCTCTGGCTACAGAGACAAGTATTTTGGAAAGTTTCAATAATAGGTAGGACACTGTCCAGATTTTTTAAAAATTAACACATTTCAAAAGATTCCCTGGAAAAAATGTAAGATTACAGGGCAATGTAACTGACCACTGCACACATTTTCCCAAAGAGACAAAGTCCCATTTACCAATTTAGAGCGCATTCAATGTAAATTCATTCATAATGATCTTGAGCCATATACTTTCCTGTAACACTAAAATAGACCAAATAGACCTCTCTTTTGGGTTTTTTTTTTGTTTTGTTTTGTTTTTTAACCAAAGATGTTTAAATGTGAGATAACTAGAAGCTTTATTTCCACTCTTTCTTCATATACCTATAAATGAGCACATTAAAGTGTTCTTTTGAGTCTGGTGTGAAAAACTTAACTCCTACTCAATACTATTTCAGAGCAGACACTGTGATAGAATATTAAACTCACTCATTTTTAGCAACTTTTTACTTTATATTAAAGTTTCCCTAACATTGTGATGATGGACAACTTGCCCAGATTTGCATTTAATATAAATAAATGTGACTACATATCATATTCTACTGACATGTAATAATATTAATATAGCTCCACACCAGCATAGGATCCAGTCTTAGAGGAAACTTTAAGACATTGATATCATGAAACAAAGATTAAAAGTAGGGGCTGCTCTATAATTGCTGATCAACCAAATATTATTTTATGAACTTGCTTAATTTCTGTTGCAATGTTTGTTTCTCTGTTTCTAGGTGCCCTTTCTCCTTACAAAATGGAACAGATCAGAATGTATTAAGAAAACACTTAGCGATATTGTAAACAGAATAGTTGAGCAAGGCCAATTTGATAAAAAGAAGGAAGGTTCACTTATTTTAACTTTCTGTTAGTTCATGCCTCGCTGCTACAAGTAGCATGTATTTGCATTCTAGGTAATGTGACTGACTCGTGAATGCCAATTTCCTAAGTTCAGGCAGAAAGACATTTATTACTTAGTTAAAGTGAGCAGAGGTCAGTATTTCCAGGCTGGAATATGGCAGTGCTCTAGCAGGCTCCCACCCACTGTATGGCTGCACAGCTTGTCACGATGTATCCAAAACTCTGAGGCAAAACAGTAAAAATAAACATCTAGAAACATAGAAGCAAAGGAAGGAAAAACAGATTACCAGCACAGAATTAAAAATATTTGGTTTGTGTTGCAGTCAAAATTTTCCTTCTGAAAACTTGAAACTAATTTCCTAAATTAATGAAAGCACATGATGGTTTTGGCATTAACAAAACATGACCTGCATTTTTCACAAAACTGTCACCAGCTACAAGGATTGGAAATAAATACAAATACATCTGGAAAGACTTATTGAAATAAAATAGATCAAATTATATTTTAAATAGGAAAGCCCCCTAGATTTAACTGAGACCTAAGCCAGGACTAAGTGTTGGAATGTCTGTACAAGCATTTATGTTTCTTGTCACTAAAATTCAAGACAAATTGTCAGAAGTACGTACTTAAAAGTCTTTAGTGAAGTCTAAAATCATTCTGGGTCAAAACAACTATAAAAAAGTGTAACAACAGTTACAACACTTAAAAGTACATAAACAGGATATCAAAGGAATAGGTTATTTGTACCTCAAATTTTCATAGAATCATGAAATGGTTTGGGTTGGAAGGGACATTAAAGATCATCTTATTCCAACTCCCTGCCATGAGCAGGGACACCTTTACACTAGACCATATCTCTTTTTGTGACAATTTTTCAAAGTCAAGGTTCCTACAATAACCAGAAACTCTCATCTTAAGAAGGATTAGTAGGAAATCCCCTTTGATCTTTTCCCACTAAAATTGCCGCATACAAGCTGGATTCAAGCAGGTTATGTATTAAACTGCAGAACAAAACCAGTTGGCTTCGTCTTCCCCTTGCAGATAAGGGAAGCTCATGGTCTCAGTGGGGTTGGTGCTACCTAATACCTGTGCAGCCATCCCAAATGCTGTTAGCAATTTAAACAGGATTAACATGGATCTCACTGGAAGAGATCTGGGGAAATGGGAGAAATTAATTTGGTGATATACATGTTTTGTTTCTGAAAGAACAAAAATCCTCCTAACTAGCAGTACTTGCTTAACTGTTGCTCAGGAAAGAGGCAAGGAGTTTATGGAAAAGATAAATTAACAAATATATTCTCCTTCTTCAGAAATACCTCCCTCACAGTAAATAGTTAAATATACATACAGAACATTGTAGAGGAACCATGAGAGTTTGTTCTTTGGAAAATTTCACCATCTGACACATTTCATAAGCCCCAAATCCAGATTGAAGTATTTCCCTTTACTTGGCAGTCACAGCCAAGTGATCAACACTTTTCTATGCCTTTCTCCATGCAAACTCAGATGTTTCTCCCCAATAACCTTGGCTTATATTATTTTTACATTTCTTTGTACATTTTTCTCATTGCTTTGCTGAATTAGTTGTGTTTATTTTTACCTCGCTCTGCCAGCTGCACAGATACCACTAGCTGTGAGACAAAAACCTTCACAGCTGGAAACATCCTAAAATAGTTGCTGGGATGATGCCACAGATACACAGCATCAATTAGCAGCGGGAGCAGCTGTTGCAGCAAGCAAAGACCTTCCTGTGTTTGGTTTGCTCCCTTGTCATTTAGCATCAGATGACACCACTCCTCATCAGGAGGCAGGCATTGCACGCATGCTGCAACACACTCATTCCAGCACAGAAGGCCAGAATAAGTCTTTGGAGCCTTTTACATGTGGCATAGGCTCTATTTTGAGGCTGGTAAGTAGTGCACAGGGACTTTTTGCTGCCCCTAATGCACGTAAGCATCTTCCCTTATGAGGAGCAAAGCACAGTTAGCGCTTAGTCACCAAGTAGCTTCCCTATTTTTAGGTGGTCCAGATTTATGGCAGTTCTCTGTCATCTCAGTGACAGTGTCCCAAGGACGATGTATGCCACAGAGGCCTCAAAAGTCACTGATGCTGCTGCTCAGCTCTAAAGGACTGTTCTTTGCACACACTTATCTTTAAAACTATAGCTATTATGGTAGCTCAGGCTTCTGCTACTTGCCCGTGCATTCAGGGGGAGATGGAGAGAAGACAGGGGTAAGGGGATGGAGAAAGAGAAAGAGAAAATGAGGGAGCGAGGTAGAGGGAGAGAAAAGTGAAATAAAAGACAAAAGGACTCATTAAACTCAGGTTGTAAATTATGTACCAGATAATAAGCCTGTTTCAATAAATTAGTGTTGTTAAGCCAAACACAATTAGCCTCCTAGTACTGCGTGTGTATGCAGGTTCATATCCTAAGGAACGTTGTTCCGTCAGGAATCCAAGATACCGTCACGCATCAATCTACAATAATCCTGCTGTGGATCATGGACAGAATTACTTGAAATATCTTAACTTCCCCTGCAAGTCTTCATAAATGAAAAAAACATATAGGAGTACTGTGTAGAAGGCAGATGGAGGGAACCATGAAATGAAATGCAATGAAATAAGCTTCTCTGGGACAAGCTGCAGCTTGGAGACATATAGAGATTGCAATGCTATCAAGGAAGAATGCTTTATAGGTGAGATTTTGGTGGACAAGTGAATGGAAACATCACATTAATTCTGTGAACTCTTTTGTTTCCCATTTCCCAATATATGCAAAATTAAACATAAAAATTAGTATAAGATTGCAGCAGGGCTTTGAGAAGTACACACAGAGCATAGAAAAAAGAAGGAAATATTCAGCCGTATTTTTGTGAGTATTTTGAAATAACATCATCACACAATACAACAGTGTTGTGAGATAAGTTCTTTATCTTTGAATTGTTGCATTTAATTTTAAACACAGTCACCTGTACTGAATTCAGCCTCAAATTAGTTGAGGTTTAATAGTTTTAAATGATTCTTTAATGCAAATTAACAATGCAGACACAAGTCTCTCAGAGATGAATCACCAGGGAAATACTAAGTGGGAAACTGTCTCATAGTGATCTGAGATTAAATGCCTCAAGAGAACCAGTCATCTTGATATCACTCTCTCAAATAACAAGATTTTTTTTCCTATATTATCTTTTTTTTCCCTTAGAAAGTATTCCCTGTGAGCTCCAGTAAATGTCCATGGCAGACCAGAAGTGCATTTTCCATTCCTAAGTGTTCCGTTCCTCTTGTGATTTAAAGCTCCAGTGAACATGTTAATTACTTCACCATAACTATTTCACAGACCATAATTCGGGTAATTTCAAAAATGACCAAAAAGAAGACAGAACAAAGCCTAAAATGGCAGAATTTATCCTGTTAACTTCTTAAGAGCAGTCCACAAAATTCAACCATAATTTGCATCTGTTCTCAACGCTTAAAACTTCAAAGCCTTGTAAAAGTCTCCGACATACTCAGAGTTGTGGTACTTCTTATGCCTAAAAGTAGAATGTTTTTACTGAACCGTTGCGTATTGATTTTCCTGCCTGAAGGTGATGCTTGAACCTTTTTCCCTGCAGAACCCAGAGCGTTGGATCAGCTTAGCCCCACACCCATTGCCCCAAGCACTGGGCTGCTCAATGAACAGCAGGCATCATTTTTTCCTCATTATACAGGAAAAGAGTGATGGTGGGGCAGCCTGACCAACTAATGCAAGGGCATATGTGTGCCAAGAGCAAGCTTCAGTGTATGTGCAGTCCAATTGATCCTTGTTTCCAACATCTTTCCTAGCTTGAGTTATAGCCATTGAATGCACCACATGCAGCTTCTGTGGTGCATACTGATTTTAATATATTTTAATACAAATTTACCTCTCCACTTTGTGTTAGGACTGGTGTTGGTGGTGCCTACATAAGTATTTATATTTTAATTCTAGTGAGTAAGGACATTTCCTCCACTGTTTTAATTATTGCATTTCAAGTGATCTAAAGAGCTGGTTTACTAAATGAAAGATGTTTCACTCAGTGCAAATTATCGGTACAAATCCAGCTGGTTTCAATTCTACAATAAAAACCCACTACTTGGTAAATGTTATTGTACACCGTGTAAAGAGGAAGGTAACATGCAAGCATCCACAGCACAAAACCTCGCCACAGCTGGAATCAGACTGCAGCCCTGTGACAGTCTCGGATGAAAACTCAAACAACTGAAGAGCATCAGAGACCAAATCAATCTTTTATCCAGCGCAGGTGACCATGTTTGGGGTGTGAAGAGCACACGCGTGTACAGCAGGGTGTGAGCACCGCTGCCACCCCTGTCTGCACTGTGCATGGTCTCTAAACGGACTAACTCAGGGCCTCTGTTCCCTAGGCTGTCAGTGCAGGGCCTTTCACAAACACTAAATTCACATAAAAGTGCTGTAAAGTTTTATTAGGGAAAAATCACTCTTTAAACAGTTGTCTCAGTTTTCCACTGAAGGGAACCTTTCTGCTTGAACAGTCAGAAGTACTGGGGCGAAGACAAAAGTACATTGGGAGAGTTTAGCAGAAACTGGCATTGAGTTAAACAGCAATTTCCAAATGCCAAGTATCACTAGCTCTTTGCTAAGACTATAAATCAGGTATATGTGTGTATTTTCAAAACTAAAGGCAACGGTCACTGGGTTATGCCTGAGTTCATGCTTCACTCTCACACAATCCAAACTAAGCCAAAACATTATATGGCACCATATATTAAGTGAAACTGCTCTCAAGAGCTTAGCAAATTAAACTAAACAACGTTACATTGCTCCAAATGCTCTCAGCATGGTTCTTTTCCTTTTTTTCCAGAGAAGTAACATGGGATTTTAATTGCTATAGCTGGAGACAAAATGAAAAAGCTAGCACTTACTCTTTTCTCTTCCACATCTTCTATTACCACAGAACAGATAATGCAGCAGTAAAATGCCATAAAAAAACATTTTTGAAGACACATAAGTGCCTTTGGAGCCTTGGCCCATTGGGCTTTTATAGCTAATTTCAGAATGTATTCAGTAACTAAGCGTATATTAAGACCGACAGATCAATAGATAGAGATATCAAAGAGTCTAATTCTAACTTATTTCTACTGAAATTCCCTATGCGTCCCAGACAGTACCAAAACAAAGTGAATTGCCCACGCACCTTTAGCAAATCGAAATAAAGCACTTACATGTACTTTCATTCACCCTGTAACTTTGAAAAAAGTTGCATCCATGAATTAGATTCAAGAGAATGCAGGCATCTTAATACCATTTTGCAAACCCAAATCAAAAATTCAGATCCTCAGAACTTCCTCAAGTTTCCACAAGAGAAATCTCCTAGGAGACTAAGTTTCTGGATGAGAAATGAGGAGAAATGCTTGAGTCCTGAAAGAACTGGGCAATTTGGTGTCTATCCCACACCTAAACTCTCTGACATTCCCAGACAAGGCTTTCTACCATCTGCCTTATCTTTAAGAGCTGATACGTCAGACATATCCTGAGAATTTCTAATCTTAGACAAATCCCAGCCAGGAGGAGTAGCCATCCATTCCCTCATTCCAGCCCTTCTCATCCCAGTCATTAGTAGTATCGGTAGTGTTTCCTTGGAATGCAGAATCAAATTCCCCTTAAACTTCTGCTCACTGTGTGAGCATCTTACCATCAAACCGCATCAAGCTGTCCTGTTCTGTAGAAGCGCAGCAGAGGCACACCTCACCCTTCATACACAATTACGGATTTACAGGGTTACAGAGAAGAGACTCACACTCCTTGTCTCCAAGCTGACTTTGGTAAGAGGAAAGGGAAGCAATTCAGCCAGTGGTGAGGCGTGATACTCACCTGACAGTATGAGATATGTAGTCATGCTTCTAATACTCCTTGGTATTTCTTCCCACAGATAATTTGAGTAGCTCTCCACCATGTTCTCTGCTTTATCCATTGACTTAGAGAACTGAGATGGTAGATGTGAATTCACCATGTGGCAAGACACCTGGAAGACGGACATTGCCTTGCAAAGCCTCCTTTGTTAACCTAAACCCAACTGTTTAAGGAGCTAACGTTCTTGTTTTTGAGCACCTAATAGCCATTTTCAGTTAATTCAATTAACTGGTTTATCACTTTCAATAAATAGGACTCATATGTCCACATATGTTCAGAGCTTAAGGCTTCAGCTGATTTTGAAGCTGAGGCTTAGGGTCCTATATCATTAAGAAACTTTAGTAAGTTTTATCAAATATGACATTCTGCAGTATTTGTAAAAGACTAAAATAGAGATAAAAACACAGTTCTCATTAACACATTATAAGATCTCACTCTACTTTTACACTAAAAACCGTAAAATAGATTATGTAATGTAAGAACAAACTATAATTGAATGAAGTGAGATGAAAAAATACTAATTCTTTGCCAAAGCACTTCATTAAATCTCAGTTACAGGTCAGAGTTGCACCATGAAATAGTAGGATATGTTAAATAATTATGTACTAAGCGTGGGTCTATATTGCCTCACTTCACTTTGTGAAAAAGGTAAATGAGATTTTGTAAGGCAAAAATTCCATATCCAACAGACATTTATAGATTGGGAGAAGGAAATACATTTGGTTGCAGGATCCCCCAGTGTTCTTCCTCCATAAATTATTTTCTCAAGTTACCTATGAAATCAGTGAAGCAGTGGCACAGCTGTTACTAAAATATACAGCTAAAAATTTTAAAATTAAGAAAAACATATGCCTTGTTCCTTCACAGCCTAGATGAAAAAACATTTGAAAAAACATCTTTTGTGTTTTCAGTAGTCTGATGGGGAAAAACATCAGCCAAACAGTGTAGAGTAATAAGGAAGCAGGGAATATCTGAGTCTGTAAGGCCAAGTATGATGCTTAATTCTTCCCTAATGCATGAGAAGAGATAGTGCTGAGGAAGGGCAGTCACACTATGCAATAGACTCCTTCAGCTTGTAGGTCTAAGACATTGGGTCTGAATCTGTGCTCTTCATAAAACAAAGCATCCCAGATCAGTGGCTTCTTTGGTTTCTGCTCTGGCCAGTTTAAATCACCTTTGCGTTCCTTCTGCCGCTGAGATGGGGTATGTTGTTTCGCAGCAAGAGCAGGAACTAATTATTTTTTTTTTAAGTGGAAGGGTTTTTTCCATTAAGCAGTTTTCAAGTTTGAACTGCACTATCATCTAGAATTTCTGAAAATGTTTTCTCTGATTTGATTTAATAAAATAAAATCAGTTGCATTATTTAGAGATGGTTTTATTCAGCCTTTCTGCTATTGAACACTCAGACTGGATAATTGGCTACCTTATACATGCATGGTCGTAAATGAAGCTTAAAACGTGGTCCTTTGCACTAAGCATAATTTGGAGGAAAAAGCACCCTAGACAGATGTCTACTCCATGGTTTATAAGAGTATGTGATACCATCCGCACTTTTCACAGCTAAACCCTTGAAAACTGGGAGATTGACAAAGGGACCCAAACGTGAAGAGCATTCATTAAAAGATGTAAATAGCCAAGATCCGTGCTGTTTTGTTTCAATCTTCTTTATCCTGTTGAAAACAGGAAAGCCTCCTGTCATGCAGGCTCAGGGATTTTCAGGGCCCAATAAAGGTTAGTGACATTTTCAATTCATGTTTGTTTTCATTCTTCTAATCATGAACCCTGTGTCAGCCTGAGAAACCAGCTGAGCTTAATCCATAACCTTTTACAAGTGAAACATTAACTCACAGCATGTTCTGTTGTCTTTTTAAAGCAATACAAAAGCAAAGGGAGAAAAAAAAAAGAGCCACAATATACATGATAAAACATAGCAGCAGCCAAATGTGAGGGTTACTTGAAAGCAGTTACAGTTGTGGATAGTAGCATATTTTTTAGGTCATTAAATTCATCATGTTCAGATGTCATTACTGCTGTTTGTTTCACAAGAGGATTCAGGACTGATAGTGATAGGAGGCTAAAGGCAAAAATCTAGAAATAACCAAGTTCAGATTATCTAGAATGGTTTTTATCCTACATTTTCATACATCACACCAATATTCCGACATATTTTTATACTGTCATTTTTGATTGGCAGTAACCATGGAGAAAATACCTGAATAGTTCCTCCCCTTTCCTTCTACAGATTAACTGCTCCCACTGGTTTTCCCCTGCAAGTTGCATGCAGTTATGCGGACAATACTTTAGGTTTTTATGGCAACACAGTGCAGCAGGCTGGATTTTATACATGCCAGACTACTGGCCACATATGGCAGCTCTCCTGCCCCACTGAGCGTGGGGAATGACACACACTGAGTAAACCGGGGGGGAAGAACAGCTCTGACCACAAAGCACACTGAGCTAAGGAAGGATAATTATTTCTCCAGCCTGTAAAAACCATTATGGAGAAATCCTGACCTCCCATCTCTCTGTTGGATAACAAATACAATCACACGTGTATTAAGGAGGTTCTCAAGTTACAAAGTTTTATTACCCAGAACAAGAAACCACAGTAATGCTTAGAGAGAAATAAAGAAACAGCAATGAGAAGCTACCCGAAAACAAAACAGTAAAACAGAAATTAGAAGGTATCTAATTTCATGAAAACAAACATACCAGAGATGGCAAGGAAGCCATCAAAAAGGAGAATATTAAGTTTGAATTCATGTCCATAACAGACATTCTTTTTTTTTCTGTGAAAAAGAAAATTAGAGGGAAAAAGTGAAATCAAAGTGGATTTCTCAGATTATAAAGAGATACAAAAGAAGCGGAGAAGAAAGCAGATGTTCAGCACACAGTGAAACTAAATTAACTAAGCCAATGTATTTTTGTGCTGTGACTGACTGCTCTTTTGACCAAGTTACATTAATATACAACATGAGTTTACTCAACGTTAGAGAAGGCACATGTGCAAGCCCTTACTGGTGGCCCAGACATGGGAAATGCTTCAATCAGAAGTTTTCCTTGATTAGACACCAGAGAACCCATGTTAAGGCAAAATTAACCAAGCAGTGGATTCTCCTGTGTCTAGTGGAGGCTGAGCATAATTTTCCTCAGAGATGGCATTCACGGGATTTCTTTTCCTTACCTGACTACCTGTGCCCCTAACATCTTTGGATGCTGTGTTCCTGTGTTATTAGATTTGGAAAACAGGCTGACAAATTATAGAGGGGGAGAGGAAAGAAAGGAAATAGCCAAAAGGAGGGGTGAACAGAAGCATATGTGCACAGATGCAGTAAAATCATATAAGGGCCATTTCCTTAGCAAACCAGTCTAAAGCATCCAGAGTTAATTCGAGGAAGCTGACAATGGGAGCCAAAAAGAGTAAACTCTCTCAGCCATTACTCCACTGGTAATGCTCCAGGACATGATGCTGTTTTCCTACCCAGATGGCCTGACTGTGACATTTTGACAGTAAATGTGTGCCTGCTGGCCAGCACAGCATTGAAAACTCCTCGTCTAGCTCAAGGCTATGAAAAGTTGAAGCTGAAACTAGCCTGCGGCATGTTGCTCTCTTGCACAGCAAAAGGTTTGGCATGGAAAGCAGGACCCATCACCTGCATGAAGGCCAGTGGGGAAAGAAGTCACTGCATCTGCAAAATGCTTCTCCCTCTGGTTCAGTTACTCGTTAGACTGGAAGTCACACAGTCACAACACAGCCCTGTCTCTAGGAGCAAAGTGCAGGGGGAGACCAGAACTCCAAGTGCTACTTAATTCTCTGGTCTTCTCCTGGGGCAGTGTAGCTACTTACCCAGGGCACAAGGTAGCATTACAAACAAGACCAGAATGAATAAAAAAGAGGCTTGGGAGGATTAAAAAGGCTTTTATGGCTAGGAAAGTAAATACTAAAAGAGAACGAAAGTCCATTAACAGATGAGGAAGGTAAAATTAATGGCAACTCAAAAATGGGTGAGATAATAGTCTTGCTTAATGAAAGGTAGAAAGAATAATAAGGAACTGGAAGGTCCACTAAAATAACTATTGGCAATTACATGTAAGACTCTACAGCAAATATTTCATTTATGCTTATGTATTAAGAGAATGAGGTAACAAATGTATTCACTTACTGATTATTATAACTTCAGTACGTATATCTGCACATTCATGTATGACCTCTGACAATGTTGTAGCAGTTTCCAGGTGCCTCTCTAGCTCAACTGGTATTTTGCAGCCTTGCCAGTCCACCCATCATCTATCTGATCTTCATGTTGACTAGACTTCCCTATGTTATTCTACCTCTAGTGCTTCTGTAATTGCTTTCCTGAATTTTTTTCCATCCATACGAAGTGTGAGTAAGATTGTCAGCTAGTTTTTGACTAGTCCCTTTCTCTCTAGCTCTATTTCTAACACTAAAAAGCATTTGATATTTATGACTTATGTTAGCATATATGCTTGTTCTTTTCAACATATTCAGGAAAGTTCTTGTCCCTGGTTAGTCATCTGTTCTTGACTTAAAAATTCACCGTATTGCATCAGTCACTGTGATACAGGGCATCATGCTGTTACGTACCCAGAGATCAAGTAGGACAGTCCCACCAATGGAAACTTCTGCTCCTCCACATGTCAAAATCCTTTCACAGCAGTTTCAAAATAAACTAGGTATTCCTGTTGAAATGGCATTTTTTTATGACCAGCCCACTGGAAACCATTAATTTTGACCTGTAATTCTCTACACTGAGATTTTATATTGGCAGTTTAGGTTTGCAGTGGTCAGTGACATGCCATTGAATCTTGATCTGTCAGTGGAAAGGTGTCAAATCCTGTCTAAATAATAAATAAAATACACGATTAGTGGGTGATCATGTCTTTTCAGTGATGTGGTTTCAGCACTGTGGATGGATTAGATGCCTCGCCTGTCTCTGACACAAGCTTTCTGTAGCATAGTGGTATTTTCAGCATTTGCTTCCTGTGATCCTGTAATACAAGGAGATGAATTTTACTTGAAAGGGATATCAGTGAGATGGTTCAATTGTAACACTTTTATGTCCACTTTCTTTGATACTGATGGAAAATTTCCCTTCATCCGGTTGCATGGCCGATTTCTAAACATTCATATGCGGTTGCAGATTTTCAACGAGATCAATATAAGAGTCGTCAGTCAAATTTTACAATTTCACTGGAGCATTCTCTCTCTATAGAGCTTTCCCAAGCTGCACTCCCAGATTAGCATGTATCACATCCTCAGCAGAACTGGTGGCTTGCATGGCCCTGACTTTTTTCTGTGTTTCTACCATCCTAGACTGTGAGTCGCTCTAGGAGAGGAATGCAGGTTGGCAGTGAACACTGCACCAGGTGCCACTTATCACCTTTTACCATACTCAGACAGAAAAAAGGCTGTGTTAGGTCTGGCCACACAGACATTTTTATCATCACTTCTCCTCTATTTGCTTCATGAGTTGCCTGCATTTGCTCTCTCTTATTTTGCCAGCCTTTGAGTTTATCAGCTCACTTGCTTCTATAGTCCCTGTCCTATACCTGCTCTCTATGCGTGAGTTACTTTTTACCATATCTCACCAGTTCAAATACTTGCATGATAGCATGATCTAAGAGCCTTGCAGCAGAAAGTGAGCTTTAAAGATGATTTTTCACTGCATCACAAACTTCTTTAGGGCTTTTCACCTTTCAGTTCTTCACAGTGTTCACACTCAGTCTGGACCTCAATTGTTTCACATGTTTCTGAGAAAACGCAGAAACTGTGATTCTGCTCAGCAATTTGATACTAATTTTATGTGAGTCAAAAACCGATGGTCTGGTCTTTATCTCAAACACAGAAATATCACTGTCCATTGAGCGTTCAATTTCTGGCCTTGATTGTTATTTATTTTATCAGGTTATATTTCTAGGCTGTTAACTGAGGAGGCATTCGCAGTGATTAGGTGGTTAGGGCTGTTAAAATCAATTAAATGCCTTCCTGCCTTATTTCATAAACCCAGATCAATGTTCTTGATTCTGTTTGAGAATTCATATTGTTAATAAGTCCAAGCCCTGTTGTTACAGGAGTGACTGATAGATTTACTTGGTCTTTTAATGGGTATCTCTTTGTCATAGCAATCACAGCATTACAAAGGCCGACAGTGAGGAGGTGAATCACAGCAATACACAGTGCAAGCAGAAATTTCAGTCTGGAAGCTCACAATTGAATGAAGTTAGGTTTATAGGTCCATTTGAACTCCTAAATGGCAGGGCTGGAAGGGTGATGATCCCAATGCTTCCCTCGGCCTCAGTGGAAGCTGCTGGATGCTCAGCATCTCTGAGAACCTAGCCCTTGCCTTTTGGACCCCACGTGGATTTAGGGTCTGGGACCTGTTCATGAACAGCTTTGGAACAGATTCAGAAGCCTTGCCCAACAGCAACTGGAAGGAATAAAGCTAAACAAGGAGAGAGAAAACAGTGTTGAACACCATGGGATAGTTACTAATCATGCAATACAGACATTCAACTGTAGTAGTTTCCAAACAAAAAAAAACCCCAAAAGCCTCAACACCTGGTAGGCTCAAGCTACCATTTCTCACCCACATCTCCCGGTTCCACCAAAAGCTGTGCTGGAGCTAGCAAGCGTCTCTAATGGCATACCCCTACTGTTTGTTCCTCACTGCCTCACCCTCCCACAGGGCTTTTTGTCTTTGCCATAGGCAAATTGCAAGAATTAAAGCTGTGCCCTGAATACAGAACCACATGTTTCAGGGCTGTGCATTAGGCAGAACTTGGAGCAGACTGAGCCCAAAGTCATGAGGCTCTCTTGCGAGTTAGCGGGAGGTGGGGGTCGAAGCCGATGGGTATCCTTGATCTTTAGCATACCATTTATTTCATTACATCTAATTTGGTTGATATTATCAACATTATTACACTGATAGTTGTTTCAACTCTGACTAATTTAATTGATAGAATTCTGTGTCCTTGCTATTATATGAGACAATTAGCTCTCATTAGTTCACATTTCACTCATTTTCCACTGACTGATTGCACTACATACTGATACTTGTTAATATCAATATGTAATGCAATCAGTCAGAGGAAGTGTTGGTACAGTAGCTCTAAAAACTATCACACTTATCATTCTGATTGTCTTCAAAGTACCAATATTTTCCTATAACTTAATGGTTTCATAATGTAATGTTTTGTATTAATAACAATCTTTTTAAGGTCACACAGTTAATCACAGATGGATTAAACAGCAGTTAACTAATGAGGATGGCAACTTATTAAAAAATTGCAGATGATACATTTCCGTTATTTCAGTGTAACCTTTAAAGAGCAGACCTAAGACTGAGGGTTGACTTAAAGACTTTTTGCCCCCCTTTTCCTAATTCTTCCTGATTTTTCCCCCCCTGAATTTTAAGCTTTTTTGGTATGCTATTGTCACAGTCTTGCTGTAACCATATGGAGAGCTTTAGCAAAGCAAGAACATGCAGCTGATGCTTTGACAGAAAAGGTGAAGAGGTTACTCGAATCATACTACTGTTAATTTGTCCTTTAAGCACCTACAGCAGGGAGTCTATAATGGTAAGGACTGAAGCATGGAGATTTGTCTATCAGATTATTACATCAGAAATGCTAAAGATTCAAAGGAAAGAAAAGGGCAAAAGGCTTTTTGTAAACCAATTTAATATAATCCACTGAGCTTTCACCAAGGCCCATCTGCAAGCGCACAAGCAGTTTACACAGAAAATTGCATACCTAAATTTCTCTTCTTAAACATTTGTATTCCACTACTCATTGGTGTGAATGTGTAGCTGTGTTTATAAACAATAAACTTGCACATTTAAGTGAAGTATGAAATCCCTCAACATGCCAATATAGTACAGATCATTCTGTGAAAAATAATAGTCAAATGCTCTCCGATGTGCCATTTGTTAAATCTCAACTATTCAATAGCAAACACATTTAATCACCTCTACGGTTAGTCTGAAACAGGCTCATAATCTTTAAAAGAAAATCACTGATGTGGTAAATAATAATAAAAAAAAATATTAAAAAAGCATAAAATAAATTATTTGCAGTTTGGGACTTTAAAAATTCCCAACAATCCTATTTTAAAGAGTAAATCCAAATTGGTCTTAAAGAGTAAATCCAAATTAGTCTTGCTATGCTAAATTTGATGCTGAATAATGACAGAGGACATTTAAATACCATAGTTACTATAATAATCCCTGTTTGAATCATGGCTCCCATGAACTGGGCTAAGCCTTTCGACAGAAACTAATTGCTACAAACACTAATTTTTCAAGTCCCTTTTGTTTCCTATTGCAGGCACCTCTGGATGCAGAAGGTACCCAATTAGCAGAATTCATGGTTCTGATTGTGCATTGTGGGGCTAGTATAAACACTGCTGATTACTATTCCACTGTAATGGTTGATTTTTATTTATTTTTTTTTCTGATTGCTTAATAAGGCCATCTATTCTGCATCAGGCACTGGCAATGCTGCTGGGGAAATCAGTTAGGTCACTTTTTCTGGTCATAGTAGCAGGAGGAGCCTTGTGATGGTAACAGATGACTAAAGGCATAATTATAGGCTATTTAACCACATCTGTTTCCCCACTTAACATTGTTTGCTCAAGTTAGATGTAGTTAAATAAATGAAAAGGAAAATAATGGTGAAGACACTAAAAAATTACTGTTACATGGGTAAAACTCTAGGGTTTGTTATAATTACAGAAAACAGAGTTTACAGTGATTTTTAAAAGGCACTAATTTATATTAGAGAGTTTCTGTACACATACACTCTGGCTGGTTGCTTCTGCTTTTTTATTTAAATACCTATTTGTACAGAAGAATTAGTTGAAACCAGGGGAAAAAAAAAATTGAAGATGACTACTATTTGCTGAATTTAGCTGTATGGTTTTATCCAGTATAATAATCATTTGACACATCCAGTAATTCTTTTTAGTGTTTGGTGGTTAAGAACAATCCCCAGAAGCCACCACTTTCTGTCAATAACAAAGGGACAAGCAGAGAGCTCTGAGTAGCTCTGTGTGTTTCTCCAGTCATCCAGGGATACTGTGTTCATCCCTTTATTTGTGCAGGTAAATCTCTTGTTGTCATTCCCCAATATATTACTGCCTCATGATCAAATATAATACTTAAATACGTAAATACTGTCAAAGCCCATGTTGCACAATAACATGTAGCCAAACCATCTAGAGCAGCAGCTACAGACATACCTGTACATCTAACATCAGCACATGTGTTCTAAAAGATCACTGCACTGTTTTTTTTCTGTGCAGGAAAGATGACAAAATGGTATCAAAACACACACTAAAAAACATAGATTGCAGGGAGCTGTTGTTTTCTTTATCAGTTTGTTGGTTTCAAACCAGGGAATTGAAGAACCAGAGCAAATAATGAACTTCTTTACTTTAGCTGCTACCAACAGACAGATTTTTAGATCTATCACCCATGTAAAACCCACTGAAAACACTGAAATTTGTCTGATTAAGGCAGGCATCTATACATGCTCAGGCTATGAGATCACCATGAGATCTAGCATAAGATATACTTGACTTAATCACACAATCTTATGTCAGATCTGTGGCCTTATTTCTTTTATCTGTTTTCTGTTGTTTGTTTGTTCGAGCTTTTTTGACAGACTATTGTAAATAGCTTGGGGTATGGTTGGGAAAGTTTTGGTTTTTCAGGTTTCCAAGTGCTCAGCTGCTCTGGGAACTAGTTTTGCTGGTTACAGGGGTGTGTAGTAATGTAGTGATGTAGCTCTGCATCCTTGATTACCACACTTGTAGCCATTAGACAAAAGAGAGGAACCAAACAATTCCAAAAGCAACAATGGGTTTGTAGGGAAGATGGAGTATTTAACTGGTACAATCCTAATTTCTCAAGTGCAGAAGAAAATAGTGTTTTTTCAAAGCTGAACCTTCCAGGATTCAGCTACCCTGGAACAAGGGTAAGGGTGGGTGAACAAGAGAGGGTGTAAGAAACAATGACACTGGGGTGCTTTGCTGACGGGGGCTGTCATCATGTCTCAGGGGCAGTACAGGCAGAATGTCTTGACTCCGTTAAATCCATAGGAATCTACTGTTGGCACAGGAGCTCCCTATTGCTCTAAATGATCAGATGACAATTTTTGCTTAGTAACAAGCATTCATGACAACACACTTCCCTACTGTGTATGCACATTAGTACACATGTGCTCACCTGTGAAATACATTACTTAAGGTCAGAAGTGTGGTTATGGAGGATTAAGAGATTCACTAATCTGTGCACTGTAAAAGCATCTGTACTTCAACTACACTGCTTATTCCCAGGATTAGATTCTGCATTTTCTTGAGACTCTCACTCAAGGCAACATATTCAGCACTGACCTCACTTCATCTATTTCCATACCTTGTACAAAGAAAATTCTTGTTATCATTACATCCCCATTTCATGATTTTGTTTTCCTCTGAACAATTAATACAGCATCTTCCCTTCTAGTACATCTTACTCTTGGCTCCCTCTACAGCTAAAACGTCATTCCTTCTGTGCTGTTCGCTCCCCACCTTTGATCCTTCACTAAAATCCAAACTCCTGCTCTTGACTTGAAAGCCACATAACAGCACTTCTCAAACTTCCTCTGTGCTATTAAGTCATGATTCTTAATACAGTTCTTGCAAAAGAGCTGATTTATTCTTTGTCCATTTCTAGGGAGCTGTAACTACACAGATTTCCACAACACCATTTACCCCCAATAACTGCAGACATTGAAGCTAATTTCACCATGTCACAACTTCCCTTCTGAACCAAAATAAGGCATTTAGAGAAAAAGATATGAATATGTTACAAATAACTCTAAGCCACCTATATTGTCAACTGCATTTCTGAAAAACTTTCTGGACAGTCTTTGAAGTGCCTTGTACGGTGCTTTGTGTGGACACTTGATGTTCAAATGCTTCCCATCATATACCAGTACTCTTAAGAGATGGTCAGCCCATTTGCTCTATGTTCCTATATTTCAGGCAGCTGTCGCCACCATCTACCTGAGGCCCCCTCTAGCAAAAAGACAGATCTTTGTCGTCCTTCATCTCTTTGGTCTGTCTTGGGGACATTGCAGCTTACCCATGGAGTACAGCGACTCTACAACACCATCCTAGGCATGGGCATCAAGGGGAAATGCAGCATTACACTCCCATACCTGATGGTGGCTCAAGGAATGGGTGTGCATTCACCAGAAAGAGCAAAAGGAGGGCTACAGAAAGAAACATGAGCTCTTACACAGCATATATGCCCAAATTTCACAGCAAAGTTGCCATCAAATCATTCTGCAGCTCATACCTTCCATTGCCACCAGGTTCAGAATTAATCCACTGCTGATGTAGTGGTAACATGGCGTAATGGGCCTGGGCAACCTGGTCTAGTTGGGGGTGTCCCTGAGTCTGTGAGGAGGTCAGACTAGATGACCTTTGGAGGTCCCTTCCAGTCTGGATGATTCTATGATTCTATGTATTTTATCAGACATAAACAAAGTAGGCAATCTGTAGCTGCCAGTATTTTAAATATAATTTTGCACATTTTCCCATCTGTTAGGCTGAGAATGGTCAGGAACACCAAATATCTATCTGAGATTGCACAGTTCTGCCAACTGCTTGACTTTCTGCCCCTAACAGTGTGACTTTCTGGCAGGCAATAGACTTACAGATAACAAGGGACAATAGATTCAAGGTACATAAGCACTTCCCCAGTGGCAGTATTTTCTAATAAAGCTATTTCAGGGAAATTAGGGCTAGCATGTATCTTCTTCAAACTTACACAAACAAATGAGTAATTACTTTGCTCCAGACTCTAATTTTCCATTGCAATTATCAGGAACTCTTCTGTGAGTTGACCTGCGTTTTTGGCAGACAAAACAGCTCAACAGCTTTGCATATGTTAATGTTCATTTGTCCATATAAAATATTCTAAACCCATTCTCACAGACTTGCTAATCCTTCACGGTCACTCAGACAACTTTACTTTCATTTAACTTATTTTATTAGTTATTGTTGCAAGTTATCATCTTAATTTTTTTCAACAAATGCTCACTGAATTTGTTAAATGGTAGAGAGGCCAGGGAAATGAGATATCAGCTATTTTATATTAATAAACATGAAGGTAATATCTTGCAAAATGCATTCAGAATTATTCCTAGATAACACCAGGTGATATTTTTCTGAGACAAGACAGTGTTGTTTGGTGGGTTTTTGGAGAGGGAGTAAAGGTGCTCTCAGGTTTTTTAACTACACTGATAAACACCAAATTTATCTGTGGCCTTTATTGCCTTCAGCTGTTGCAAAGCTTACTCAGCTGACAAATAGTGTTTTTAGAGCGGAAACAAAAATCACTTAATTCTTTGGAGATGTGCTTCTAGCAACAATTACTGGGGTTCAGACATGGATTTACCACATGAAGGTTTGGAGTTTTTGACCCTGAATCACCTGTTTGCTGGTGAGACACAAAAATGCCTGTTTCTCATTCAGATGGTCTTTCTGTAGCATCTGCAATATAAGGTGAAGTAACGTATTCTGTTGCCCTACACAACAACATCCAAGAACACTGCAATCATCAATTTCATCTCTCCTTTAAAAAATAAGATAATTTTTTTTGGTACTACAACCAGCCCCACAGGATCTGTCTCTGTTGCGATTGTCAACATTCGCCTCTCTGAACTTTGTCTCTCCTCTTGCTCACTATTTGCAGCATCCTCTGGTTTATGGCACCCTATACCTGTAGACAGTGAATGCAGAGCAGTCCAAATGTTCTCCTCCTGTTTTCCAGGATTCTGGATTCATTTCAACTTTGTGCATGTCTGGGAAAAGGAAGGACTTCATGGTATATTTAGAGTTTCCACATACTAAAGTGCCACTCTATCTCACAAATCAGATGTCCTCACTTCCATATCCAGGCTCATCCCCCAGACCCACCTGCACCAAACGCAAACCAGAGTGTTGTTCTAAACACCTCAGAGAGTCTTGCTTTTGTTCAAAAGGAGGACTTTCCAAGGCAGAGAATGATCACTCTTACTGTAAACACTTGTGTATTATGTTTACTATATCCATATCTCCAACCTCCAATTTATGTAGGGACTTACTGCTCACAATAAGTGATGCAGAGCACAGAACATGTTCATATGTCATCTACAGCAGCTGGAATTTGGATCATGATTGTCCTCAGCTGCAAGGGTGGGAAGCTCTGAAAAAGCAGAAGGACAGACAACATGACAAACTAGTGCCAGAGTCATTTGTTACAAAGGAAATTATTTTTTTTCCTTGCCTAGATAGTGAGAACTAGCCCATCAGCCCATTGCTGGCATTCATGTGGCAGAGCTGAACTTTGGCAAGACATTGTTAATTAAACATGCTGGCAATATCACATGGCCAGTTAAGCAGTCATTTTCAGTTTACATATTGCACCATTCATTTTCACTATTTCTTTCCATTCTTTTTTTTCTAGTAAAATTAGCAGATTTACTTTGCAAAAGTGCTCAGTTTTTCTGAACATAATGTGCCCGTAGATATTTTTGTCCCTTAACTAAATCTTGGCAATTTTGTATTAATTGTTGGACAGTCACAGGATCCAATTATTTTTGTGTATGGCTTTGGCTTGTGCTTAATTGTTTGCTATACAAGGTCATTTGGTTAAAATCATAAATTATTTCAAGTTTTGATACTTATCTGATCATTTCAGGCTGAAAATTTTACCTGACATTGTAAAAATAATTTACATTTCTCCTGGCTGTATTTTATCACTCCACTGTACAACTGCAACTGAGTTTGTTTTGGTTGCTTTTCTTCCAAGGAGCTGATGATATTATTGTAGCCTTTCATGTTTGTAGATACATACTCTATCTGTTAGCCTCCATTTTCCTGTTCTGAGCTGCACAATACAGTTGTTTTTAAAGTTGTGCATGGCACTAATACATGCAAAATATCTTACATCCCTTTACTCTTGAATATAGTGGGGGTTTTTCCACCCCTTGTCTTTTAGCTAAGGTTTATGTCCTCATAAAAGTACAAAATTTGTTTTACAGTGTGCTGCTTTTGAGTGGAGGAGGCAAGGAGGGTCCTCCGAAGTTATGGCATGTTTTTTCCACGCATTGGCATGCTTCCCTTGTACTAATGGTGATTTGTTTTCTGTTTCTCTGATACGGTTTTACTAGCAAAACACGTATCTACAATGCTGGGTAGAGCTTGTGTTCAATCTGGGAATCTTCCCATTAGGTTCCTACATCTTTCTTGCTCATTACAGAAGTACAATGAATTGGTCCACCCTTGAAAAAGTGCTAATCACGAATCAACTATGTGTGCAAGCTGGCAATATACTCATCTGTTCTTTCTCTAGATTCTTGATTACATAAAAGTCCTGTCTCTAAAGCCAACATTCTGCTGGTATAGCAAGTGTTCTTGGGGTATGTTGCAGTCTTAGTTTATAAGTGTTAAAAGGATAGTTCTTACAGAAAAACATTAAAATGAAAGGTTTGTCTAATGGAGCATCTTGTGGACAAAAGCAGATGCCCATGAATAGGGCAATACAAAAATAGGGGCAAAAATAATAATAGAATATCTTTAGAACAAAATAGAATATAATAGAATATTTCAGTTGGAAGGGACCTACAATGATCATCTAGCCCAAGTGATACCTTTTTCTTCTCAAGCTTACTGTAGTCTACTTTCTTCCCTCTGTTGGAAGTTTGTCGTTTTCCTACAAAGATTTAAGAATTTTACAGTTATTAAACAAGTTGTCTTTCATGCTTATGCAATGAAGAGCAGGATTATCGGATACTACCTTTGCTGCTATTTAGCATTGTTTTGTTTGACTTGCTTTGTGCTGAGTTCACATATCTTTAGAACGTGAGTCACTTCTGCTGTCATACATGGTCTTCAAACTGAAGTCTCCATTTCTCTCCCAGATAGGCTGGTCTCTTTTATAAGCAATTCCTGAAAGTACCACTCTTTTGAATATAGAATAACATGGCACCTTTACTCAGAGATGCTTGAACACCAAGTAACTAGGACACAACCATAAAGTACAAGCACTAAAGATGATTATATAAAATTAAGACATAGAAATATCTCATGTGGTCCCCGCTGATCATAAATCCCTATTTTATTAAGCATTTTAGGTCTGAATACTTAGAAACAGCTAAAAAAATGTATAAACACAGAATATTTTAGAATAGATAAACTATTTGGCTTCATACATTGCTAAGTAAATTTTAGGAAATAGATATGTAAAATCTATAAGTAGACTGCATATTATTTTAAAATAAAGGAATGCAGTATTATTAACGTAGGCCATGATTTCAAACTATCAAGAATAAGTTTGAAAAGAGAGAAGAATCTATTTTTTTAATTTCTTATGTAATAAGTTATTTAAATCCACTGAAATAGTTTCCTCACTATGCCAAATAGTGTTATGAAGCAATCAAAATCTGGAAGCACACAAGCGTCATTGAAGACAAAACATATAGATCACGTATTCTGAAAAGTATTTTGTGTCAAAAATATTATTCAGCAACTTTGTTCCAACTGGATGTCTACCAAAAAAACAAGACAAGTTGAAAATCAGTGGAGTTAAACCCCTTGGAGAGATGTAATATTGTGAGTATAATTGAAATGTTAATAATTATGCTCATGCTGATAATTACCAAGATTAGTTTGGTATAGTAGGTACAGAGCTCACCTTTCACCTCTGGGTCTTGGATTTGATTTCTGCCTGGGACTGTATAAAAAGAGTTCAATTATCTCCATCTCCCTTTTAGTGGATGGATTTTCTACCCCATTCACACTTCAGAAATAAACAAGAATAAAAATAGAGAGGGACAGAAAGAACATTTTATGGCCCCTAATTAGCTAATTAGTGTGAAGTTGTTGGGGGTTTTTTTATATTAAATTTGACAGGAAATGTAATACAGTTTAGACCATTTGGGAAAGACTCAAAATGACTGAAAAAATGCAAGCTGAAAACAAAGCTCTACTGAAGACCTTCCATTACAGTTTGTTTTCATATTTTGAGTATAACATACAAAAATTACAGTAGACTCATAATGTAAAGATAATACACAACAGCATCATAGTTATGTATGAGTTACATGTGCCTTATCAACATGACACAAACACTTTCGCATAATACTTACCTCTATTCAATCTAAGATGGAACAAGAAAAGGAAATAAATTACAGCTTATGAACAGAACTAACAGCAGAAGTTAAAACAAATACATCAAATCTACTCAGTGTTTTCATGCTGTTTTCACTAGCACAATTGCATCCGTCTCCATGTAGGGGGAAAAGGTAACTATTGCTAGAATATGTACGTATCTAAGCACATGGGTCTCTAACTTGAAGGTTTCAAAGATTTTATGAAGTTTCTCTCACTTTTCTGGACATATCTTATACAGCATAATAGTAAGAGCAGGGTAATACCTGAAGGGCTAATGTAGAGCTATGAGGCAGTATGCAGGCAGGAATTCAAGCAGCAGTGAAGCTTGGTTTATCTTAAAAAGTAAAATCTCACCGAGTACTGCAGTGCTATACAAAAAATTCAGCTATAAATGTTAACATTTAACAACAATCATTGTTTATGAGATAACTGCAATTATTCTCCACCAATTACTTACCATTTACTGTGGTAAATGCTGGTTTAATCTGTGAGCTGTGCAAGTCTGAAAAAAAAACCAAAAACAAACAAACAAAAAAAACCCAACACCAAACGTAGTTACCTGTGCTCTTCTTTCTTAAGTGTTCTAGATACTTTGATAAAATAGGAAATGAAACAAGATCTTGGCATCATGAGGAAGAGTACATTTTAGAAAATGTAGACTCTAATACTTAAATATCACAACACAGGAATATATATACAGTCAGCTCCCGGAAATAAACAGGAATATTCCCGTGGATTTCAGCAGCATTCAAAAGGAATTTGAAATCAAGGGGACTAGCAGCAGGAATGTGAGACAATTCGGCTTAGCTTAGAACTGAAATTTGCAGAAAGTACTCCAGCTACTGACAGTAAC
Organism: Pedionomus torquatus; assembly: GCA_013398155.1. Taxonomy (NCBI): domain Eukaryota; kingdom Metazoa; phylum Chordata; class Aves; order Charadriiformes; family Pedionomidae; genus Pedionomus; species Pedionomus torquatus. The sequence continues at coordinate 244,632 of VZRU01008634.1, forward strand.
ACCACTCATTGCTCCGTTCCTCTCCCCCTTTCGCTCCTCTTTACTTACAAGTGCTTTGATTTTAAGTCAAATGGTAGATATAGTGTCCATACATGCTTTGTCTCTTTTCTTTCAGTGAGGTAGGGGGATAAAAGGGGAAGAGGAGGGAGCTGAGGGCATTGCAACTCAAGCATAAGGCCAAGAATTTGAGAAATCAAGTTTCACTAGCTCTGTTATTGATGTCAAAAGGGAGGCAGAGAGCTGGGGGCAAAACCCTTATCTGCTGTAGGACATGTCCATGCAGCTTCCTGAGGTTTTATTTTTTGCTTATGTTATTCATAGTATTATCTTTCTTGTCCCTGGTACAAATCAAATATATATTACAGTTCCAATGGCAACTGCTCCATTTCATTCTGAGCACCTTATATGCTTGATTGCTCATACATGGCAGAGCCAATTTAAATTTTATTTCTCTAATTAAGTGGTTTTGTGACTCTTTATTTCTTTCTGTGCTGAGACAACATCACCCTAAATTGACAAATTAGCCACAAAAGGTTACTGAGAATCATTTAGGTTTGAAAAGACCCTACAGATCATTGAGTCCAGCCATAAACCTAACACTGCCAAGTCTACCACTAAATCATGTCCCTACGTGCCAAATCTACACATCTTTTAAATACCTCCAGAGATAGTGGCTCGATCACTTCCCTGGGCTGCTGGTTCCAATGCTTTATAACTCTTTCAGTAAAGAAATTTTTCCTTATAGCCTAAAGTTCCCCTGGTGCAACTTGAGGCCGTTTCTTCTTATCCTATCGCATGTTATTTGAAAGAAGATGTAGCTGTTCAGGTAGCAGTAGATTTAAACAACCCCAGGTCCCTCAGCCACTCCTCAGAAGACTTGTGCTCTAAACCCTTCATCAGCTTCACTGCCCTTCTTCGGACATGCTCCAGCACCCCAGTGTCTCTCCTGTAGTGAGGGGCCCAAAACCGGACACAGTACTCTGTGAGTCTACAACAGTGCTGAGTACAGGGGGATGATCATTTCCCTAGTCCTGCTGGCCACTCTATTCCCGATACAAGCTTTCTTGGCCACCTGGGCACACTGTTGGCTTATATTCATCTGGCTGTTGACCAACACCCCCAGGTCCTTCTCCACCAGGCAACTTTCCAGCCACTTTCCCCCAAGTCTCTAATGTTGAATGGGGTTATTGTGACCCAAGTGCAGGACCCAGCGCTTGGCCTGTGGGACCTCATACTGTTAGCCTCAGCCCATCAATCCATCCTGCCCAGATCCCTCTGAAGATCCTTCCTGCCCTCAGGGAGATCGACACTCCTGCCTAGCTATTAAACCAAACTGGCCCCAATACTGAGCCATGGGGTCACTACTTGTGACCAGCTGCCAACTGAATTTTACTCCATTCATCTCCATTCACTCCTGCCTAACTATTAAACCAAACTGGCCCCAATACTGAGCCATGGGGTCACTACTTGTGACCAGCTGCCAACTGAATTTTACTCCATTCACCACAACTCTCTGAGCCCAGCCCTCGAGCCAGTTTTTTTACCCTGCAAAGCATATGCCCATCCAAGCCAGGGACAGTTTCTCCAAGAGAATGCTGTGACAAACGATGTCAAAGGTTTTACTAAAGTCCAAGTAAACAACATCCACAGCCTCTCCCTCATCCACTAGGTGGGTTACCCTGTCATCAAACATTCATTTATTAACAGAACAGTCATTTATTAATCAACAGTAAAGTTTGCTTTCACATTGCTAGCAGGAACTATACTTCCATTTGGTAAATATATGAATTGTTCACCATTTGCCATGTCTACAATCTTAAATGCTACAATTACAACACATGAAAACACCGAATGCTTTACTAAAGATGGAGGAATGTTGAATTATCCTAGCTTTCCTTCATAAAGCAGCAGCATTGTTCATTCATCATTAAGGGCTTTCCTGAGCAGAAAGCTGTCAAGTGAGACTTGCATTTCCTGATATGAAGTAAACACAGTAGCTCCTACATTAAAAATGCAATAATATTGGCAGTAATACAGCTGATCAAATGGATGTAATAATCTGTTGTGTAGTAAAAGCGCCTAATCAAAAGGATAAGGAAAAGATAATGCTGTGTTTGGGAGGACTGGAAGATGGGAGGAGTGAAGGGATCTGAGAAGAATCCTGCCCCAGGTCTCACCAAGAAAAGACCAGATTCTGAGAAGAGGGTTTGAAAGGCCTTGCTGTGGATGTTCCAGTTATCTGTGTGTGCTGTCATCCCCACAGGTGCAGTACTGCAACATCTCACAGTACGTGATGAGTTGCCCTCGTCCTTCTTCAGTTCCTGACTGTGTACCACCTGTGCATTACCAATCACATTTAAAAAAAAAAACTATGACAAACCTGCATTAACCAGAGTCTTATAAAGTTACCTACCCATTAAAATGTATTTTGAAACTCTTGGAGTGGTAAAATGCATAAATGTACAGGTAATGCAGGAGTCACTGGAAGGAACAGGGCAGGGAAGAAAAAAACCCCTCAGGTAAACATAATGAAAGGCTTTGATATTAAATGTACAGGTGTTATATTGCACCCACTGAGTTTCAAAACAAGGAATATAAGGTTTTCCCTCCCTGGGCTTTGAAACAGGAAAAATACTAAACCCCACGCAAATCTGTGAAAATAGAGGATCCATTAAAGATATTCTCACAGTAGGGCACAATAGTCCTTGTATTTAGTGGCTCACAGCTAGGGGATTTGCAAACTGTATAGTTATCAAGTAAATGATAGATGAAGGAACTTAAAATAGTAATTTCAAATCTGCATTTCTTTGACCTTGCTCTATTCTATTTCACAAAAGAAGTTTAACTGTAAAATGTTTAGATATCAAAGAATTCTGGCCTTGAAACTCCTCTCACACCTGCTTTACACTGGTGCCTCTTCATCCATGATTTCTTTTGAAATATAAATAATTCCACTTCAGGTATAGATTGACTCAGTTGTGTTCCCAAATCCTCTGATTTCTAAAGAAGAGAGATATGGTGCTATAAGTCATTCCACATGTACTCTGTATTATGTTTTTTCCCCATACTAAATGTCCTTCTTTGTGTCTTTATAAGGATTTCGATACATGTGAGGGCATAAGTAAACACAGCATTTGAAGTGCAGATGCGTTAACACCATATGTCTTGCAAACACAGTTGCTTCTTGTTTGCTTGGTGCCTCGCAATACATTCCACCAAGTCCAGCCCGTGCCTTCATCTGCAACTTCACATTTATTTTTGTTATCATTAAAACTTCCCATTCCTACATTGCTGACTCCTAAAGAGCTAATCCCTAATCTGTACCCATCCATTGAGCTGCTTTCCCATGCCAGATATATATGACTTTACACTTGCTGGTGTTTAATATTATGTCAGATACAATTTTTGACACTTATATGCTTTCATGTTTTTGGTAGTTTTGTAGAGTGTTATGACTATGTTTTGTAGAATGTGTTAACCTCTTGCTCATATCTCTGTTTTCCTGCAGTTAGTTCACTGTCCCAGATTAGCATATTTTCTCATGTGTGCAGCCAGACAGATTTTGCATGTGAACTCTGTCGCCTGTGGCATGTTTACACAGGGCTGCCAAAGGTCTCAGACCAGTCACTTGCCCTGGTACCTGGTGTTACAAGAGATAGGGGCAGGGGCCCAAGGCGTAGCTATCCCCTCCTCTGTTCCTCCCTCTTCACTCACCCTATTTTGACCATTTCCAGGCTCTGCCAGCTGACTTTTTTTATTGGAAAATGTGAAACATCGTGAAGAGGCAGTGGGTGGACAAATACTTTGATGGAAGAAAAGCAGCTCTATAGTCCTTCCTATATGGCTACCCTTTGCATGTATCACAGGTCTAAAGAAGCACTTGCACACATGCATGCCTGCCATCAGTATGATTTCTGCAAGTTACTTCTCTTTCTCCTTTTTCCTTTAAAAGGCAAATTTTTCACAGTAATTTCTATAGGTATGAGTTGGTAGTTAGGCAACAACTAAGACAACGCTTGTCACAATGGCTCTTGGTGTTGTCTTCTGCGAGCATCCCAGCACTGCAGCCCAGACAGCTGTTTGCCCGGGCCATGGAGCAGGGGAGGTGGAGGGTGCCCACCTCTGGAATGAAGATCCCAGGCACTGTGCAGCTCTCCCTTGGGTTCAGCTGCTCCACAGCACTGTCCAGCTGCAGCTTAAACCGGGTGGGTTCCACTTGTTACCAAAGTACGTACATCAGGGACTTGTAAATTTGCTGCGGCAGTCTTACCTGAAGTGGGAATACAATTCTTTTTTATACTAACTTTTCTTTTTCCTTCTTCTTACTACTGTTGGTTTTTTATGCTGTCTGTGAAATGACACAAACTTCCCATAAATTTCTTCTTCAAACAAATGCAAATTTCCCCCACCTTAATCATCATTTTCTTTGTGTAGAGATTATGGTTCACCTTAAAACTGAATCGAAGTACCTTACAACATTCAAAGCACTGGGTGCCAAAAGGAAAAGAAATTTGCTTTAATCTCTCCTTTCTCATTCTCTTCAGACTCTGTGCTAGTTCATCTGACATTTTGGATTCTCTGATTTATCTTGGAAAATCACTGACTGATTTTTAGACACCTCAGTTTTTTCACTCTTTCTTTGTAAGAAAGTAAGCCCGCTCTACACTAAAACATGATAGCTTGGTTAAAGAGCTTTTTCTCCGTTTTTCCGCAAATACAGTTCTGTTGAAAATGGAGTCCGAGGGCACTGGTTCTCCGCGTGTCTTTGTAAATTGACTCTGCTTTTTGTTGTTGATGTTGTTATGTGCCCTCCCTCTTCCCTCTGTCTTCTTCATATTTCTATGGCTAGAAGACAAAACTAAGCTGGTTATTGAGACAGTATCATTTATTTGTGTTCTTTAAGCAGGCTGCAGCACAGCCAGAAGATAATGGGCACCTCATTTATTCAGGCTTTGAATGATCATATTTAATTCCCAGTGACAGCTGTCTGCACCGCATTAGCATTGCAAATCAGCTCTGTTTTGTAATGGCCTTCTATTGAACATGATTCAATTATGTGTGGTCCGTAGCGAGGCAGGATACGGTCTTAGTATCTATAGCAATATTTCTGCAAGCTGCTGCTCTTTACACTGCTCACATTTAAGCTGTCTGTTTACCACAATGCTTTCCTTGAACTACACTGAATTCCCTTCATTTTGAAGCTAAATAAAGAAGAATGAATATAATTTGTAAAAGCAGTTATCTGGTCAGACATATTACATGCCCCATCTTCTTTACACATGCCTGGAATCAGGAAACACTTGTTAAAATAATTGTTATTATACTTAAAACATGTATATTACAGAAGTCATTAAAGTGGATTTAAATGATTATGCAGTGTTAAATGGTACTAAGTACTAAAGCTCAATGCTGTTTCGAAGAAAAACTGTAATAACATACCAAACAAGTAAATTTTTCAAGGTTTTCCAGGAAAAGGGCAGCAAGGCTTACCATTTATAAAGCAAGCTAGAAATCACAAAATTTCCAAAACACATTTTCAAAAGGTTTCAGTCTTATTTAATTTACTGTGAAATCACTAAATCCGTGCACCATAATTCTACTGTTTCTGCATTTTGGACTGGTCTGTGCAGATGACATTTAGGACTAAGCTGCTGAAGGCCTGGATTACAACACTGCAGTTTAATAGGTTTGTGTATTTGTTATAACACAAAAACCTTTCTAAATTCTGATTCCACATGTAAGGCAAGTTCTCCTTTTGTGTCAGGCAGCCTTAAAAAGAAAAGCTTCTTCCATACAGATCTAGCAAGTGCCTGCTTCAGTCTGTGCAAGGCAAAGCACAAACCTTACTCTTTTCTCCAGGATTTCCACCCCTGTGATCTCTACAACATTTAACTCTTGCAAAAGTCTCATAATACACAATACAACTGCCCCCAGCCTCAGGGCTCTCTTAGTATTCTTCATCTTGGTGATGAAGTGCACCTAAAGCAGAAATATGTTATTTATTCCACAAATTAGAGTGCTGGGCCATCATTCTAAAGTATTTGATCTAACAACAAGAGGAAAGGTTTTTCAATCATACACTAACCTTGAATTGCTTAAAGATGCTCTTTAGATAATGATGACAGGGGAATTACAGTGTCCCTTCTGCAGGATCTCCAGTTTGAGACTGGTCCTGGGCTGAAACCAAAGGCTACTACCAGCAAGCCCAGGTTGGCTGGAAGGTCACAGACATGGGTGCTAACGACATCACTCCCTCCTCTGATGCTGCATTGGATACTGCTGTGCATTGATTGACCGCAGTAATTCATTTTTTTAAGGACAACTTTTTTTATCTGAAGTCTTAATTCATACCTTCCTCTCTCTTCTGTCTCCTATGACAGATTCTGTTTTCTTTTTTGCAAGGACTGGGACATACTGATTTCTCGATTATGTTTTCAGTTTAGGAGGTTTCACCACATCTTTGAAACTACAGAGTTTATGTGAAAATGATGGCTGCTTCATCACTCAAATAGGGGATCCACCATATTTTTTAAAGTAAGATCCGTGTGTTTTCATGGCTGTTTATTTCATGTATATCAAGTTATACATTCACGTACCTGGGAAGCAATCTGGAGTTTACAGAGGCAGTTTGATTTGTTCCTGTCATGCCTACTGCATGAAAAAAAGTGCCTATGTGCAAGGAAATACCTGTACATGTCAGTTTTGCACGAGGTCCTTGATTTTTTTCAAAATTTGTTAAATGGAAGTTGTTCCATTCTTTCTCATACATTTTTTTCTATTTTTTTTTGGTAAAAAAAACTTTGAAAGGTTTAACAGAAACCAACATCAGGGATAAAACTTTGATTAAAATTAATAACAGAAGAAGGAAAAAGAGCAAAAGAAAAACATGCACCGCAACCTCTTCAGGGAAGAACAGAGAGAAAGGCTTTAGCAAAAAGGCTGAAGGAGAAATAAGATCTTATCTTACCTTTCAGCTTCTTTTTCCCTCTGAAAAAGTTGAAGAAAAAATAATTTTTGCTAAAATGTGATTTTCCAATGTGTTTAGTAAACAGTTCAGCTATGGCATGTGTTAAGAAAATGTGTGCAAATTAGAATATGTTCCTTTCTCATCACAGTCTTTCACCTGAGAAAGTGCACTGTGACTACAAAGGAAAAGCAAGAGTGATGTCTGTGCTGTGGTGAAGACTCCCAGTGGAGCATTATGTTATGCTATGGTGGCCAGTTGCATGGATCATACTGTCTGACCCTGCTAGATGGCTCTCAGGTTCACATTTTCAGGTGCTGATCTTCGTACGAAGTATTTTTGCATGTTTCTTCACCTAAGAAAACAAAGTTTATGATACTGCAGCATCTCTCATCTAATTTCCCACACTCACCACCATAATTAACCCAAATTTGAAAGGTGCTATGAATCCCACTGATGATTGCACTCCTACAGGGGTCCTGAAGACCAGCAGTTTGACACAGAGAGGGAAAGACGAGAACTTCTGCCCACCCCAGGGAAGGACAGACAGCCTCTGTAGATGCCCACACAGCTGGCACAAACGCACTGGCAGGAGATCAGTATACATCACTCCAGGCATCCACATTAACTGAGTGCTTTTGACCAGTCAAGGATGCCACAGAGGACATGGAAATGGGCATTGCAGCAACAGTAGGCCCAGGGAACCCTAAACCATAGGAACCCAGGCTTCATTAGTTTTAATACTCAGGAATAACCTCTTTATTTTGAAATAAATAAGCTCTTTTCTCATGAAAATTGCACAAACAAAACAAACATCACCTCCCGAGTGTATATTGCTGTTATGTAAGACTGGTCATGTTTACGGTCAATTACCACAGAAAACCAGGGAATTTCTTTCTATATTGCTGTATGTAATGGATACTAATGACAACTTCCTCCACCTGTCATGCAATTTGGTATAATTAATGTAATTTGTTCTGGTAATTGTAAGAAGGTCAGGACCAGGGTTCATGAAACATGAATCACTTCCACATCCCATTTCAATATTTATCATTTCATACTATCCGTGGATAACATTAATATACAAATAACTTAATTGAGAAACAATAAAGGCTTCTACAAATAACAATAAACCTTTCACAGAGGTAAGGAAATTGAAAGTAAATCTCACATCACCTTCTCATTCTTCAGCCAGAAACACTGGTTCTGTAGCATACACAGTCCTTGGGCTACCACTTCAAAGTCTCCTGGAGGTGCTAGCCTTCCAAAATCATTAGTTATCAGCTGCATTGCTGCAGTAATTTATTTATGTTATTGTCTCTGCCTCAGAGGACTTATGTTGCAAGTGCAGGGGCAATTAATGCAGACAGATACAGATCACTGGGGGAAATAAAGCAAACAGCATTGCTCAGCTTGATCTCAAGAGACTGCACTTATGCTGTCTCTCGTATTAGTCATACTTAAGAAGAATATTAAGCAGAGATTTGGAGGATAATGAAATAGTTTGGGCATGCCTATATAGACATTCTCCCTCTGCAGTTTAGGAGCAGATAGAGGGATGCTATGGAGGAAAAAAAAAGTATCTGCCTGGAAATTCAAAAGTAGGTGGAGAAGGCTTGGCTTGTGGGCTAAGTGAAGGTTGGTGTTCATCCTCAGTCTTGAAGATAAGGTATTACGTATGGTACAACAGGTCATGAAAGGCCTTCGGAATGAATCAACAGCTTAGGTTTATTGTGGCAAGCGAAGGGGAGCGGATTTTGCAAAGCAAGGGAATTAACTGTAAGAGAAACGTGGTAAGGAAGATATTTGCAGCAATATGAAGAATTATAGGAGGAACACAATTACAGCAAAAGACAAAAAAGTGTGAAAAGACAAAAAAGTGTGTTATAGTAACTTAGGCACAAGATCATGCCAACTTCTGCTACCCGGAAAGAGATAAAAGATTTGAAATATTGCAGGGAGAATCAACAAAATAACCTGAATGAAAGATATAACCTACAGAGCAAACCCATGTTATGTGCCTCGCTGACAAGCCTATCGGTGTTCATGCTCAAAAAGATGAAACTGTAGGCTGGAATTAGAGGCAAAGGTTAGCAGTTATTTCTGAACTGAACTTGAGCTCACAGGCCTCTCTGAGGAAATACAAGACAGCTGCTCTCAGATATTAAATTGGACAAAATATTGGAGTAGAAAGACGGGCTTGTGAGGCAACATCCTAGAAAGAGTTGTCAAATTCATATTTTCATAGCCAAATATACAGAGGTACAGTTAGGACAACAGACACAGTCCACGCAGAATGACTATAAGAATTATAAGAAGGGTGCATCAGGTGAATTCTCTGAAAGCATCCTTCCCAGAGCAGTCAGAAGTAGGAAAGAATCAGAAGCAGACAGGATCTGAGCAAAGGAAAGGCTGAGAGAGAATAATCATGTCACAGTCGCACTTAGCTGACAAGTTGGAGGGATAAGGATGGAAACTTGCTCACTAAATTTATCTAAAAAGAAGCTGTAGCAACAGAGAAATATCAGTGAAATGCAGATCTTAAAACCAGGTGAAGGGGATCAAGGGTAGAGCCGGAAGGCAGAAATGGAAGTAGAGTTTGGTAACAGAACACATATATGACATGAAAAGGAGGGGAGAATTGGGTGGGAAGAAAGGTCTTATCATTTTAGAACAGGAAACCCTGTTTTATTGTAAGGAAAGAACACAAAGTTATGAGTAGTGATGAGGGAGAGTACAAATGTGATCACCAGGTGAGCACAGAGTAGGACAGAAGGCTCACTAGCCAAGGACAACAGGAGGGGAGGAGGAAGAATAAATCACATCACATTCTGCCAGCTTTGTGCAGCAAGAAATTGCTGAAGTCCTGTGGGAAACAGATGTGGAAGCCAAATGCGGAAAGAATTGGGGGTGAGTCCACTGTAAGGAAGTCGCTGGAGCTGTCAGTGTGGCAGCAGTCAGGGTGGCAACTGCAGAACTGCACGGCCAGACCTGTGTCCTGGGCTTTGGCAGTCCATGTCCTCAGCTCCCGCTGGTATACATCAGGGACTTGCTACTCTCTTGCATACTTGTTTTCCCTTAATGTGGATATGGCCTCCCATGTTCTTCTATTTTTATATTCTCTATGCTTGAAACTTTTAGTAGGATCATCTGATAATTATCTTGCTGGGAATATTGCCTGCATTTTACAGACCCCCTGAAGTGATTTGCTTCTTAGTTGTCATGCAGTTTTGATTTTCCAGAGCCACTTTTGAAAGGGGAAAAGGTTATAGGCCCTAAGATGTTTACCTGAAAATCTGATTTCATAGGCATGCTTTGAAATTGGTTTAGTCTTATTAATACCAGTCTGCAGGACAGGCTGAGTAAAGTCAGCACAGAATCAAGTCAAATCTGAGAATAAACTGGGAAAGCACAACATAACCATTTGAAAACATTCTGTGGTTACTCCTTTTATAATCCTTTGAGCAAGTCAATTCCTCCATCAACTATTCTCCCAAGATGAACAGGTATCTGTCTACTGATTCTGTCACTGCTTCTGGAGTTTTTGGGAATTCCAAAAGCAATCACTTCTCAACATTTTGTTAATATGCTTTAATAAAGGATATTGCAATGAAGCATCAGTATTTTAAAACGCATAACATCAATGCTAGTGACTGAGAGCAATGGAGTTGATATGGAAATAAGTGGCCAGATTTTAACTCGAAAAAAGTGTGTTTGATTTCTTCAACATACAAGTCATAGGTCTCTTTACCAAGAAAAAACACTGATAAGTCCCAAACTGCAGAGAAATACATTTTATAAAATTAATTTAGAATGACAGAATAATAATGGAAGGGATCTTAAAAAGTCCAACCTCCCCTGCAGTGAACAGGAACCTCTGCAACAAGATCAGGTTGCTTAGAGCCCCATCCAATCTGACCTTGAATGTTTCCAGGGATGGGGCATATACAACCTCCCCAGGCAACCTTCACCACCATTTCACCACCTTCGTTGTAGAAAGTTTCTTCCCGATATCTAGTCAAAACCTTCAATTTTTAATTTAAAGCCATTAACCCCATCCTATATTATTTGAGTTTATTCTAAATTCTTTTTAAATGAAAACTGTTCTGATAATGCCATACACTACACCACTCCAGAATAAATAATCTTTTTAAAGGGTGAAAACACAACATGACAGATTTCAGCCAGGCTATTTTAAATTTAACGACAGACTACAGGTGCCCAGCTTGGTGCGGTTCTGCACATCTCAACACAGTGCACTACCACATGAAATCAACAGCTGACGGAGGCTCACTCCTGACTCTCTTCAGTGAAAACTCCTCCTTCTTCTACAACATTGCCTTAATAGTTGGGATGGATGGAGAAGGTTGCAAAATACAGTGATGTGTTGGTATTGCGGTATCCAATACATTCAAACTTTAAATACGTTGCAGCATAGAAGATTCCATTTATAAAGAATATACATCATGTGTTTTCAACCGATGTGTCGCAGTACCTCAGGATTACTAAAGTCATATATATGCATCTCAAAACCTCCATCCATATACCTATCCTTTCACTTCTCTTCATTAGGAACAAACCAGTTATTCTGAGCTTAAAGAACAAATGAGTTAAAAATCAGTGATGTCTTCATCGTGAATATTTGTCCTTATCAGAATGGAGGCTCCTGGAACAACTACTATGTATCTAGGCAGCAGCACTACAAGCAAATGAAAATTAGCATCGCTACAGATTATTCTAATAGTTCCTATTCATCACAAACAACAACAGCTTCAGGAAGACATAACACTGCCACATGCGACCAGGCAGAGGATATATCAGAAAGCACGTTTTCAAATCAAGAAACAAATCTGAACACTATCAAAAATGCTAATGCAGAAGGAAAGCCACAAGACCTGTGCGTTCTGAATATTTAACTGAACTCTTTTATAATTTCTGAGAACTGCCTCGGAAAAGCTCTTATTTGTACAACACAAAAGGTTATAAACAGACAATCCATTCAGACAGTGACCTTGCCAGCCAGTACTGGAGGATAAAAAAACCATAATACCAATCCCCGTTGCATTTTCCAACACCCTTATTGCTCTACTTCCCCATAGAAATGTCATGCAATTAATAGATAATAATGCATGTTGAAATGTGGTCCATACCTGAAAAAGTTTGGGAAAACATAATTAGTATTAAGGTAGAGAATATTTTGCACCTTATCGCCACCATTTTTATTCTATGAAATTAAAGGAAATACGCCTGCTCTCCTTGTCCTTCCTCCAGTTATTCGTTATCAGCAGCACAACTCCACGCAAGAAGTACAACCCCACTAGATCCTGTATTTCTTAAATTGCTGAACTAAGTTTTACAACTAAAGACAAGGAGTAAATGTGTTGTTTAATCACTGCTTTTGAATGGATGCTTTCAAAGAAACATCTATTAACTCTGCTTGCTTGACAGTCTTAATTCTGACAACAGAAACAGTATTGTTAAGAAAAAGTGACAAAATATTTTTGAGATTACAATCTGCATATTGTTAAAAGAAATTACAACAATTTTATCAGTATCATATATCTCAGGAGGAGAAGAACAATTATTCATACCTTACTTAAATCAGGTTCATCTCAGTAGGCCAACATCTTTATAATTGTGTACAACCCAAAAAACAGGTTCATTTCTGAATTCCAAGCAAACTTGCAGCGGCAACAGTCACCAAGCATATAGTTTTCTTTTATATGATTCTCAAATTTTTTGAGATAACTTTTTTTCCGCAACATCATATTCACATTAGTTTTCTTTGTTAAAATAATTCACAAATGTATTCTCGACCTTAGAAAGAAAGTAATTTACAAATAAGTCATTTACAACGTTAACTACCTGCATTTTAACAGTATGACGAAACAAAGCCTATGGGTCTTGGATGTTTAATTCAGAATAACAGCAGGAACTGATTCCTACTCTTTTCTTCTAACGCTTTGTCTCCACTAGCCCATAGAAATCAAGCCTACACTGATATTGAGTGATCCATACCACAAGCAAGGAATTTTCCATTTTGAGTACCCTTACTTTGACATAAATGCAGATCCCATTTCTATTGTGGTTTCATCAAATTGTCATTTCAGGAGTTCAAGAAATGAGTTCAAAACATTTCTGCAAATAACTACTTGGTTCCACCAGCAGTAAACATACATCAAATGTAATCAGAAAGCAATTGGCAGTGACCACGACATCAAGCATGCTAGAGTGGATGAGAACTTAAATGGGAAAGTTCAAGAGAGTAATTTGGAAATCTAACCCTCACTGATACCTGTGTTCAATTTACATCTCAATTTTTGAAACAAATTCCTCAAAGCACCTAAACACGGACACTGAAGCACATACAACAGCACCTGAGCCATGCTCAGGCACAAAATGAAAGGGTTCTTAGAGTCCATCCATGTCTCAAAGGTCAGAATATTGACACAGTGCTCAAGACAGTGCTCCTTTCACACCGCAGGCTTACAACCCAACAGGACCGTTCAGTCCATTGCCATCATACGACGTATCCAACACTGCATATATCCACCTCCACACAGCATTTCCAGGCAGCCCCACGCAATGGTGCAGACACACTACTCACAGAGCTGGAGCCCACCTGGCCACCCCTCAGGGCTGAGCATGGCACAGTCATTGTCACATGGAGCCAGTGCCCGGTTTAACATCACCAGACCTCTTGTGCTGGAAACAACAGCAGCACAGGTCCCAGCTCCATTAGGAAGCCACCTTAGTAGCAGGGTGCCCGCTTAAACAGGCACTTTCATTCTTCAGCTTTCAGAAGTGAGTATTCCAGGTAATACAACAGTAGCTGTCTATAAATTTTAAATAAATAGGAGAACACTTGATTCTTGACAGTTCATCTCAACATTTCAGTTGCTGATGGCAACATTAACTGCCAGCCTTTCCATTTTCTGTCATTGCTCCCGTCACACAAGATCCAAGGGTTTGATTCTGCCTCAAATATTTAGGGCTATTTTTTCACAATACTATCAGCTAGCAGAGCAAATCTAAAGTACAACTTGCTTGGCTTTGCAGTCAGAAATGGGGAGGAAAACCCTGCTAACATTTTGCAGACCTTCCATCTGTCAACCCCAGAGCTGCTGTTTGGTTTTTTTTTTTCATGTTGGGCCTTGACAGAGAAAGATTCATTGTCACGTTAGCGTGGCAGACTTGTGAAGACACCCGTGTTCTTCAACTAGGCTGTTTTCTGTTCCCACAGAAACCACGTATTTAGTGAGGGCAGCCCTTGAAATGAATGGAAGTCTCCGCATTCATACAGTAATAAAAGACGACAACCACCTGAATTACTGTTCTTCTGGTACTATTTTATAAAGACAAAGATACTGAAAATACTGAACCATTCCATCCTTCCCAATTTTTCCTTCACTAAAGGAAGACTGTAGAGAAACTGAATTAGCATCTCTTGCTAGATTGTGGAGATATAGCTCTCTTGTTTGTCCTTAATCCATTCTGTACTTATTAATTCTCAAACTGTATGCTTCATTTTAGTCCTGACTCTAAGCAATATTGAAAATATTTCTATATGATTAGATATATGATAAATGTCTAAAAAACATCATTTGATGGAAGATTTTTATTGGATTATTATTGAAAGATTAGCAATTCTGAAGTGTTCAGTTACATGACATTTAGTCATGCAAGCCCAATGAAATCTGGTTAGCTTTTATACTGAGAACAGGCCAGAAGAAAGGATAGTAGAATCAGAGCATACATATTTAGTATTGAATAAACCATATTTTCTAAGCTGTTTTCCATAAAAACAGACATGCTAGATCAAACTAAAAGATTTTTCTCAGCCAGTGGCCAGCAGCTGATGTTTAGAAAAAAGAACATATGAAAGAGGGAAAGTAGAGCGGTAGCTGCCAGCTACTCCTGTTTAAAATCATCCATCTTCTGTTTATTAGCTCTTTATGGTCTTTCCTTTATAAACCTGTTTAATCACTTTGGAAGTTTTTCCTAATTTTGGCATCCCGTGAAAATGAATGTGAAAATGTAATATTGTTATGCAGGAAAGGGCTTTCTTTTGTTTGTTTTAAACCTGCTGCCTAATAGTTTCCTTGGGTACCCTGCAGTGAGTAATCATTCCCTATTCAGTTTGTTCATGTCATTCATAATTTTATATTCCTCTATCACACCCGCCTTTTGTTGTCTCTTTGCCAAGCTGAAGAGTGCTGGTACAGTTATATGCCTCACACAGAAGCTGTCCCATACCTCTAACCTTCCCCTTTGCTCTTCTTCCTGCCCTTTCTAGGTCTATATCCTTCCACACTTCTACAAACCATTCACTATGTGCCCATCTCATCACTATACAGAAAATCAGGCTCTCTGTTTCTTTTATTATTTTTTTCCCAATACTTCCTAATATTCTGTTTGTCTTTGATGGCTGCTGAGAATTGGGCTGACGTGTTTAAGGAATTAATCAGAAGAACTTCAAGATCCTTGCTAATTTAGAGTCCACCACTGTGAGCTTCATCATTAAAACTGTTTTTTTTCTCAGGAAAATTACTTTGCATTAATTTTGTCTTTTCTCACCCAACCACTCAACACAGTAAAATTCTTCCATGACTCTTTACAGTAAACTTTGGCATTCTTGAGTAATTTCACATCAGCCAAAAATTGTTTCTTTATTCACTCCCTTCTAGATGCATTAAGAATATGCTGAATAGCAGACAGCTCCATTTTATCCCCCTAAGTCTTTTGGAAAAAGATATCTATCCAATTCTTTTTTGTTTTAATTTTTTTCCTTAATTTTCTTTAACCCATTGCTAATTCAGGAAGAAACTTATTCCATACTCCGAGTTATTTTTTGTTAGCCTTTTGTGAGACGCCTATTAAATATTTAAGTTGTGCTGATTTTTCTCCATTGCAACACATTAAACCACTGTAGCACCCGAATTCTGGTCTCTGTTATGACTGCAATCAATCTGCTCTTTCTAGAGTCCAGGCACACTAACGAACTTCAGTTCTTTAGCGGGTTCTTTAAACAACTTGGCTTCATGACTATCACTGTCTGCTCTTTGGGTCTGAGGGCTGATGTAAGCCACAGCTATGCATCTCAGGGAGCAGTTCAGTGCTTTAGTTTTGATTTCTGCTGGAGTTCTTAGATGAACACAGTTTCTTACTATACATATATCAATTTGTTCTAAACCTTTTTCATGACAGCTAAGTCAAAGGTCCTAGTTTGTGCTCCATACAGAGAGGCTCCATTATGAAAAAAACCTCTTTTTGTTCTTTCTTAGAAAGAACAATAGAGATAATTAGTTTTGAGTTTTTTAACTAAAATCATATCTTTTTTAATTTCTTCTTTTGCACTTTGTCAAAAGGACAGAGTCAGGCTTTCCACTTTTGCATTTTAAATGATGTTATTAATTGTGCTAATGCTTTTACAAGTGAAGGCTTAACAACAATTTTGGCCTGTTTCATAACTGTTTTGCATTATCTTGCCAGGGTCTTCTATTTTTCTCATTTGTATAGAAGTTCCACAGTGGAAGATGTCTCAGGTAGCTTTAAGCAGTCTTCTGTAAGGATTTTACCCTTTAGGCTGCTTTTCTCATTTTCTTTTGAGAGAGGTTCTTCATTTGTATTTTCTTGTTGTAAAATTTATTATGGTGGGGAGATGGGCAAGAAGTTGTGGTTTTTCTGCCTTCAATGGTATTGAATTTGGGAAGGCTGTGGCCAGTATTGCAGGGCAGATCATCATTATGATTTTGGAAAAGAATTTCAAGGATAAAATGAGCTTAATTTTCATTTTAAATTTCTAATAATGTGTTGCTGGATTAAAATAGCAGCCTTAATAATTGTAACCACTGACTGATATGTGTACGTAGTATGTACCACTGTGGTATGGCACATAGTTAACAACAAAATCTAATTTAAAACTCTGTCATTAAATAAGAAAATGGAATAAAATACATGTTGTCCTGGATTATTTGTGAAATATTGCATTATGATTAGGATTTTGTTGATGTTGTTTTAAAAAAGTGTTTATTGTGTGTATATGACTACACCAGCCTTTTTCATGAAATACCTTTGACTTGAGCAAAAGATGAGACATTGCATTTTATCATTCAACATGAATATATAAAATCCAGCAAGGAAAAGACATCTATATTATCATTTCAGCAATCTCTGTTTTCCAGATTGAAATGAAAAAAAGAGGAAAGAGTTCATTGTTATTTCCACCACTAAAGATGAAAAAGCAAAAAAGGATAATTGCGGTTTCTCACAACATGAGTGACCTCATAGAAATTATCTCAATCTGTCAGCAATTTGTTCTCATTCTTTGCACATGGTGTGAAAAATTCAGTATTTTTTTTTCTGAGAATTACCCTTGCATTCTCATTTTTAAGCATATCAAAAGGCAAAATAACAAAAAAAAAAAAGAATTACGGAACTAAGATTTCTTCTGTATTACAGTCATTGCCACATTCTACTGGCCATAATAATATTCAATGAAAGTTTATTTTTGGTTGACCATCCCAGTTTTATATCTATAGTGCTAAATGATATCTAACTTCTCTGTTCATGTTTTACCTATGGCAGTGACAGAACCAAAGTTATTTGAAAGCACTGCCCCATGCATGAGCACAACAAAAGTCACTTTTGGTAGATTTGGAGCAAGCCAAATGCTATGGGTGAAAAAAAATTCAAAATCAATGTCATAACAGGGTGTGTTTCAATTCAGTGTGGGTTTTTTTTTTTAAGTGAAAGAGGGTCAAAAGTTTAAAAATCTCAATTTTATATACATTGGCTTGCATTTTTTGACATTTTAAATTGCTGAGGCTTGCTGCAACAAGAGTCATTGTCAACAAATGACTCAGCTTGGCACAGAGCCTCCAGATCACCCAGATCACAATTAAATTGGTTCATGGATATGAATAGTGCTTCATAATTTTTTCTCTATGTCTTTTGTCACTCGCAACTTTTTTTCTCCACCTCAGAGGTCTCCTGCCAAGTAAGAACAGGATTAAGACAAGACTTGTCCATTTTTCTCCAGAGATAAATTCACTGAGGCCACCCCAGCAGATTAAAAAATAGCTGTTGGGTGGGAAAAGAGGTTCATATAAACGTGCATTGAATGGTCTAAAAAACTGTGCCTTGAAGTAAATTTTGAACAGAACTCAAGGATGAATAAAGACTATGTTCGGAGCTCTTACTTTCTTAAGTGAGTATGAAACTAGCAACAATTTCCAGGACCGCCTGAAATGTAAATGATAGGAACTGAAGAATGGCAGCGCCACAGCCAAGAGGAATTTTCCATCCTGTAATTACATGGATTGCAACCAAAGCCCCCCTCTATGCACTTCAGGCTGGAAAAGCAATATTTTTCTTTCAAATGCACTTTAAAAAATAATAAAATATTGCACACAACCACCTCATGCAAGAACTCCAGACAAATCAAATTTAGACAATCTAAGGTACGGGCAAGCATACACAAATCTATGCACACACAACTTTGAAAATAATTTCAACTACATGTAAATATATTTTTGCAACAAACTTTTATAAAGGAAAACAAAAATAGTTTCTCTTTTTTTTTTCTCTGGCCTTTTCAAAATTAATACTGTCTTTCTCCTTTCCTCTATTCCTTTCCCTGTTGATTTTTTCTTGCCATTTCTCGATTCTTGTCCCTCTTCTCCATTTCCATGTGTACTCTTTTTTTATCTACCTGACTTTCCTCCTTTTTCTATCCCCTGTTGAATTATTTCTTTGCATTCAAATAGCAGTGCTGCCTGGGACATAGCCTCTATGTAAATCAACCTCAGCTAGTTTACACCCATTGCTTTCATAAGAACACCCTTATACGCCTTACACTCAGGGCACAAATGTCTTTTTCCCTGGTACCTCAGTGTCCTTTATATCCAAGCACAGTCCTGTCACAGCATGGTCTAAAAATAATAAGAATAGAAAACTTATTGGTTTATGGGTCTTTATACCTGTTTCCTGCTCAGAGAAACAGTAGATATTTTACTGTGCTAGCTTTTTTTCTCTGCTTTTGCATTTGTTTTCTTCACTAGCATGGTGTTAAAAAAATAAAATAAAGCTGAGTGTCCTTTTTTCCAAGTGATGTATGTTATCTCCTCCTCCCATCTCTGCTGTGCTGGACCATCCGTCCATAACAAAGGTACTTGTCATGCACAGCAACCAGGGAAACACCAGGACACGAAGGAAGAGCGCAAACCCTATTTGTCTTGCAAACCCTATTTTACAATTTGACAACTGAAGTTTGTTTGTGGTTTCATGGAATGGGTGGTGAGATTTTTAAAAAGATGTCTTCTGATGAATATTAAGCCCTGTTAATATCAGTGAAATGTTTGAAAACACAGTGCCCAGGGTACTTGGCTCAAATGCAGACCTGGGTTCAAGATGAGACAGAAGCCAGATAGGTTCTCCAGGTATCAATTACCTTCATGTCTTTTCTTGACATCAGGGGGTTTTTAAGGACAACACTTTGCCCTAGTATTCTTGGATGTTTTACAGCTCACTGTGTGATCAACAGGATGTGTAGCTGAGGAGCTCTGAAGAGACTTTGTCTGGCTAGAAAACATTAAAATTAAAGTTTTTGTTGCTGAATATGCATCTGTTCACAAAAGCTAATAGCTATTTGCTGCATTTTCTGCAATTTAAATATGTTTAATCTTCAATTATATTAAAACCCATTGATGAGGAGAGGAGGTTCTTTTAACAGAGTGCTCGTAAGGCATTCATGAAGCCTTCTCAATCCTAATCTGCCTATTCTTTATCAAGAAGTTCTTGCAAAAAAAATCCACCTTGGGTGGATACTGTATCCCAGAAGCACACAAGCTTGAGTAACTCTGGATTTGCCTACATTTACACAAAAATATTTCTTTTGGCCAAAAAAAAACCAAACAAAAATCCTTGGATCAAGAAGGACATTAAAATGTACTTTTTTTTTGGAGGTTAAAATTAATAGGATAGTACAGTTGCTACTTTATATAACTTTTAAGAAATATTTTTAAAACAATGAATTAAATTCCTGTATGCTAGAGATTTCTTGTTTAGAAATGCTTTATTAAATAACAAAAACAGTAATGAATTCTGCTGGGAATCACTTGATTATTGTAACGTACTGTTAAATCAACCCATTCAATGCATCCATAAAAACAGAATAATTGACCTGTTTATTAATAGAATTGTAACCTTCATAAGTATCAAATTCATAACTGAATCCTAAACAACAAATGTCATAACAAGAGTGGATGTTAGACACTTGGGGGATAAGTGTGGATACCTTCCCCTTGAACAGATTTCTTCCTTTTTTTATGCTTATTTCTTGATTAAAGTATTGAGGGGGATAGGTATTTTAGGGGGGTGTGGCCAGGCAGGTTCTCTCTTCATACTCCTCTGGACATTTATCCAGTCTGTAGTCTCCTTGCCATTAGGAAAACGTACACATTAGGCAAAGTACCCAGGAAATTCCATCTCACCATGAGGAAAAACTTCCTTTCTTTGAGGGTGCCAGAGCACTGGAACTGGTTGCCCAGAGAGGTGGTGGATTCTCGCTCTCTGGTGATACTCAAAACCTGTCTTGGATACATTCCTGTCCAGCCTGCTCTGTTGAACAAGATGATCTCTCAAAGTCCCTTCCAACCCCTACCATTCTGTGATTGTGTGATTAGGAGTTAAAGCAATGCTATGCACTGCATGGCCCTCATTACCTATTAATGAGTAAAGCAGTAAATAAAGTGCTTTACTAATTGGTTAAATAATCACAATAGATTTTTTAAGAGCTCTTGTCATGTTGTTGGAATAGTTTTTCTGTGTATTGATATAATGCTTTTTTGCAGTTATTTTGAAATGCTTTTGGTAAAGAAGTGTCACCTGACACAGCAGAAAACAACTCCACCGCATTTACCTTTGCAATACACATCCATACATATTGGCCACATTTCCTGTTATGGCTCACTGTTCACCAACCTTAATGTCAAGTATGGTCTACCTGAAAATTTGAGCTGCAGTATTTTTGGCTACTCCACTACTTGCTAAGGCATGTTGTCTATGGAGGGACTCTTGGAGTGGAGCCATGTGCCTTGACAAAGAAGCAGTAACCGTCCTCTGTTCAGATGCAGACTGGCAACAAAAAGAGAAGAAAAGTGCCTCATGCTTCCTACAAAGATTGGATTCTCAATTTATTTTGTGTTTCATGTTTAAAATAAAATTAGGAAAGCAGAACCTACCCATGGAACGTGGTAACCTAATTTCCAATACACTTAATAAAATGTTTATGAAAACAATTCCTTAGATTACTATTACCTTTATGCAAGCAGATTTAGACAGCTATGTGCTTATTTTATCTAACCAGACAAGAAAACAATGATGGTGCACATCTAAGTCCAGCTGGAGGCAGGAGAAGGGTTGCCCTGGTCATGAGCACCAGGGACACACAGCCCTGCGGCCCCAGGGAGAAGGCAGCTGCTCCACACACCACTTGAAGGGGAGGAGGCTCAGGAGTTGGGAGTGAGCGTAAGGAATATGGCAAAGGAAAAGCGTATAGCATCCTATAAGAGCCTTCAACAGCAGGCTACTAAAATTCAGGAGAGTGACCCACTGGCTAAGCAGCACTGCTGGAACATACAGAACTGACTCACTCAGTAGCAGTGAGGAATGGTTTGAAGGACATTAAACGTTTCTCCCACAAAGAAAGTGGCAAAAGCAATTTGTGTAGCAATCGCTAACATGAGAGAGGATCAGTTAGACCACCTCAGTGCTTACAGGTAGTTTGTGTCATCTTTTCCTGGTGTTCAGATACACAGACAGCAGGACTGGAGCTGTGACCACTCTCAGTGCTAAAGAGATCTTGTACTGACAAACATGCCAGAAAAAAGAAGACAAAGGCAAGTAAAAGTGGAGATGTATCTTCTCTATAACAAGTCACAAAAAAAAAACCACAAGAAATTTTGATTACAGTTATAATGGAACAACAGAAGACTGACACGAAAGCATTCTTATTACTGACACGAAAGCATTCTTATTATCCTTGAATTAAAAACAAATTAACAGATTTTTTTAATGTGTATTAGACAGACATCTGCCTGAAACAAAAGTGCATCTTGACTAAAATGGGATAATTCTGACGACATCAAAATACCCTTGAGGCAAATTTAAAGTTGCTGTCCAAATAGCTCTAACAGGGCACAGTGAGATTACATAAATATGGGTTGACTCAAACTGGCAAAGAGAAGGTGAAATAGTTGCCCTTGGTCTCAGTATACTCGTCACCTGAACTGGGGTGGAAATTGAACTGGGACTGGAAAAAGGAATCATTATGAAATGGTATTAGAAAGTGTATTAAAATGTCTTTAACCACTGGCATGGGATCGCATTCATGACAATCAATCAACTATTCATGGCAACAGTCCTGTACAACTTTTCTGCTCAGAATAACATTACACTAACAACTGCAGATTTTAATTTCACCTCTCCTAGCTTGTAAGTGATATTTTGCCTTTCCCCATTCACTTATCTTGCAGGGTAATACTATCAAAAAACAGTACTGCTGAAAAAAGCTGGGTGGAGGGTACCTCTCTTTATTTAGAAAAACCCATAGTGCAGACGAGGGCCATCTGTGATAGAAGACAGTGTTTAGAGGGGAGATTTAAATTGGATATTAGGAAGAAATTCTTTCCTGTGAGGGTGGTGAGGCACTGGAACAGGTTGCCCAGAGAAGTTGTGGATGCCCCATCCCTGAAAGTGCTCAAGGCCAGGCTGGATGGGGCTTTGAGCAACCTGCTCTAGTGGGAGGGGTCCCTGCCCATGGCAGGGAGGTTGGAACTCGATGATCTTTAAGTTCCTTCCAACTCTAATGATTCTAATGATGATAAGTTTTATGAAAACAGGAGATGTCCAAACTGGAACAGAATTATTGGCTGAATATTTCCAAAATCATCAAATACATATATATCCTTTTCAATTCCAGTTTGCTTTACAAGCAGGTATCTTGCACCAAACCAGAATTCTACCGGTGGACAGAGAAATGGATTTTGCTCGTTATCTGTTTCCTGCAGACACTCATAAATGAACCAAAAACCCAGTCAGTGACCAGAGACAGTAAATGTCAAACTGTAGGAAACACTCAATGTTTTAATGTAGTTGTTCAGTGTAGGAAACCATCAATGCCAGTGAGATTTCCAACAAGGTACCTCTTTCTAGAGAAGAGGGCTGGTTCACAGCAGTTGACTAACACATGATCTAAGCAGCACCACTCATCATCCTGATGACTACATTGCTAATCTAACAACTGAAGGCAGTAAGGAGAACCCTGCTTCTCAAAACCTCAACTGTAAAACTTAACACCATTGCTCATCAACACTAAGCTACAAGTTTTCAAGAATTCAGTGCTCCTGGGCTGTGAAAGAGCCATGAGTCTTCCCAAGTGCAAGGTTTTCAGTGCCAACATGTGACACGCTGTAAAACCATCAGGCAAAATAAAGAGGGCTTTCAGCAATGTCAATGACCAGCAGCTCTGCAGCAGGACAGATGCAAAAGTGCCAAAGTAACAAGATCCTCACAAAAGAGTTGCGTTTGGGTTTGGTTTTTTTTGCAAGCCCAAAGAAATTTCACTCCACATTTAAAAGCTGTAACACCGATCAAAGCATTTCTCAGGATTCTCTAGGAAGAGGTCTCATCTGCTTGCTATAGCACACAGTGCAGGAAAGTGACTGGATTTGAATGAAGAAAAAAAAAAGAAAGAAGAAAGAATAACAATTAATTTGGTTTTCTAATGGTGAGGAGTGATGTTGTTCTACAATCTTTCTTCATACTTGCACAGCTCAGTGGAGACAAAGATGTAATTTTAAGCAAAGTGTGTCATCAAAGCAAACAAAATTTGTGATCTGAAGGAAGTTAATTTCCCAGCTTTGAAGCCAAGCCATAGGACTGATAGACCAGGGTTAACACCACTATGCGTTCACATTGCATCCCATATCACATTCGCAGTTACTCAATGGAAGTGTGCCAGCATAACTCACAGTCATCTCTCAAGATGTTATCATTTCAAATAGAATAAATCCATATGAAGATACACACAGCAAATTATTCCAAAGAGTAAATGAAATAAGATTATCATAGATACATGTACTTTTCAAATACAGTGATTTATAAGTGATGCACTTTTTTCTAAAGCAACTGTATTTTTTAAAATGATCTTTTAATAAGCAAGACTATACCCAGCAAGTGGTCCTGTAGTCCTCCCTGGATTTAATCTGAATTGAAATGCAATAACAAATAACACACGTTTTTTAAAAAGACCTTTCTAACCACACTGCTATTCTTACGCCTCACAGTTAATTCATTAATTAAGACATTTCCACAAAAAATAATAAGGACCAGACATCTATGTAGCTGAAGGGAAAGAAGGTTAAGGCTGAGAATCTTTCCTTTTCTGAAGGACAATTTCCATCTCAATTTTTTTCAAAATTCAAGTATAGACAACAAAATGGGTGGTATATTTCCAACATTATATTTTCGTGATGTTAATTCAGATAGCAAGCATCCACTGTTTTTTCAGATCAGATGAATATTTAAGGTGATTATTTCTTTTATGTATACATACACATTTTAAGAAATTACATGCTGTTGGCTTCTGATATTGATTTCTATTCCCCCTTTCTAAGCTGATAAATGCAAAAAGTGTATATCTGCTTGGTGACATTCCCAATATATAAATACATACTTTCAGCAAAGGCATGCCCTTTCCCAACATTTTTTTTTTCTAGGTTTGCATTTAACAAAATAACTGCAAATGTCAGGTATTAAAGGGGTTGAAACAACCTTTTCTATTTTGTTGTCTTTAGAACCCCATCTTTTATTCATGACTTCTCTCTTGGTGCTGGAAGGGAGGCTGTGTTGCTATAGCAATGCCCTGCATATCCTTGTGGATAGCTTACAGTTTCACTTTTTTTAAACAACAAAGAGCCATTGATACTACATGTTGCCAAAGGTTACAAAAGTTGAATTCTAAAATGGAAATATTTCTTCTGTAAGACTGCATAGGATATATGTCATGCAAATTCAAAGCTTCAAGTAAAAATACAGCCCTTTTGTGAATACGGATGAACCTGGTATAATACTGTTTGGCTTCAATATATTATTCAGAAGAAAAGTATTTAAAATATACTCATTATCTACTGTTTTCAAGATATAAACATTCAAATATGTACAGCCTACTCTTACACCTTTCTGACCTGTTATAGAAATAAAATCTTTCTACATTTTAACAGTTCTAGATAATAAAATGCAATCTCGTATTCCAATTATGATTTAATGGTAAATACACTCCCAATGTCAGGGAATAGTCACCTTATAGAAGCTTCCCTGCCCACAATGGATATTAAATATAGTCGAGTGTCCTTCAAGACCTCTCAAGTATGGTTTTTGTTCCTACCCTAATTGATTTCTCTTCTGTCAGGTTTGAGTCCCACAGGTAGATGTTTACATAGTACAAATTCAATAACGGTTCAACAAGTTAAATCAAATAAAGAGTTAGGTGGAAAAAATTAGGATTACAGTCATAAAAAAAAGAAATTTATACTGGTGATTCAGCAGGCAGCACCAAATGACTCAGAACAGATCAAAGAGCAGTAAATCAGAGAGGAAATCCAGACTTTTCCACCCTCAAAGTGCAACACAGGTGGAACAAGTACCTCCCATGCTGGCTTTACAGCAGATATTCACTGCCTCGCTCCAACTGTGCTCACTGGAGGACCAAAGCAATTTCCGAAGGTGTTTCAATGGAGTGATTCATGTTCTTGTGCAATCCTTCTGGCACCGCTGCCTGGCAGCCACAAGGGCCAGGTTCAATCCTGAATCACTAAAACACTTAAAAGAAGCCTGCCTCACTCTCCTTTCTGCAGAAACCAGGCACACCGAGGCCACTGTTCAACAGATGCAGAGGTGCCACACGGAGCCCCTCCTGCGCCTGGAGGGTTCACCCCAGCCCACTCCCCGCTCACGGCCGCACTGATGCAGCAGTCTGCTGGGGCCCTGCAGGAGATGAGTGCAAGAAAATAGCTGTCCTTCCACTCAAAAACTCGTCTTTACTTTCCATATCTCACCAGATTTACAAACCCATGAACAGTTGCTAACAGGACCACAGGGGCAGGGTGCAACTGAGGAACAAGGGACTATTCATCAGATATCGTCCTGATAGGACCATTCAGGTTCTGGACAATCTGTTTCCACTATCAAGCAGAAAGTAGGGCGTGTGGGCTTAAACAGACTGTTTAACTGGAAAAGAAGGAAAAGAAAAAATACATACCAACCATTCACAACAGGCACCACCACTGCCCAAGCAGAGAACCTAGAAATTCTCCTGACCTTGCCCTCCTCCGGGTGCTACTGACCATGCTCCTCCTGAGGACCTGATCTGCTGGACCTGGTCCTTCTGCTGAGGACCTAGTCTGCTGGTGCTACTCTGTCATCCTACCTTTCATGGCAGTCTTCCTGTGCAGTGACATGCCAAAACCACCCCGGGTCCTTGTCCCAAAGGACAGCTTCAGCACTGAACTATTGGCTCCTTGTAGATTTGGCACCTCACTTTTATTTTTTGTCCCCACCAGTGAGTATGGCAGGGACCGCCAGTCCAGGGATGGCAGAAGGCAGAATCCAAACTGCCTGTGTATTCTGTTTGCCTTTACGGTGTTTGATGTCATGTTTTTTGTTCTGAAGGGTTTTGTCTTACTGCAAGGGGAAATGATGTGTGTGATACTGCCAAGCCAGGAATGCTGTACTCAGTCCCACTGCCCATAGGTCTGCTATTGATCCCAGGACACCTGAAGCAAAATTCTCCTTATGCCTCTGCTTGGAAGGTCACCTCAAATCCATGATGAAGCCCAGATTTTTGCCTGCATATTGGTTGTGCCTGGTTGGTAATTTTGAATTCAGGCATGACACAGAGACACTCTTATCCTTCTACTGAAATGTGAAGCACCAGTTCCTTCTAAACCCCCCTAAATGGTTAATCATACCTTTCCCAGGGCTCAAAACCATGGGCACCTTGGTCTTACATTTTGCCAATGGTTTGTTCTATCAGACGCTCCTCACAGGAGTTCTGTTAGGTACTGGAGCTTCCAGCAGGACATTGCTTTCACTTTGTAGCAGGAGATGTGTCAATGCAGCAAGGAAGACAACCAACCTCCTCCTTAAAACTAACTCTCAGTCTGGTAAAAGGCATGCAAAACTAAATAAAACTAATAAACTGCACATAGGCAGCTGTCCCAAACTATCCTAGGCAGCTTTTAATGGCTTGTACCTCCCAAATCTGGGCCAAGCTGTGACCATGAGCCAGAGCCAAGCCGGAACCTGAACTAGGCAGGTTAGCAAAGTCCCAGGTTGGAAAAACCTTGCAACTGTCAATCTTTTATCCTCGTTTTCTGGGGCTTTCCCTACAGGTAGACCGTTTATGAAAACCAGAATTTGTGGGTTACACAAAACAGCAGCTTGAAGTGATCAGGAAACTTTCTTTGCCAAAAACAATTGCCTTTATTGGCTGTTTAGCATTCAGAAGGATTTTTGTTTCATGTACAGTGGTATTTAGTGTTTGAAAAGCTGCTAATTCAGTAACAAATTTATTTGTTGCCATCCTACTTTAGCCAGGAGTACTTTTTGTTTTCCCTGTTTGCTCTGACTTCCACTGCAACTGAACTGCATCATAAACTCTTTTCCAGGAGAGATACTTACCTAACCCCTGTGAATTACCAGCAATACTGGTAATATACTGGTAATACCTGTCGCTCCCAGGTTCTCAGCTGGCTGTCCTTCTTCCTAAACCCTCTCTAGTCCTATTCTCCTTCTTCCCTCATACTGCTAGTCTGGCTTTTGACCTCTTATACATCCTTCTTCTCTTTTCTGACATGTTCTACAAATATCTTCTTTACCATATGTCTACTCTCACAGTGCTAAGCCCCCTCTCAACATGCTCTTAAGGGTGAAATCTTGATTTACAGCCATAGATCATATGTGTAAAAACTACTCCTGGATAAAAACAGTTCTATACTTAAGGTTGGTTCCAAAGAACAAAGAGATGTCATGGGCTAGATTTATAAAAGCCTATCTATCACGTTGGTCCCCAGTTCATTGTCACGTTTAAACATAGGATTTCATCTTGCAAATTCTAAGTAAACCTACATGCATTGGACCTCCCTCTGAAACAGAGGTCAGTACTTACTGTCTGATAAAAGCTACAGGAAGATGGAGCTGAAGTTAAGATGCAGGCAGCAATGACTTTGGTTAAAACCATTACACCGCTGAATTGTAACTATTCTGAAAACCAGACTTTATAAACCCTTGGAAAATCAAGCTAAGTCACACTTGAAATAAATCCAAATATATGAAAATATATAGGGTATCATTATATACTTTATTTTTTTCATATTCAAAAGCTTTACTTACTGCCTGGAATAAAATGAGCTAGTAATAATGAGATTCTGATTAGGCAAATAGAGTTGTTGAGGCCAAGTTAAGAGACCTGCAGCCATTCCATGGAACAATATTGAAGCCTATACTATATAGTTTTAGCAGAACCTTTAAAGAATTTGTTCTTAAAAGTATAATTGTACATGCTATAGCAGTCCATGAGAAACTGAACATTTCCACAACTGAAAAAGGGCTCTTAGATGGGGGATTTTAGCACTTGACCTCACAGATAAATCCACTTTTAAAAGGGCACTTCACTTTTTATGTTTTCTTGCCCTCACAACGGAAGGGATATTCTTACAGTCATTCACAGCAAAAGAAAAGATGCAAAAAGTTTTTACACAACAGAGTTTTAAAATGTGTTCAAATTAATTTTCAAATTGAAATGCTTTTTTTTTTTTTTTTTTAAGAAAAAAACATTTCCCAGTCCATTACATGAAAAAAAACCTCTGGAGTTTTAATGTATTAAAGAGGGGCTTTCCTTCTTGCACAAAACAGAGCTACGTGTTCAGCACAGTACAGCATATTGAATGGATATGTTGAGGATGCATTCTAGACAATTTCTTCAGTGTTTCATATAAAAGTGGTAGGATAGGCATAACTCTAAGCAGCAATATTCAACAGCTGATGCTGCAAATACTTTAATACATCAGTATTGGGCAATTTCCAACATCTGAGTGTTAAACCTTGGAAAGAATTTTACAGTTGATATGAAAGTTAACTTAGAAAAATTTATAATAGACTAGAGGGACAGAGTAAAATGTCCAGGAAGGGAGGAAGGAAGATGTTAGAGATGCTTAATGAGAAAGATTTCTCTATTGAAAATAATAGATTTGAAGGATAAATTTGGGGATTTGGGCACTCCTGAGGCTCCTGAGTACTAACTAGTAAAAGGGTTAAGTATTAGGCACAAGCTATCTTACCTAGTGGCACTAATAGTTTCTCTATCTTAACTGTTAGTTAACATGATCTGTTGTCTGTTTTCCTAGATTATGCATGGTAAATTAACACCTTCAATGTTATTTGAGCTTACAGAAATGATGGACATGAAAATTAAGGCTTTACTCAAACATATCACACTGTTCACCTAAATTAGATGCTGTTCTTTTGATCTCCAAAGGTTTAATAATATAATTCTTCCTGTGAAGAATTATTGTCTTCTGCTTGTTCAAGGTGTCTTATAGATCACTCTCTCATCTTTCTCACTGCCTGACAACAGCAATTAATAACTGGTGTGCCCATCACAAACTTACAAAAGCCATCAAGGCTTTCCAGCATCCCAAGGAAGTTCACAACATCTCTCTGGGTCTAGAAATGATGAATGGAGTTTCAGCATTTTCTTTTCCATTTTCTTTGGGTTTTTTTAATATAGTTTAGACCATAGTACAGTTGCTAGTAAGACTAATCAAACAATTAATTCCATATCTAGTCAAAAAAATTAAGCATTTATTTGTATACCTATCACTTGGTACACGTATGCACTTTTAAATTTGTATGTATGTTTTGGATGAAAGCCAACATTTCAGAATGTCCTAGAAACCTGAAAAGGAGACTGTGGTAGCGCTCCAGGAGTTGCAAACCAGGACAGTTGTGCTCAGGATTCAGCCTCTCCCTGTGCAATCCAGAACGTAACTTTAGAACTTCTAGGAGTTTCAGAAGTTTTGCATCCCAACAAAGAGGAAGTAGGACAGAAACAACAGGAGACCTGCATGGAGGAATAAGGAGCTCCTGGAGAAAAATCAAACTCAAAAGAGAAGCCTACAGAAGGTAGAAGCAAGGAGGGGTAGACTGGGAGAAATATAGAGAAATTGTCTGAGCAGCCAGGGATCAGGTTAGGAAGGCTAGGCTGGTAGAATTAAATCTGGCCGGGGACATCAAGGGCATCAAGGAAAACTTCTCTAGGTATGTCAGTGGTAAAAGGAAAACTAAGGAAAATGCAGGCCCTCTCTGGAAGGAAATGGGAGTCCTGATCCCCAGAATATGGAGAAGGCTGAGGTGCTCAACCACTTTTTTGCCTCTATCACTTTTTTACCTCTATCTTCACCAGCAATGGCTCTAATCACAGAAACAAGTTGCAAATGGCAAAAACAAGGACTAGGAGAATGAGAAACTGTCCACTGTAGGTTGAAGACCATCCAAGGAATCTGAAAGTGCACAGGTCTGTGGAACCTGAGGAAATCCATCTGCAGGTCCTGAGAGAACTGGTGGATGAAGTTGCCAAGTCACTGTCCTTGGTATTTGAGAAGTTGTGGCAGTCTGCTGTGTACGTTTGAGTCCGGTATAGGCTTGGAGGGAGTCTTGGTTATTGATTACGAATACATTCAGAAATTTTATTCTTGCTGTTTCTGTGAATGTTCCCTACCACATTAAATTTTGTATTCAACCAAAACTAATTAATCAGCTTCCACTGGAATTTGCAAAATATTTCCTTTCTCTTGAAACTTTGTCCTGACATAAACATTCTATTTGGCATATGAATTACCAATCAAATTAAAAAGGGCACCCACATTTCTTTATTTTCAGCTTTGAGAACCACAATTAATAACCAAAGAAATACCTGCTACCTACAAAGAGGGTGCTGTTTACTACTTTATAGCAGGATGTTTTACCATAGAACCTATTGAAGGATGAAGGGAAATTCTCTTTGCTTTCTGGTTATTTTCAGGTAGAGCACATATGTTCGAAACAATTAATAACCAAAAATATTTCTGACTTAAATTAGCCCCTGGATTCCCACTTACTCATTGCACAGTTCTAGATTACATAAAAGATCCCATGACACCCAATACAGAAACCTCTTGGCAAGAAGCAAACAAAAAGAGCATCCTTTCTAAAGGACTGGTTTTCCACATGGCAAAACCCTTCACATTGATGGAAATGATCTGGCAAGAAACAAAGGAAAAAATGAATAGAATCATTTTTGATCACGGTAATTTTATCAAATTTTATACCAGAGAGAAACCACATGAGACAAGAGCATAACACAAGAATTAAACCGATATTGCTGGGTGCACATAGAACTAGTAATGTTTACAAAGTCGTAAGATCTTAAGTAACAGAGTCCTATAATTGGTGTATAAAAACACTTATAGTAGGAGACCAGGTAAAATGAAACCCAACTTGTCTGAGGTTTCTAGCAACAACAGCAATTCTTCTGAGATGGTATGTGAAGCGGCTGTTACATCCAGGCACAGGAGGTGGTGGTGTGCTGCCCCCCAGAGACTGCATCGATTGCTTCTCCCAAAACGTTCTCTTTTTTGACATTAGCGGCAAAACTCTTGCATTCTTGTTTTGCCCTAGGCCCAAACAACTCCGATCTAGTTAGTTCTGAGCTGTTATGTGTTGGTAGCCATGTTAGGGAACCTAACCATTTTCTATAATGCTACAGTGGATACCTGATTCTAAAGGCAGTAGGTAGGTGCAAAGTCTTCATGATTCTTGCTACTGTGTGTCTGATGTTTCTGAGATCTACAGTCATAAAAATAAGTTTGGATATTTACTGCTTGCTCACACAGAACCACATATCACCACATGCTGCTTCTTTGTGCTTGCATTTAAGAAAATAACAAGAGATTTGACTGCAGCTTGTCTTACCTGCTTAGTAACCATCAAAAACTTACCAAGGGGAACAAGATGTCCCATCTAGTTTTCCAAAGACTCCTTGGATGTCCACGTTTGTTTTTGGAAAAACAGTAAAATGTCACAACTGCAATGGAACCAAAAAGCATACAAAGTCATGGACAATTGTGCAATGTAGGAAATAGTTATCATTAAAAAAAAATCCAAAAACCAAAACAGAGCTAGGAAGTAAGAACTCTGTACTTAAACACTCACAGCTGACTCATTGACTCAGCTGTGCCCAGTACTTTGCAGATAGTTGTTTTTAATTAGACCTCCCTGATCTTCTCTGAGCAAATCAGGCTCAGCTGTCTCTTCTTTTCTGGTTCTCTATCTCACCTAGATCCCTCTCTTTCTTTTTCTTTTTAGCCTTCTTTTCTCCTTATCTTTATAACCAGACTGAGTATTCCCTAAGGACTTCTTTCTGCTTCTTCCCTTTTCTTTGTAAAATTCTCTCCTCATATCATCACTTTCAACTGCACATTTTACAATCCTGAAACTACAGTCTATATTTAAAATTAATAAAGTGTGGAGTTCAGACTCCCAAGGTATTTTTCAACTAATTCTTATTAATTTAGCACCCTCCCTCCACCTCTACATCCACATATCTCCTTTTTTCTCTCTGAGGTCTTTGAGGCTAGGTCCACTTTGTCTTAATTTTGATAAAACCACAAAACTAAACAAAAACCTTGGTAGAGAATATTTGCTGTAAGGTATTATAATGTCAAGAAAAAGAAATTACTCATTTCTCTTCTGTCTTTCATTACCAATCAAGATGGAAATTTGTTATTTACAAGAAGCTGAGAGCTTGCCATATTGTCTTCTGCTACAGAAAACTCACATGCACTTTCAAGATGGGAGAAGTGATCTAGAAAAGGCAGTGTTAGGTCTGTGGGAGGCTGATTACAAAGCAAGTATACATCTTCTGGGCACCAGACTGTTCAGTCTCAAGGGTTTTTCCTGAAGCAAGCAAGGAATGAGGTACAGAAAATACAACATAAAGTCACATGTACGTGACTTCCTCCTAGCTGCAGGGACACTTACCACCCATACAAATTTTTAAGGGATATTTTAACAAAATTGAAAACAAGACCCACACAAATAAATAGAGGCATATCCCCATCAGTTCGTTAAATGAGCAAAATTGACAACTGAGCTCAAAACACCTGCATGGGGTTCAGGATGTTTTTCACAGCTCTTCTGTTAATCTTCCCAGAAAACTCTTCTCCAATGGACTTCAGAGAGACCATACAAAGATGCAAGGATGGGAGTAGTCTTGCCCACTGTCCCTATTCCAAGCCAACCTGTGGCTTTCAAGCCACTGATCCAAATCAGAGGATTTAGCTATAGAGCTGTAGAGAGCTCGGAGCAAACAGCTTCCCTGGCCTTTTCTCCTTAAATGTGAGAAGAAAAGCTCCAACTGACTTTTGGCAGAGTACTTTTAACCATTGTGAGCAGGAGCTGTTAGTTCCAGCAGGTGCAAGTTAGAAGCAGAACAAACAAAGAGAATGAAACAAATATTTTCTAATCACTGACAAAATGCAATAGAAAACCTCTTTCAACAGAAAGTGATTTTAATATTGAACACACTTGTTATTTAGGAGAGTAACAAATCACAGTATCTGCAACCTTCTATCTTGAATTCACCAATCTTTGGTCAATGTTAGAGAAATACTGTTCTCTTTGTCAAGACAATAAGCACAGTCAGATGAGGAGTTTAATTGTGCACTTAATTTGCTTAGCTGCCGCTGACGTTTCATGTACACACAAATGTGTACGCACTGCGCAGGGGAACAGCATGCTGGAGGGTTATGTGCGTATTCTGTAAGCAACCTGCGGCGGTTATTATACCGATTGCAAGCTTAGAGGGAATGCAAATCCCTCCGTGAGTAGCGCAAGAGCTCAGCTAAATCCTGACAGCCGCGGTGCCGATGCGATGCCAAGACCCGGGTGATGGGCGCCGGGAGGTGCGGCGCGGAGCGCGGGGCGTAGGTGGGAGCGCAGGAGCGGTGCGGCCCCGCGGGAGCGGCGCTCCCATTGTGGTCGGCATCCCCTTTTCAGCGGAGTAATCAAATAGGTTTGATTGGTCACTGTCTGCCTTTGTCCGGCGCTGACCTACACGTTGCGCTGAGGGACATCTTTGTCTCACTTTTCTTTGGTCACCGAGTTCATGGAGCTCAATGGGCCGCGGCTGGCAGTCCATTAACGGGGGTTCTCAGCCCAGCCCCGGGCCACCCAGGAGCCCCGCTGCATGTTCTCACTGAATGGCTTCACTGGTGGCCCATTCAAATGCGCTAATGTCAGAAAAAAGAGTTGAATGGAGGAGCCAATGTACACCATTGCTCAGGCGAAGTGACTGCAGCCTCCAACAAAGCCTCCCCTGTGGCGATGTTAAGCAGAGTTATCAATAGTGCTAAGGCAGAGCAAGAACTAATGCTCCAATCATGTCATCAACAGGTGGCACAGATGCAGCCACTTCAATACAGAAATCACAGGGCAACATTTCCTGGTAATTCTAACCTCTTTCCAGCTCTAACGTAGAGAAAAATGTGCAGATGTCATGTGGCTCTCTTGTAGCGTGTCAGACCCCCTTGAACAGAGCTCCAAAGAACTTTTTTGTTTCTTTTACTATTCACACCAACTGTAGGCACCGTTAAAGTCTCATTTTGCGTGAAGCACAAAACCTAGTTTTTAAGGTACACATAAATAATTTCCTTTACTTTTTCTGAGCTGCATGAATGGACCTTGCAAGCAAGAAAGGAAACTGTTTCGGTATTCACAACGGCACAGGACGCATTATTGCACCATTTCATTATTTCTTAGGGGACACGTTAAGTTATTTCCATTTATTTAAAAAAAATTAAATTAAATCAAAATATGCTTGAACTCACATCCACTATGAACATGAAGGTCTTTTCTTCTCACTTGAGTGCAACATTCACCTCTAATGTTTTGGAGAAAAAACAGGGCACAACAAAACCAGGGCTCCTAACAATTCTGAATGCAACATCTATACAAAGTGAACTTGCAAAGCACATCCCAGGCAAAGAACTGCCATGGTTTCTGCTCTAATTAACAACTCATAACTTTGGCAGTGGATTTCCATCGCTGTGCTCATAGTAGGTGGTAAATGTGTGGCAGAAGGGAAGTAACCATCTCCACAAAACACATAACTTCTGAACATGACAGGCACCTTCTTTTGTTAGGCCTGAAGACTTGCATTCATTTTCAAATCATTCATATGAGACAGAAAGGGAGAAAACAAAAACCTCTAAAGAATATTCCCTGGCTGGGGGAAAATTCCACCACTTAAGGACCCTGAGATAGGAGTGGCAGCGGCTCAGAGACCCCAGTCCTCATGATGGGGGACTTTACCACTCCAATATCTGTTGGAAGCACAACACAGCAGAGGACAAGAAATCCAGAAAGTTCTTGGAGTGTGTCGATGACAACCTTCTTTTCCAAATAGTTGAGGAGCCAATGAGCAAAGGAGCCATGCCAGACCTTGTCCTTACCAACAAGGAGGAGCTAGTGGGGAATGTCAAGCTCAAGGGTAGCCTTGGTTGCAGTGATCATGAAACGGCAGAGATCAAGATCAAATAGCAATCAAACTGTGCTGCAAGGTCACTACTCTGAACTTCAGGAGAGCAGACTTTGACCTCTTCAGGGATCTGCTTGGTAGGGTAAAACAGGATAAAGCACTGGAGAGGAAAGTAGCCTAAGGAAGCTGGTTGGTATTGAAGGATCACCACCTCCATGCTCAGGAGCAGTGTATCCCAAGAAAGAACTCGGGAAAAAAAAAGCCAGGAGGGCTGCAGGGATGAACAAGGAGCTCCTGGACAAGCTCAAAAGCAAAAAGGAGACCTACAGAGGGTGGAAGCAAGGATAGGTAAACTGGGAGGAACACAGAGAAAATGTCCAAGTGGCCAGGAACCAGATTAGCCAAGCTAAAGCCCAGATAGAATTAAGTCTGGCCACTGGCATCAAAGGTATCATTAAAGCTTCTATAAGTATGTAGCATTCGGGAGGACACAGGAGACCTGGCCCCCAAGATATGGAGAAGGATGAGGTACTGAATGACATTTTTGCTTCTCTCTTCACCAGCAAGGACTCTAATCACACCAACCAAGTTGCAGAAAGACAAAGACAGACTGGGAGAATGAAGAACCACCCATTATAGGAGAAGATCAGGTTCAAGACCATCTAAGGAACCTGAATGTGCACATGGGACCTCATGAGAGTCATCTGTAGATCTGGAGGAAATGGGCAGATGAAGCTGCCAAGCCACTATCAATCACATTTGAGAGTCATGGCAGTCTCATGAAGTTCCTGCTGACAGGAAAAGGGGAAACATAACCATATCTTAAGAGATACTACCAGAATAACACCCAGAGCAACATCTTCAAATCAAACAGGAAAACTGTTTTCTCTTAGCAGAGAATCACCTGCCCACACTACTTCCTCCTTCTCTTACTCTGTATGTCTATGACCACAAAGGTTCAGCAGACTTCAGTGGAACTTTAAATTGTGAAGTGGGAAATAAATTCTTGTTGATTTGTCCAGTTTAGTCTTTAATGCTTTTATAAACATGCACAAAACCACAAGCTGCAATAGTATCACAGCTGGCCTTCTCCTTCCACATCTTCAATTCTGCATTTCTAGAAGTTATTCCTTCTTGTTGCTGCCCTGCACGGCCAGCAGACTGAGGAACCTGCTGCTTCCCACAGAGGAATGAGCAACGGACTTCCATACCCAGCTGGCACAATGGCTCTTTTTACACAACTCTTAGTCTTAAAGGACACACTAAAGTATTTTATAGGATCACATTTATATTCAGGTTTTTTGTTTGTTTTTATTTTTCCAAAAGATCACAACTAATAGCTTTTGCTTTTAAAATGTTAGGATTTACAATACTGATTGCTTCTGTTTCATTCTTGTGTTCTCACTAGGTCGTCTGGTCACAGAACATAAAGTGAGGACTGCAGGGTTTTATGTTTAAGGCCTTGTCCCTACAAATGCGCTTAACATGCCTGACTGTTTGTACTCAAAGTAGTTCAGCAAAGCAGTCTTTGGCTAAAACAACTTTTTTATGCTTTTTAATGTATTTTTAATAAATCCAAATATAGAACAACATCATTTTCTGAAATACCAGTTTGTACCATAAAGAGATGGGGAAAAAGGCCAAGATTTATTTCCCTCTACTCTAATGAAAAAACAAAGAATATCTGTGTCTAAGATACTACTGCTGGCTGAAGAATGGCTGCATTCCAAATGGGAAGTTGCAGCTTCAGTTCTTCATAGTGTGATATTTATCACTGTGTGATAAAAAGTTCTTTGCCTTACAAATTCTATAATAGGTAGGTCAACCACTTAATATCATGTCATTTCTATAATCATACACAGCACTTGAGTTTTACATAGATCTCAGATGTTGTCACTTCAAAGGAGATCAGAACAAAAGCAGTAAGAGAAAAGATTCTCTCTCTTTAGTGCAAATGGACTTCTTTTTAAATAGGTGTTTTTAAAAGCCTTCATATCACATTAAGAAAGTTGCATTAGGGCTACCTGAATTAAACATCTTTACAATTGTCTGATAATTTAAAAATTAAACTTGAAGAGATTGCTCATCTGCTGAAAATGACAACTACTGTCCCCACTAAAACAACCTATGATAGAACATTTGTGGCGACAGAGGTAATTTCCATTTAGCTGCAAGTGCAGGCAGTTGGCATGCCATAAGGATGTAGAGTCAGCCCACTTGTTACAGATGCTGAATGAGGCAATAACCCCTGTCCCAGCATTTGATAATGCAACAAGCTTGATTTACTCCAATGTCTATATTTGAGGTGAAAAAATAAAATGCAGCTGCAAAACAATTGTCCAAACTCAGCTCCAACTTTATACTGTGTCTGGAGCACAGATGTTTTTGGCATCACAGGATATGGGCGTGCTGCACACTGGGAGGGAGGTGCAGTTCTCCCATCAGCACAGACCAGGGCAGCTTTCCAGTCACACCAGGGCTAAGCACATTCTTGACTGTGCTGTAATGCAAAGACAGGAATGGGAAAAAATTGCTGCAAGAGTGCCTACAGGCAACTTGCAGGAAAAATGTGTCTGGAATTGTATTGTTGGCAAAAAATACTTAAGAAAATGAGCACACTTTTAAATAATCACAGATCTCTGTGGGAACGATGTGATAAGCAGAGGGGTTTTCTGTGTATTTAGGTAACTGAAAACTGTTAGGATTTTCAGAATGTATGACCAGTGCTGACTGTTACAGACAGAAGTATTTGATTCTGTCTACTCTGTCCTGCAAGAGTTAAAACTGGGAGTGAATATTAGCTCTTCCACCAGTGCTAGAAGAAAGGAAGCACCACCAGTTTGCCTTAGTTGGGTAAACCTTTGGCCCAGGTCCAAGCCAGCCAAGGAGAGAGACTTTGACTGTTACTATAGTTTAACAAGCATTCACCTAAAATCAGAGAAAGTGAGAACCCCTCAGGAATCAAAATTCAGACCAGCATGTTGCAGCAGAAGTCCTTGACTAAACCTGCAGAGAAGCCCTCTTCATCTCCTTTCTCCCACTCCTGTGCAAGTGGACTATTTCTCTTTCATACTAAGGCATTCTGTAACTTTTATGCTATCTTCCCCTCTAGTGTACAAAATTTTCTCCAGCTTTTCCTTTCCTCCTGTAGTGCTTGGGGGTGGTGGGGGTGGTGTGTGTTGCCTCTTCCCCTTGCTGAGCAAGGGCCTTCTGTTCTGTCACCTCACACTCCCTCTGCACTGAGAACATAGATGTGTTGCCACCTTCTCCCTTCTCACAGAGTGCGGCTTTAGCTTTGCTTTTAAAGTGAAGGAACTTTAATCAAACCTCTTTTTCTTTGCCCTAGCCACTTGACAATATGGGTAGAGAAAGAAGAGAGAACAGGACTTTGAGTACTAGCCAAAATACTGAGATATTGCCATGAAATCATAAAAATGCTGGGCTGAAATAGATTTCAAGAGATCATCTACCTCATCAGGGTGCATTAAGGAAGAAATCTCTCTGCTGACAATACTAATGGTGGGCTGTTAATACTAGCATTCCAGCTCTACAGCTTCTCATCAGAGTATTTGGCTGCCATTCACTTTTTTTTTTTTTAATGCCCCATAGTTTGTGTCTGTCACTCAGCAAAGAATCAGACCAACTCACACCTCAGAACATGGCACTGATTTCAAACACCACTTCCCCCTGTGACATGTTTTGATGGGTTTTGGAGACACAGTTGGTCAAGGAATTTCTTCCTCCCATGAGATCCTTGCAGAAGAAAATGGTTAAGTTAAAGAGTTCCTGCTAAACTGATTGAAATTGCATTTGTGACATCCAAATGGATTTTTTTTTTCAAGCCAGGCACTGGATTGACAGGGCAGCAGCTGCTCTGCTCTTTTCCAGACTAATTACTGCTCTGGGTTTGACTGTTCAGTACAGTAGTTGCCCTTCATAGAAAAATGCAACTATTGTAATACAAATCTGTAATGAAAATTTAAATGAAAATACAGCTTCTGATAAAGAAAACATGGCAAAAGTCATCTGGCAGAATTGCCACATCATGCAACTTTTTCAAGTGTTTTGTAGCTGAGCAACAGCACATGCACTGGCTGTTAAAATTAAACTAGT
The DNA here is from genome assembly GCA_013398155.1 of Pedionomus torquatus. NCBI lineage: Eukaryota > Metazoa > Chordata > Aves > Charadriiformes > Pedionomidae > Pedionomus > Pedionomus torquatus. Next base: position 284,345 of record VZRU01008634.1, read on the forward strand.
ATAAAACAGAGAAGCATGTGTCTAAGAGTAAGAGAGATCAACACATACAGAACTTTGTGATGCATATGTTTCTTGGAAATATTACCAAAGTTTTAGGATTAGTTGATTTAAATTTTTCCTAAATCTTATCATATTATAGTAAGTAGTATAGCTCCAGAGCTCTATTATGTAAGAATGGTACTGGTTTTAATTTCATAAGTTCGTAGCAATTTAAGGTGAGAAATGTGTTAACTGTAAACACATGCATCAGCTCATGTAACAATCAAAGGTGATTTTTCTGTAAGTAGATAGTTCTGCTCAAAGCTTTAGAACATAGAGCTAAAACAAGATGAATAAAGTACCTTTTTTTCATAAAAACAGAGTGAACAGAAAACTTTCCTATGACACATGTAGCAGAAGAAAACATTCCTTCATGAAGAAATCTCATTTCCAGCCCTGGCAGATTTTATGATTTCTCATATTACCACCAAGAGGCCATTGGGCACTTGGGCTCCACCTCCATCCTCAGCTTTCAGTCCTCGGGCAATGGCAAAGACTATCCTTCTGCAAATACAATGGATGTCTTCAAAATCTGATGTTAAAAAGGAGGATCAGACAGATGAGACATTTTATTGCTCAGTCGAACAGTCCAACAACTTTTTAAAAAGGTACAAATAGGCACATTTGAAACATTTGACTCTTTTTTTTAGCAAGAATAATTCTTATCAAATGAAATGGAAACACTGCTGCTACTCAGTAGTTCATTAAATTTGTCATTATTCCATCTCTTTATAGATTTTATTTGGTGAAAGAATGCTCATTTCTAAAAATGCACCTGTTAATATTATCTCAATGTTCAAAAAAGTAATTTTTTTTTTTTTTTTAAAAGTGTGTTGCATCTAGTATAACACAGAGAGGATGTGACTTTTTTTTTCCCTATGGATATGTGAATGGATATGTGATATGGATATGTGATTTTCCTCTAGCGCGAGGAAAGGATTGCTACAGACTGCTGTCCTAATCTATAAGTGGATTTGTTCTAGGGTAAATTGGTCTGCTGCACCCCAGGGTGGGATAGGCAGCTCACAGAACACACGGCCTTTGCTGCAAACAGATGATGAACATATTTCAGACACGGCTATAGGTACGTACATGTAGGCTATGTATCGGTACAAGTAGGCCTGTATAGATAAAGCAAAGTAGGGACTATGAGCTATGTTAAAACTGCTTTAAGGTGTGAAAAAGAAGAAGTTATATCAGCACAAATTGCTAAATATACACAACATGTTGTAATGCAATGTATCATTCAGGATGTGTTGGAAACAGCCCTTCTCATAGCCAGAGCCTTCACCTGCCAATCTAGCGCGAGGAAAGGATTGCTACAACAGTGTGGGGCTCAGGAATACCTATCTTACTACCTGTCTTGCCATTTTTGAGCAAATTGTTTACTGTGTCACAAGTAGCCTGGTACAATGACGATGTCACATTAGCTGAGAGCAGAGTGCCACCAGCAGGCTCCTGTACAGCCGTGGGCATTAGCCAAGATAAACTCTGTCGCCCTGTTGGAGCTGGGCACCATGCTGTTCCACGTCTGTCAGGGCCTCCACTGGCACATCTATGCCAAATTCAGATGGTAACATAAAGCTCACTGTTCCCACAGTTAGTATATCAAGGCAGGTCATGTCTCAGAGAAAGGTCTGTCTGACCTACAAGGAGCCTAAGATACATGTGAGATGGGGATGCCAGGGGAAGAGAAATACCCGACTGCAGGATGACACGATACACACCCACGGGACCACACAGCCAGCAAAGCAGTTTGTGCTACCTGTGGGAAGACATCTCAGCTTTTCCTATGGGGTCACCAAGAAGTATCCAAACAGAATGTTAAATTTCTTGAAGTAAGACTGTCTGAGGTGTAGTAAAACTGAGCAGATAAGCAGCTTAGGGGGTAAACTAGACATAGTACCACAGGTTTGCAGTCTTCCTTTGGAGGGACTGCTGTGTATTTGTATATACACATATGTATGGGTGTGTTGTAATCTTAGTATAAATTATGCTGGCATGTCAGACTTGTTCTTCCCTAATACAGTTTTGCCATAATATTATTTTTGGCCTCTCTTCTGCAAAGAGCTGTGAACCTGATTTTATATAGTACTTTGAAGTAGAAAAGGCCTACTTGGCTAACAATGCTTGAGGCTTTTATTTTTGTAGTGGTTGGATGTAGCAGATTATACATCACCTACATTAGCCCCACAGTTTTCCTATTGAATACAGTATTCCCTCTGTTTTACAAAGAACATTACTGCAAGATTTTTGTCCTGGGTTGAAAGACACAGGACTAACTTTTCTTAGTCTAATGCTGGGGGGAAATTGCACTTTTAGAAGACTCTAGTGTCTGAATTCATGAAAATATTTCCTTTATGGCCAGCCAGACTCTGTGAGATTCAAGGTCTCAGTGTTTTCGAGCCTTGCCGGGTGCAGGGACGAGGAGGAGCAAGGCCTGGGCATTTGACCCATGATGGCCAACAGGATTATTTCATACCATGAACGTCACATTCTATATACATTAGAAAAGTTTGCTGCCTAGTTGACTCTCTTGGTGGTGATCCAGACAACTCCTTGCCCAGGAGCTGGACCTCTGAGGCCTCCCTTCTTCCTGAAGCCATTGCAGTGTCCAACATTTGCTGTCCCTGCTGGGAGTGCACGGCTTCCTGCTGATAGACTTGGCTGAGTATACTTCTTGTAAATCTTGTACCAGCATCGGGATTAATACTGGTTCTTTAGTACTGTTAGTTACTTAATGTTATTCTATTATGTCTATTTACATTTCAACCCTTGTGTTTCTTTGCATTCCCCAATTCCCCTTTCCTGGGTGGGGAGGGGTCATCGGGTGACAGAATAATTGTCTAAACTACAGTAAACTGTTGTGGGTTTTCTCAAACCATAACAATTTTTTGGTTTTGTCAGCATGGAACAAAATGCAAACTTCCCACACTGCAGTCTGAAAAAATATATTAATAAATTAATCTTCAAAACAGAAACAAAATTTTCACTTCGTGACTGAAGCTGTTTCCCGTAAAACTGTCTTAATGATAATATAGAATATTTTAAAATACATTTCTGTGGTATATATAGAATCAGTTACACAGACTAGAAGATTTTGGCACAGTTTAAGTGGTTAATACTTGTTCGTGTACTTTTTAATCTTTATTATATCAGTGAGACTTGTTTTACATTTCAAATCTAATCAGAGGGAAGCCATTCATAAAAGTGCAGGACATAAATCAGAACGGGATAATAAGAATGCACAGTATTTGCGCGCCTTTCTTTTTTTTCCTATAAGGTTTCTGCAGCCCTTTCTTCTCAGAATAATAGAAAACCTTGGACTTAATAGTTAATTTATATAGCTAGCATATATTCATTTTCGGTGCAAATTGTATAAGAAAACCAGAGGCCGACATGACCCTGAAAACAGAGGAATATATTTGGTAAGAACGTCTTACAAAGGGACATAAGAAAGAAAAGTTATTTTTTTCATTTTATTTTACCTTTTGGCAGCTTTACTGTTAATTCCAGCATATCAAAGACTTAAAAACCAATCAATAAATGAAACAAAAAATACTCCCTAGCAAGATATTTTGTTCTGTTCTCAGAAGAGACAGATAGAAAAAGAAGGAGAAACTGCTGTAAGGTGAAATTTTAGGTCTTTCAGGAAATATCATAAAGAAGAACACAGCATGTAATACTACATGCTTACCCTCTGAAGATTCAATTTTGAGAAGCATTTTAGATGATATAACATTGCAAGCCTGCATTGCATGACTATTAAAGGCACAAATAAAAAAATACTGGATGGGATAATTTCAACTAGACTGCAGTTTTAGTTCAAAAGAGTTAGAACATATTTTAGGATGAGATAAGTAGTCACCATTTCTAGTATTATCAACAGCTACTCTGGACCACAAGGACTATGAACGATTGTGTCTCCAGATTTAACATAATGTTTGGCTTTCCAGAACAGCAGAAGCATAACTGAAAAGGCAATACCTTTGTGTGTGTGTGTGAATGCATGAGCACCTGTGTTTTCTTGATACTAATATTTTATTTTTATAACTTTAAACCATTATTTTTAAATATTATTATTATTGTATCTACAAACACCTTTTGTTCTTTAACAACGTGGTTCTCATAAATATCCAGTGATTTCAGGGCAGAAAATTTTCAGTAATACCCTAGTGTCTAGAATTTACTTTTCCAAACCTAAAGCACTTGGGGCTAAATGTAGAAAAAAAACCCTAGTTACTGAAATTTCAGCTAAGGCAGGGTTCCAGGGTCTCAAGCAATGAGAATCCAAGTGGAAAAAAGCAAACAACCAAGCAAAACAAACCAACAAACAAAAGCCCACCCACATGCAGAGGTCAGAAAGTCCCATTTACACTGGCTTTAACTGCCACCATCAACATCTCCTGTCAGGACATATGTAATTCAAGGAAAAGGAGTAGCAGACAGAAATGGAGACATACATTAAAGAATGCTGGTTTGTACTTATTTCTTTGCTTTACCTCCATGTACTGCATTGATACACACATCCTTTAGCCTACTTGAGGTGACACCTACAGCCACACCGAGTATCAGATCCCACATAGCCAGGCTGAAATAGGCAATTGGCAACCCTAGAGAGACAAGACCAAAAGATTAAGAAGTTTGAATACAATTCCAAAGAGGGGTGTTTAACTCTAGTACTCAAAAACGTTTGTTGAGAATAGAGAAGTATATTTCTCTACCATTTATAAGGAAAAAGAATAGCCTGCTACACCATAAAACAGTTTGCATAGACATTACATGTCAAGTCATGTCACCTTTTGAACTTTTTTTTTACCAAAGATGGGTTTTTTCAGCTGTCATTCTGGAAATATAATGTGCTTTTTATACTCGAAACAAAATTACAGAGTATTAATTCACAGTTGCTTTTTATAAGAGTCCAGGAAAACCTGATTACATTGCAGTGGAGTGAATCTTATACACCGACATCTTTATTAGTATTCCTTTCCATTCACAGCACACTGCACTTGAAGCTGCCTTTAAAACACGGCTGTTACACTATGCTGAGCATCTGAAGACTTACAAACAAATGCTAGTAAACATTTATCACTTATGTATAGCAACAGTACAGTAAAGACACTTTCACTGGTCAAATATTTTTTTGGTATCACCTGCAGCTGCAAGGAAATTGCACAATAAGAGTATTAGGTTTTCTTGTACCAACCAAATAACCAAGTATCCATTGATGCTCAAAATATCAGAAGTCCACACACACATATTCCAAAAAAACAACAAAATATATACTTCTGGATTACAGGGCAGGAATGTTAACAAATTAATGGGAGATAAAAGCTGCTAAAAGTGAGTATCCATTGCATACAAATTAAGAGTAAAAAAGAAACCATTTTAAAAGGAAAATACACAAATGTTAGTGTACCAATTGTGTTCATATTTTCACTTTTAACTCAATAATTTTGTTTGTTCAAGAGAAGATGCTGTGAAACTTCCAGCATTGCATGAAATCAAGAGCCTCACAGAGGAATTCAGCTTGACTTACTATGCGGCACTTAAAAGTGTGCACTCAGGGGTTCCTCCAAAATCCTGACCCAAGGACCACAAAGCTCAGGTGCCCCGAGCTATTTTCTGAGGCACATTTAAGCAAGCACTCAAAAGTTCACTTCCCATTTCTCTCACCATACCAACCCCAGCATTCACAAGACCCAGTGGCATAACTGCAAAGAGGATTTGATTTAAGTGAGTAATAAATCAGAGAAGCAAATATGATCCTTTAGCTACTGGGCCAACAGAAGGACTCTGTACTCTTCTAGATGCTGATACCCAACCCTGAATTCACAGAAGTGTTATCCTTGCACACACTTTACAGATAGTCCTGCTGCTCTCCATTTTCTGTCTGCATGTGTGAAACTGGCAAATATTTTTGTTTTAAATCACACACCATGAAGAAAAAAAAATATCCCATAGGTTTCCTAAATTAGTCTTATGCAAAACATTAAAAGAAAAATTTCTGCAAAGTGAACAAAAATTTCTACTGGCTATAGCTCACACCTGTACCTACCAGTGTGGAGGGAATATTATCAATGGCACGAACAGAGTCAGAGTAGCTTGAGCAGTACAGGAGTTTTAAATGTAAGATCTGACAGATGGCAGGTGCTTCTTCCTCTTCTCTAAACACCAAAGGTCTGATCCTCCAGCACTTGCACACCCACACAAGCAGATTTTATATCTCTGCAGTACTATTCAATGCTGTAAGACCTTCCAGGAATGCAAAAGTTCATCCACAGGTTTCTCAGGTACAGGACCAGGCCTCCTGTTTGGAGAGTATCTAACGTGTACAGAGCTAAACCAACATCAGACTTATATCTACAACATAAAATAAAAGCTAAAGTCTGGAATTTGATAACAGGCATTCAGAGCAGATAGAATAGTACTTTTCTCCATACATTCCCTCTCTTCAAGTCAGACCAGCTACACAGACTGGGATCGTTTGGTTTTGCATTTCTCCCTCAAAATCAGCATGCCATTGCTCTGCACCAAGAGGTCCTGGTTTGCTATGATCACGACAAGAAAGGCACTCAGATTCTCTGAAGTATCACTTAAAATGTCATTTAGTGGTGCTGATACTACAAAAAAAAAAAAAAAAAAAAAAAGCAGAGGATAGTACAGATGATTTTACATCTCTGCAGATGCTAGGAATCCCAAGCTACGAGGCATCAGAGGGGTCTCCAATCAGCACACCATGTGCCTCTGGATCCCTACCCTGTTTAAGCTTCTATGGAATTTTGTTAAAAGAATTCTATTCATTTCCGCTGACAGACAAACAGGATTCACAGGAGAACTTTTTGCCACATTCTCTGATAAAGACACGTGGGTAGTGCAATCCCTGGTACCGAACTGGCAACACTTATCCTGTGACCAAAGTGTATGTGCAGCTCAGCACAGGCCTGAAAGCAAAGCTATAAATGCAATATATAAGCTGCTAAAAAAGTGCAGTCACAGTCCTGCAGCCTCTTAGGTTCACTGTGATGTGGCTCGCCAGCTCCTCAGTGCACAGCTGTCTCCTGGCTGGGATTACCAGGGCCACAGAACATGCCTGCTGGTGTTCCCAATGCAGGCAGCCAACCCCCTGTCACTCAGTCAAGGTGCCTAAATCCTGTTTATTCTTCTGCTTTTCTGAAGAATTCCTTATGACACTGGAAAAAAAAAAAAAAAAAAAAAAAAAAAAAACTTCCAAAGAAAATCAGCATCTGTTATACATATTTAACATTGTTGCACCAACCATAAAAATCAAATTCTTAAACACGTTGATATGCATAGAAAACTCTAAAATATGTCCATAATACTTTTTATGTGACTATATTAGATTAATTCCCAGCAGTTTAGTAAAGAAACTATATGTTCTTTGGCAATTTTCAGGACACCAAGAAAACAAATATGGGCAGCAGTATGAGTATCTGGATTAAATTTGCAATTAACACATAAAACATTATAAAAGTTATGAACAAAGGTGCAAAAGAAACAAAACCCTGTCCCTGGCTTTAGGTTGCTTACTCACTAGTTTTTATATTGCATACAAGAACCTAGCTCTGTTTTTTAAGGAAAAGAGACTTACTCAACTATACCACCTGTTTGCCTGTCAGTCCTTTAACAACTTCTGAACTCCATCGGGTTTAATTACATCTAATAAGGCAGTGAGAGGTTTCAGAGAAACCATTTTGCTACACAGTGTGCTGAGAACTTGTGTGTGGGAGAGAATGGCTTACATTGCTGTTCCCTATGGAGGGAGGCAGAGGAGACCTGAAGGTTAAGGTCACTCTTGCTCCTCTTCCACCAGCTACAACATCTTCCACCTCTTGTTTACAAAGTGTATCAGGAGAGCTTCTGCTGCCCAGTCCTGGCTGGAGGGCTGTAACCTCACAGCCAGTCAAGTGGCTGCCTACCCATGCTCCTTCCAAGTGAGGGACGTCAATTCCCAAAAGCTGAAAAATTCTCCTAATTATTTTCACCAAACGTGATTGCTAATAACAGTCTAGTCAGGTATGTTCCCAGAGATAAAATCAGAGGCAATGAGATTAGCCTGATATTAGGTCTCAGAAGACAACCCTCTCTGTGATGGCCTCCTTCATAAAATATGAGTGGGATACGGTTAGTCTTCTATAATGCAAGAAAGATTCTTGTTACAAAGTGCAACAATAAAGCAACCCACATCCTGAATTCCACATGGCCAGGAAAACATTTTTATTCTATATTTTTCCAAACAATGCTGGGTTATTTATACCCCAGGAAGGGAAAAATCATAATCCAATGACAACAAAAAACCCCAAACAAAAACCCACAAAGAAAGAGCATTACTTAAAATGAGAAACAGCTTTCTCCGAGTTGCAAATGAAATTTTTATGATAGAGCCCAATTCAGATGAAGCCTGATTAAAAATGGTTCATTTGTAGGCAAGTTGGAATTGGCTGACTACTGCCTAGTCATTAGGAATATTTATATACATCTCAAACTATTTAAAAGAGAAACACTGGAAGAAAGAATTTAAAAAAAAAAAAAAGTAAAAAAAAGCATTTCAACCCAAAAAGCAGTCCTTTGCTTTCTATTTAGAGATCTAATTAACACTGCAGTCATACAAGTAGCAAGACCACATGACAAAAGAAAGAAAACCTGAGCAAATATGAGAATTTAATAACTGTGGTTTGCAACCAATAGCACATTTTATCACAGCATCTCACAACTTTTTCCTCAGGTGCTGAGTTTCAGGCTGTTCAGCACAAGTGAGTTCTTGAAACAGAAATGACAGACTCACAACACTCATTTGTGATTTGATTCCTGCTGTTAAAATAGTAAAAAATTAGTCAGCTATCAGTTATGTACCATGCACAGACTTCATTTTACTCAAGTTACTCATCTGCTTCAATCCAATAATCATTTCAAAAAAATGATACTTATATGATTAAAAACTGGATCTGGATTCATAGTCTTAAGTACAAGAAAGTTGTTTATTGTGTTGGGCTCAAAATGCATTCTGTGTAATAAAACTGGCTATTTTTGTTAGTTCTAGGATTCTCACCACCAGGTCATCTGAGCAAACCAGTACCTAACATATTAAATCCTATGGCTTCTCACCAAGGAAGCACTGTTCTACAAGGTGGGTGGTGTGTGGGGGGGTGTGCATGTCAAACACAAGCAGAGATTAAAATCCAAACTCCTAGTGGTGTTTAGCAACTGAGCAGCAAAGCCTGGCAGGGTTTTGAGGGGAGAGTGAGCACAGAGACAGCACAGTCATCTGCAGCAGCCCTGGCTCCAATACGCATCCACATCCAGAGGGAACCTGAAAAGGTGAAGCAACTCCAGGAGTGTTCTCAGCACCAAAGCTCAGGGCCTGGCACTTTCATGGCTTGCACAAGTTCTTGCATATTGCATAATAAAACCAAGAAATTGCTATGATCAATTCTTAGCAGATACATTCTAGTATGTAGTTACCACTACCACAGAGGTCTTCTGCGCGCCAAAAAATGCTTTTGCCACTGGACAGCACCTGATGCTTTCTGCAGGCTGCCTCCAGCTTCCAGAAAGGCTGGCAATAGAGATAAGAAACAAGCAGTGGGGAGAGAAGACACCAAAACTAAACAAACCCCACACCATTTCAGAGGTCAGGCATGCATTACGTTCCTCATTTCTAGGGCACCGTCAGCATTCATGCAACTCATAGAGACAGCGGCTGAGCTGCAATTAGTCTGAGAACAGATTTGGCTGCCTACCTGCTGCTCTGGGTCCTGCCCACAAGAGGCTCAAAATAACCTGTGACAGCACAGGACCTTCAGCTCTGGTCCCCTGAGGTTTTGGGCACATACCCCAGGTACTTTGCTCTCTCACATCTAAACCCGATCTCCTGTCAATTAACACTCAGCACTGTATTAAGTGCCTCGCCTCACAGTGTAGTCAGTGCAAGCATCCCAGCACATTTCAGTTAAAGAAATGGGATATGGTGTAATATCCTATAGTCTTCCTTGATATTTAAGAATATGTATAAAAAGTACTATACAGCTCCTTTTAAAAGACTATACTTTTATACTCTTTTGTTCTTACAATGAAATATGAAAACATAAACCTTTCTAGTCCCCTTTCTTCTTGTAGACCATCTTTTTTTTTTCCCCTCCAAATTGTGGTTATGACAAGATTGCCTGCTTTTGAATGTATTTGAAGGTTACGTACTAAACATTTAGAATTAAAGTCAGGTACCAACAAAACATGAATTGTCTCAGTCTTCAGGAAGTTGTAGATGGTTTAAGGGTCAAGTAATTTGCAATAGCATCAGTAAGTAGAAGAACAACGCTGTAGTGCTGGCTGCAGAAAATTAAGAATTTGGTATGTTACAGATCCTGGACACACACCGTTGAAGCGCAGCACAGGAGCATGTTGTTAATTGTTTAAGAAGAGAGGCAAATTATGACAACTGTGCATTATTGTGACATAATAAAAAGTTTCTAGTGATAAATACAATTCAATACATTGTGTGCGGTGAGTTTTCTCCTTACTTGTGATCAGGGTGCTCCATTAATTAACCCAGGGTGCCACAGTCTTACAGCAAGAGCAGTCACCTCTCTTTGTGGGGGATGGCAAGGTGTCTCTTGCATCATTAAAGACACAACTCTCTCAGGCCCATAATCTATACAAAGATTTCATGGCATCCTAGTGACAGGCTCAGTTTAGAGACCTTCCAAAGAAGACAAGTGTGAACAGCACACACACACACAAACAAAAGGGAGGAATGGAAAAATCACATTAAGGTTCAGAAAAAAAAAATTAAAATGTCCAAAGTATTTTATTAGACATAGAGGTCAATTTTATAGACAGTATTAGGGAAATATGTACTTCCACTTCAGAGTCTTCAAACACCGACAAAGAAGGTTCCATATTATCACAAGCCAGAAACTTGTTTCTTAGTAATTAATCAAAGTTTTCACTAAAACGCATGTAAAGAATACCTGTCCTAGTGGTTTTGTGGGTCATCTCCCCACCACTTTTGGGTGTGTCTCTCCTCACTTTTAAAAAGTGGTTGCAAAATTCACAGGGGCTTGTTACATTTTAGGTTGTAGTTATATTATTGATTTTTTCCAGTTAAGTGAAATTTTGGGTCTTGAGTGCAGAATGTATCTTTATTTAATGCATTAATTATTATCTAAAAACTCTGCAAACTTTTTTTTTTTTTTTTAAACAAAACAAAACAAAAACTAGTTTAGCAGTGACAGTAAGCTTAGTCTGTAGCTGTTAAAAACTCCAGGCAACTTTGTCTGGTTGAAAAAGGGAAAATTTTGCCTTCAGAAGTCTTAGTAGTGGCAGGTATCCTAAAACACTTCAATGGGTTTAAACACCCCCACCTCCTCCCCCCAAAAAGAAAAGCAAAGGAGAAAATCACTATATTTTTTCTAGGGTATTTTGCTTGTTTCTTTAAAGATACTTTGATAGGATTGGTTGCCCAGACTAACGCTTAAGCTGCTTTAGAAGTCAGTGCAAATATAGTTAGAGACAATAGAGGGGACATAAACCTGAGGGAGAAGCAACTGGTTGCTGGAGGAATATGAGACAGGCAGAGATGAAATTAATTCCTAACCCAGGGTTTTCTTCCTCCTTTTTTCACTTCTGTGGACCTTTTGGTCTTGAGGGAGCAGGTCGGGGCTGGACACAACGACCTGGCTCTCTGCATCCCTTTCCCAGGTCTCCCTACTGCTCGTTTCCAACCCGGAGCCGCAGAGCCCCAGGAGCAGGTGTGCTAAATTGAGGTGGGCAATGAGTACATCAGGACTTAAGAAGGGATAAATCAGATTCACGCCATGTAAAAGCCTGGCAAGCAGGTGCAGGTATACCACATACGGTACTTCCAAGGTAATCATCGTCCACATAAGGCAGATTCTGATATTTCAGCCGTGTTTTGTAATAATGACCTGAAATTGAAATCATATGTTGAACTGGATGTGGGGTTTCTTTTCACCTTCCTTCCTTTCCATCACTCTGACCAATAAATACAAGAATCATATACATCATTTTTGAGATTAAAATATATATATATTTATATAACCTTTTTCTTTTTTTTTTTTTTTTTTTTTTTTTTTTTTTTTTTTTTTGTGTGGTGTAATAAAAAAAAAC
>VZRU01008634.1:296632-324498 GCA_013398155.1 Pedionomus torquatus
GGTGTGAAATACAAAAATACAAAGCCAACCAATTTCCATCCACTTCCCCCAGCTACACGTTAAGACTTCCATGGAAACATGCCTCCTTGATTCATAAATAGCAGATGCGGTCACCTTCAGAGTTAAGCAAACAACAAGAAGTAACAATCGCTGCTGCATTTCTGAACTTTAAATAGGGAAATTTTACCAGACAAAAAACAAGAAAACTCTGAGAACTCGAGTAAATAGCATTTGATGAGAAACCTGAAAGTGCCCTCTTCTGGCAGGTGGCACTAACTGCTGGCTCATTCGAAATGCAGCCTGAACCCGCAATGCTAACTCTCCGTTAAAAGTTCTTTTTGTACACATTTGTGCTATGAAATTGTCTTCATTAACTATAGAGCAAGGGTCTGAAACTGTTCATAGATCAAGCAACATTGAAGTGAGCTGTCAGAAGTTATTTTAAACCAAGTGTAATTAAACAGTTTGTACTCGTAAGAGAATGGTTGGGTTTTCCCCCCAAAAAGCATGACTTGTACTCATTTCCCACTATCACAAAATATTAATATTATTAGTTTGCAACGGTATTGACACAGATCCTCCCTGCATTACTTCTTGCTTATTATTGCTGCTATTCCTTTTTATAGGTACACCTTAGGAAACAAAACATTTTTGGTTTCAGTTAACCCAGCACAAAAACCACAGTAGGTGAAAATCACATTGGAAAAATAAACCCAAAGCCTCTGTTTATTTCTCGGTTTGGTGTTGCAATATAAAACACTCATTCATTGTCCAACCTTTCCTAAGTACTTTCATCAGTGTAAGAGTTGTAATACATTTCATTTTGTTTAATTACATATTTTGTTTCTATAGCAACTAGAAAGCATCTAATCCATTTCTGTTCCTTCCTAAGCCTTTACATAGCAATTTTCTTTCACGATACAATATTAAAAGATAATTCTTCTTTAGAACTCTGGGTACTATCTGTTCTTTCCAAATATCCCTTAATTAGTATGCATTAGGATTAAAAACAGTTGTAGTATTGCCACAACTAAAAGAAACGGTGTAAAAACACCTAACAGGATCTAGACAGAAAATTCTGTAACTATTAGCAAGTAACTTCAGCATAAATTTACTGCCACCTGCAGGCTCTCGGCAACAGCGGTCTCCAGAGCAGGGGAGCAAGGGTACCCCCATCACACACCCCTGTCCAGAGAGGGAAGGCAAATTTGATACCCCTGCTCATGCCAACTGATTCAGATTTATTTTGCTTATAGGAAAAGGAGGATCTAGTAGTGTGTCCTGTTCAAAGAAATAATGTAGCTTATTTTAATTTGTGTTGCCTTATTCCAGCTTTTCATGGAGACAGTGGTGAGGACAAAGATTTTTCCTATTGAACTGACATGCTAAAAAAAGAAAAACAAAACAAAACCCAAAAACAACAGCAAAAAAACCCCAACCAAACAACAACAACAAAAAACCCATTCCACTGCTGCTAACCACCTCTTAAACAATGGCAGCTTTCTGTATTTTCCTATTGCTCAAAGGAATTACTATCTTCAAAAACATAACAGACCTTCAAAAAAAATCTAGCAAGTCAGATCTTACAAGTAATGTCTATACTTATAAACCAGTGTTTTCAAGTGTTTTGAGAAATTGTAGATTGCTGCCTTACTAAGTGACCTGAGTCCTATACATTTATATTCTTTCATTCACATAAACCACACTGGAAGAGCAATATTGATGCTTTTAGGGCTTGGAAATGCCAAACATAAAGCTTGCCCACAAAGCCTTCATTTGAACCCCATGCCTCATAAAACAATCCTTACTTACAAAATCATACTGTATTTTTCCCTCTGCCAATGCCCAGGGTAACTCATGCTAAATCTTCAAATTTTTTTCTTAAATGCTGGTGTTTGACATATACTTCATCTTCTCAGTTTATTCCGTTTACCTCTCCAATCTTTATTCTGGAGCTGGAACTTCTTCAACATTGCATTCAGCACCACACCTAATTTTGCATCCTCTGCCCACTAGTGGATCTCTCAGCTCGGTTTCAGGAATCAAACTCTGTGCAATGTGCTGGAAAGTTAACATTTCTAAAAAATGAGGTTTACAGGGGCCAGCACGCTGAAACAGGAGTCAGCTCAGCACGCCACTTTTGGCTTTCTATTCTGGCAGTTCCAAAAATGAGTCTTAAATGTCAGAAGTCACGTCTCTTCCATCAAGACCAGATTTTCCATACAGAGAAATGGAAGAATACAGTGCCGTGTAAGGCCAGTCATGCTGGCATTTCCAGGAAATACACGCCTTACTGAACACATGCTGTGTTTTTCATTAAATCATAAACTGCAAATCCCATGCTGATTTACTGCAGATACACCGTGCAGCCGACTGACAAACGTGCTGCAGAAACACTGAAGCATTTCCAGTCCCTGGGCAGTTATCGTGCTACCTGGAGGTAGACATCACCTGGAGCACCCTGACTGTCAGACCTCCGAGGTACCTGAGGGAAAATACTGGCTACTGTACAGCTGTTCCCACAGTAGCAGTTGAAGATTTTCTCCAGGAGACTGTTTAGTATTAGTACTTGTCCCTTTTGGTAAAAGCCAAAATGTCCTTTTTTTTTTTTCTTTCCACTTCAAAAGAAAAAAAAAAAAAACAACAAAACTAAACAAAACCCCCCACCCACAACAAATTGAACCTCATGGTGGAAGTCAGCACAGCTTTTCAAAATAAGTGAAAATTTTAGCATTTAATCATCACTTGCCACTTGATGGGGGTGGTGAGTTAGTTATGCAGACCTTGGCTTACAAATATAAAACAAGATGTTCCATAGATTATAAATAGTCAATTTATACAGTTTTAAAACAAACACAGCACAACAAAGTGCCAAAATTCAAGTGCATTTGGAGAGTTTAAGAGCTGCTTGTTAGAAGATACCTAAACTAAATTCCACATGATACTTACGCACTAAGTGTTGTCAGATTAAGTCGACAACATATACCAGACACTTCATTATGGGAAAGATGAACAGATCAACTTGTTGTGTGATTGGCAAAAACCAAACTGCATCTGCTCTGAAACATAAGTACTGATACAGAAGCCTTGTCTGTACATGTACAGAAAGTTATGTTACTCTTCCCTTTTCACACAATGTAGCTCAAAGAATAAACCATATGTCCAACATTCCAACATCTTTTTCCTTTCAGCACTTTACAGATCTTAATCCTATTTGTAGGTTAAAATAATACTACGAAAGTTTGGCAAGCTTTACTGTAGCAGTGTAAAAGATTAAACACATGGACAACGGGCTGAAAACCTCTGTGCTTCAAAGGACTAAAATCTGTTGAATGTTTTATGATGGAGCGAGCAAACCATCAACTGTTCAAATATTAAAAAGATATATACCATGTACCAAATATGATTTGACTAGGCAAGAAACAACTTACCAATTAGAAAAAGCAAGCAACCTCATACCTTTCCAATTACATACACAGAAGTGATACACACGTGAAAAGAAAAGCCGTATCTCGGTTTCTTGGACTTCTAGTTACAGAACAGGTAAATCCCAGGTGTGTGATCGCTAACCCATACTGCTGTCCTTACTACCTGCCACGTTGACATGAATGATGTTTATTCAGAGTAAAGAAGCCATACTCACCGGGTGTCCGGTGCTTTGCAGAGCTGTCCAAAGCAAAGGTCTGCAGCCAAGGAGACTGGATTAGAAACAGCTTGAGAAATAATGAATTGCGGGTAGAGAGATGCAGAATATAGGAGACAAAGGAGGAAAGGGGTAAACCACGGAAACAGTTTAGGGTGACCAGCACACCCTAAATACAAATGAGTTCAAGCACATTAATAGCTAAGAGGTTCTTAACAATATTTCTGTTTGACTTACAATCAGCACAGAATAGCACTTCCATAAAATAGTAAAGAAAAAAAATAAAATAAAATCTATACACACAAACTCAAAATTCAAAGGAAAAAAAGTGTAAGTCAAAAGTCTTTAAAAAGATTTAGGCCTTCTGAAAACTGAAATAGACTTCCCCTTAGCATTAGGAAAGATCTTTACACTGAAAGTTACTGAGCATTGGAATGGGCTGCCCAAGGAAGCAGCTGAGGCACCATCCCTGGAGGTATTTAAAAGGCAGGTAGACATAGTGCTTTGTGCCATGGTTTTGTGACAGTTTTTATCAGAGTTAGGTTGATGGTTGAACTAGATGATCTTAAACTCCCTTCCAATCTAGACAATTTTACGATTCTATAACTTGTTGTATTAGCAATTCCAATAAGACTAAGTAAACCAAAGAGCAAAGCAACACAAAAGATGTCTACTACCACAGATCATTTATTTATATACTAAGTTAAAAAATACGAATATTTTATTACAAAAAGTTTATCAAACAACTGTATACATACAGTTCATATTGTTAAAAGCCAACATGTCAATTGATACTTTATGTACATTTAATTAGTAATGTCATACAATTGTAGAAAAGCATCACTCAGCAGAAACTGATTTGGCATTTGGAAAGTAGTTACCACCCTGCACTTAGAAGAGACAATTAATATAGGAATAAAACATTTATGTTACAATAAAAATATTTATTTGCTGTGATCATTTAAAGCAAAAGGATGCTTTCTTACTCCAAGAATCATCATAAATGGAGATTAAAGTGCACATAACCAACGCATTAACAATTCTTCAGCAATCCCATCTATCATTCTAGATGTTCCAAGCACATCAGAGTAACATCAAGGATTTAGGACTTTTCTCCGTGGCTTAAACAGTAAGAGTGAAGTGAAATTCAGCTTTCTAAGCGGCATGAAGTAATTCTGGCATACAAGAAGATGAAATAGGGTACGGAAATTTGAAAATAGTGTTTGGTGAAAAAGTCAGTGTAAATTTTCCCAGATATACAATTTGTGGGGAAATACTTTCCTTCTGAAAAAAATACTCATAATATTTTATTCAACTGTGGACCAAACAAGCAGAGCATGCAACAATATTTACATAACCATCCCCGCAGTTGTTCTTTGTGGGCTACATATAACACAGGTTGGAGCAACACTGTCTACTTTATGCATACATTTTGCTGGAAATCAGGGGAAGAAGAAAAAAAAAAATCATCAATAATTTGTTTGCTATAGAATAGGGTCCTAAACTTGACAGGTGCTCCTCCAAAAATGTAGCATTGCCTCATTACAAGCAGTATAGGAAACCTTACAAAATATAACACAGTCAGTACCAGCAGATCTGTCGAGGGCAAGTATTTTAATAAATCAGTCCACTTCGAATAAAAGAATGCTTATGCATGTTACAATCTATTCAAAAGCAACAGCTGAGCAGCCTAAATTTACATCCACAAGAGAAGCATGACACGTTCACTGAAAACTAAATGAGTTGCTGGTAATTACGGTTATCATTTTTATCACACCAACTGGTCACCAATAGGGGAAAAAAAAGCAACTTTTTTCTTTTTTTTTTTTTTTTTTTTTTTTTTTTTTTTTTTTTCCCATTTCACAAATATGAGAAGTTCTGAGCCATTATACCCGAAGAGCATGCTTCATATCCTGGGGACTGGACCCAGACTGGAGGTAAAATGTCTGTCAACAGGAATTAACATCCTCAGGTTTCTGAAGGCCATCCATATGAAGTTCACATACAGCACTACAAATACACATCAGATACTGCTGTAAATTTATAAGGAATACAAAACACTATTAAATACAACTTTCACCCCATGGCACATCAAGCATGGCAGTACCACTTGTTTGATATCTGGTTAGCAACAGTCAGTTGTGATTATGCTTTATTGAATATTTTCCTTTCTGTAGCTGAGAAATATACAGCTTGGACTTGCTTCCATCCGGTCTTTTAAACCAAACTTCATCATGGTTAATTGTTGTAATTATGGCACTACAGAAAACGAGGGAAGAAGGGTCAGGGGAAGAAAAACAAGAAGAATTTAGAAAGCTTATAAGCCAATAACCTCAAAATCGCAGCAGTGTTTCTGTACAGTAAATGAAAATATGCATTAGTTCTAAGCGTTAGACCCAAAAGATACTGGCTTCATTGTAGGGATAGTTTTAAGAGAGTTCTTTGGTAACGGCATGTGTCTTTAGTGAAGGTGGTTAGTTTTTCAGCCACCTATCTTTCTTCTCCTATGAGAAACCTCTCAACATCTACAAATAATTTAATTGTTTAAAAGAACACTATAGAAAAGTCACCCATGGACCATGCTAAACCACCCATGCTAAAAATTAGATCTGTTGGAAAACATACCCAGAAATTACTTAGAACATAAAGTATTTGGAAAAAAGTTCAACAGATCAAAACCCAAAATTTAAAGCAAAAAAAGTATTCAACTGTTAGTCACTATACCAAGACCACAAGAAATAAAGTCAAATCCCAAAGCCCATTTATTGAACCATTCTTGTATGAATGATGGTTTTATACTCCTTGTGGTAAATCTTAATAAAAGCAGAGAACACAACTCCCCCCTCATACCCTTAGGAACAAAAAAACCCAACCAACCAAAAAACTTAATAATTCAAGTAGAATTGATGACAGAAAAAGGCTCAAAATCAGAGATTGAGACGGTTAATGGAAGAAAGATCTATCACATACTGAGTGTGACAAAACTGCCTCCAGGAAACCCTTCAGCCTTGCAAGTTGCTGAAACCTTGAAAGGCTGGGAAAGTTCCACTTGCCCTGTTAAGCATCAGCTTTCGGCTGTTGTCAGACACTGGATACTAAGATCTCTTTTTGGCTCCATTCTGCAAAAACTAATTCAGATTTTTTTTTTTTAATTTCACAGAGAATATATAGTTTATCCAAATACCTTCCTATTTCAGCCCTGAACAAACACCAAAATCTGTTCCCCTTCATACACAGGGAAGAAAAGAAATAGTTTTACAGTGGACTACTGCTATATGAAGTTAATTTTCCCAGATAGCTAAGCATATTTAATTAACACTGCTCTTAGACTGATTTGCCCCATTCAGTAAAAGGTAAAATATGCATTTAATTTTAACTGTAGTTTTAAATATACCCACCTTTTAGAATTGACTAACATTAGCCATATAGAGAAAATACATTTAGATATCCTAAACATTCAACCAATTTTGCACTTCAATATTTAGATGGTTTCCAGGTAGAAACTTTGTTAAGAGAAGGAAAAGCGGTAAAAAAGTTTTCAACTCTTTTCTTTCAGAGTAATCAACTAAAAAGAAAGTTTATCTTTAAGTGTATAAACACTTAAAAAAAAAAGTGGAAAAACACTTTATACAAGTGTTTTTCCATAATTCAGGGTTTTTTGGGTGGGCCAACAGACCAAATTCTCAAAGCAACAAAATCCCAAGATACTAAACAGAACTTACACAAAAGCTATTCATAAACTAGAAAGAGTTTAAATTGTTAGTCAGATCCCAGCTTGACAAACATCTTATCTTCTGTGAATTCCAGTATCTACCAGCCTCTCTCAGAAGTCCAGTACTCAACTTTCTTTGATAATGCCTGTCTTCCAAGGGGAACTTATGCATGATACTGAGGTGGTAGTATTTCCAAACAAGCCTTATGCTTCAATGCCATCATCCTATCTATTGCTTAACATGAGCATACAGAGCTGCAAAATAAGAATAATCTTTACCTTGTAGGACATTCATCTTTCTTATCAATGCATATCGTCTGTCCACGTCCATACCACTCTCCATCATAATAGAGTCTTCCTTCTTCAGATCTAGCGCTATGTAGATGCTTTTCTAATTTGACGGGTGCTAAAATGATCAATAAAAGGAACTTAATATTGACTTGGCAAAAGTCAGTCAGATGTTTAAAAACACTTCCATCAAGTTCTTTACATAGAAAACACATTTTTTCCATTATTCAAAGTAGCCTCTCTTAGCAATTGCAAGAATGCAAGAAAATTGGAAGCAAGATACGTTAAAAGTTGTATTTCAGTTTTTAGACAGAAGTTCTCTTCCCCACAGCTTTCATATCTGTGACGTGAATTTTTCACAAATGGCGCAATGCAATGTAGGCTTCAAATGGCAGAACCTGAAACCTCTTCACCAGCATATTTCCAAGATGACTGCAGGCAGTAATACATCACTGGGGAAATTACACCACATGCTTGCCTCCTCTCGTTTTTCCTCCTTTCTTACCACCTCCAAGTATATGATTTTGCATAGCATTAATGTGCTTCTCACCTCAGTGCCAAATACCAGTTAAGGCTTCTTTCCCATCTCTTGACTTTTTCGGAGCAGTAGTTTGCAGCAAATGTGAGCATCCTTTAGAATGCACCCTTAAAGTCCAGATACTCTTAGTTTCCTCCCTCGTCTTGTGTAAACACTGGCATAGCTTGTTAACCCTAATTGGTGTAGCACACTTTTAGAATTCTACCTTTTCGTTGATCATTTTCTAGAATTCAGGTCTCAGCACAATTATCAGCAATCAAGCTACAAGTATCAGCACTTGAGAGAGGGGAAACACAAAAGCCTCATCTTTCAGCTATCTCACCCCATCCTCTATCAGTGTGCCAGGGCTAAAATAAATATGATCTGCCTAGATGGAGCTCATATCACTGCACACAGCAAGCTCTGTCTTGTGAAACCAGACAATGTTTACTTACGTTCTGGCTTTACTCTGTGAGGCCCCAGTGTAGCCATTGCCTTGAAACACAAATGAAAATTGAGTTAGTCAGCAAGCACAGTCTTTCCTCAAATGCCAGCTGTAATTGTGCAGTGTAGTTCAGGATACTTGCTTTTACATGCAAAACCTACAATCAGAATGGATCTAAAAATAAAAGTGTGCTCAATAGCGACTCGGTAACTAAATAAAACAGCATTTTGAGGGTGAAAATAACTACCTGCTTTTGAAAGTTTTGATTTCAAATAACTTGGGTGGGCTTTTCTAAATTAAAAAAAAATGCTATACGAACAGCCTACTCTTCTGATTTCTACACTACTCATAAGCATACAAATCTTTTCTTGTGAGAACACATCATATTAAAATAGGTTTTAAAAAAAAAAAGTTCTCAGAGTTTTTATGCAGTTGGTTGCTTGCTTTTTGATTTTTAAATTTTTTTCCAGAAAAAAACAAAATCCCCAAGTAGATTCTGGGTTTGTTGCTATTGTTTAAAATCATGTTACACTACACAAAAGAAACTGAGGGAAAGCTATGGTGTGCTGTTCCTCTGATGCAACAGGAAGAAAAAAAGTCAGACAAGGTTTCACACATGCATCACACTTTACTTCTTGTTTAGGAAATAAGTGCAAGTATATATTTTTTTAAAAAACCTTGTTTTAAAACCAAACCCTATCAAACAATCATATCATAGTTTCTACCCAATTATGCTAGAGTACAAGAAAGCAGATCCTCTTGACACAGGCTTTAGGCTCACTTTACCATGGAAAACTATGACTGCCCACTTTAGAGATAACCTCTTCCACCACTTTACTGGATTCCTCTGCATAATTTGTGTAGAATCAAAAAATGTAGCAATAACATAGCTTGAACTGCAATAATTAGCTGACTATTGAATAAATAAAAAACTATGTAGAGTTTTAATCACGTAAGAAACATACACTTTTAATAAGCAAAGGGACTAGAAAAGAACCCAAACAAAACCCAGAACCACTGGCATTCATCCTTTCATCTTACCTTCCTTATTGTTGTCCAGTCTTCAAGTATATCAAGGTCCTGTAACATGTAAACTATATAGGGGCGTGGAAAAGTTAGGGAAAACTCTTTAAAGTAGCAGTAATTAAAATTCTCTAATGTTTTTTAAAAACCTTATTTTAAAACAAAACCCTCTCAAACAATCACACCATAGCGCTGTTCTATCACACAAAGAATACCTACATGAAGTGAAAGCTCAGCAAAAATAAATGCATCTTTGAATGATACAACCTAGAAGTACACTTTAAAAATTATCGAGATAAGTAATAGTATGCAGATATTCAGGTTACTGGAGTTCAATGTAACATTAAGATAAACAATTCAATACAACCATTCCATCCCTAACAGTTCCAAAAATCATTCTATTTGCAATACTACAAATTACAATTAAGAGTCACTGTAAATTCAATATATCACTGCAAATTGGCATCTACACTAGTATCAATTTTAATAAAACCATTATTTTTTCAGTATTCTGAATTGTCTTTCTTTGAGAGAAAAGTGTAGACAGCACCACATCTCTGAATATCACATCCAAAACCAGGAATTAGAAAGGCAAAGCCCATTCCTTGAACTATCAACTGTGTATTAGAACAATACATGAACTTCAAAACAAAACTTCATACAGCACAGCTATTCCATTACAACACCCTTCAGTCTTCACTTTGTTTCTCCCCATTTCATTTCAAAAAAAAGTTTAAAAAAAAGGCACCGTGAATGTTTAAAGACAAAATCTCCTAAAATTACAATTACATGAGAGCTTTAACTTACATTCCATTTGAAAATTTAAGAATCTTTAGCCATTTTCAAATCTGTTTTCCTCTAAATAGCAAAGAACTACAAATCAAAAGTCATGTAAAATTTCTAGGTGCAAACTGACAAGTTCACAACTGTTTTCAAATCATAAGCAAAAAGCAAATTAATTTACTTCACAACTGAAAGGATTTTCAGCCTTATGAATTGCCTGAAATTGCTGGGGTTTTAGATCTAATAATATGTTAATATCTTCTGTTTAGAACATATTCTAAAATGGCAAAGTAGCTTATAATTCACAGAATCTGATTCTATTTATATGGATATCATGAAGACAAGGATGACTAATAGCTAAAAAAATAGACTTTCACACAATCTGGCAGTGAAATTGCTACCAGGAGTTAAGAAACGAATGAAACCAAATGTACCTGCACTGATTAATACCACTTGGCTTTTAAAAACTAGTTAAAAACTGTCTCTACTAAACTGAAATTATGATGCATCCTAATGGAAGAACAGCTGCTATTAGGAGAAATCATACACTGGGATGTGTTCCAGTAAATCAACCACCCTGACAGAGAGTGCCCCAATGATGACAGTTTTTTGTTTTGGTTTGGTTTTTTTTTTTTTTTCAAAAACTTCTTCCTTCATGTTACAAAACCTTGCGAAAGTAGCAAGATTTTTTTCAGCACCTAAGCAATAAAAAATGGCCTTTTTTATCATATAATATCAATACTTAGAAGGTGGTCTCTTTTAAGTAGTCTCCATGATTCTGGCAACTTTTAAGCCATCACATCTCTGCCACATAAAATTGTTAAGCTGCGTGTAGGGGGTAGAGAGAGCACTCAGTTTGCAAGGGCATCTCCTTTCTCTGAGAAAGAGGATATTGTCTCTTAGGTGTTGTACCTTAAAAAGTTTCAGCTGCACTACATGCTTGTCAACAGCCATGAAGAAATCATCAATGCAAAATTCTTAAATATCAGTCTCACTCTACAGGAACCTCAAGCCCACAAACACACACACACACACACAAACTGTCTCAATTCTTGGAATTTTAAATTTTTAATCAAAGAGGCTTCTAAAGTCTATGGAATTGTTACAAAGTAATAAACAAAAATAAATAGTAAAAAAAAAAAGTATTAAAAGGTGAAGATGTACTGTTATGAGAAGCAAAATTATACAGAAGTTACGCAAGACAAGTTATACTTTGCAAACACAATGCCTAACTTTTTTCTGCTTTTGCCAGTGGCTCTGTTTTTTGAAGAGTTAAAAAGATAAATTTTTAGAAATATTATCTATATGAAACTAGTAGTCAGATAAAAGAATCTGTTTCAATTTTCATAATAGGATGTGTCAACGTGGTTTCTCTAACCTGAATTAGAATAACATCTGCCATACAAAAATAAATTTCGAGAATGCATTCAACCTGTTAGTAATGACATATGTAATAAGACAATGAACACTACAAGAAAGAACAGTTATTTCAGTAAAAGGATATCTGATACAACAACAGGTTTCTTCTTATCTGGACTAAATGGATCTTTCCTTTTTTTCCTGGACTGTAGCTCATCATTCCATAATTCTGAAAAGACACAAGAACATGCTATGAATTAGAAATCTTCACATGCCTAGCTTTTTTTACAGCAAAAAACATTGTTTAAGAATGGAAAATTACACTTTTTCTGGTGAGATGCTGTTTCCAAACAGAATATAGGCTTTATGTGATTATACTGTCATAGATTAACACTCTCAAAACACACATGGGATGCTGATAATTACTAAGAAAAATTACTAAAATTCAATCCCCTTTTCCAAAGCTGGATAGCATTCTACCAGATAACCTCAAACTCACCAGATATACTATGTGTACAATCAACTGATCAGCAGGTACCAGATAGGGAAAAAATAAACAATGAAACAAAAAAGCCAACAAGTTTCGTCCCCCCAACTTTGAATTTCCACCTACCTGAGGTAATGTCAATGCTATGCCTGTCTTCTTCAAGTCTTCTAATCTTCTCTTCTAGTTCGCTTTGTACAGTATCATACAATAGAAGCTTTTCACTCTAAAAGAGAAAGAAATGACACATTTTTACACCCTCTAAATATACATGACAACAATTAAAAGCCTCAGCAGAAGGAAGGTAAGAGTAGGTTTAGGTGAAAATTTTTCATGAGCCATAAAGCATCTGACATTTCTGTCTACCCACTTTCTTAGTATGAGATCTTAGCTCCTTAAAGACAGCACACTCACTTGGCATAAACATAAATATAGTTATCAAATATCAGCACCGAGAATAATTAAGTCTATAAAACTATGCAGCTAGATCTCCCAAATAACATTTGTATTTGGATACAACTACAGTATTTTCCTTTAGGATAGCAAAGTTTCATTCACAATGAGTAACTGTAAAGTAGTGACCTCTATGCCATCTTTCATTACAGATCAGAAAATACAACGTTTTCATGGAAAGTTTTCTATTAAGCTGCCTCCAACATTAATAAACCTGAGGCGATTTATTATCTATTACCACATTATTATTAGAATTATTATCTATTACCACAACATTTATAATTGTCTATTTTCATAGATGTGAAAAATGCCTTCCCACAAAACGAAGAATTTATTTGGCACATAAAATAATCTACATAAGTCATGAAAGCAAAATTGTCTACCTTAAGCCTGTGAGAAACAATTTAAAAGCACTGCTTTAGAAAAGTTATCTTGTTTGTCCTTTTAAAAGGCCATTTTTGATACAAATAGATTTACTTAATGACTTAAATATTAAGTATATCATTAGCACTTTTTAAAAACAAAGGCAAACACCACCAGACTGTGATGTGAACACATGATGTGCACATGAATGCTCTCTTCCATCTCTAAGTGTTTCAAAGCAAGAAAATCAACTTCCTAATAAACTGCTCTCAATTACAGTCCACCACATGGGACTGATACCAAAATTACACAGTGTCTATACAGATCAGCCATCCTTTTATAGGCAGCACTGAAAAACACTAACCTCTCTAAACCAGTAACTTGGAATTAAGCTGAGTCCCAAACCTCAAGGAAATAAACTGACTGTTCTTTCATAAGCTTGCACATTTCCTAAACCATGAGCAGGAAACTCAACCAACTCTTACATTTACTCTTTTTTACTAAGCAACATCTTTAACTCTGGAAAACCGACAGCTTGGACTTACTGAGAAAAACAAGTCAGAGCATCCAGCTATTTGCTGCCACGTCTCTGCCAGAAGCTGCTGTCCCAAGAACCAAGCCAGCAGATGTCTGCCCCTCAACTGCTCCTGTCCGCAGCACAGCAAACCAACAGAAACCTACCTTTACCAGCATTCAAGCTAGTGGGCCAGGGGGAAGCAAAACAGTTCAGGAACATATGAAAACAAAGAATCCTGTTCTACTAAATGAATGTCGTGTTTACCATTCCTTTCAAGTTACAGAGTATTTAAATTCTAAAGACCTCCTTTCCTGTATTTTTTCCAATCTCTCACCATAAAAAAAAAAATAATTCCCGGTAGAATTGAAAAGGCAGAAGCCTCATATATATCTGAAAAGCCAAATGACTATTATCTGTTCCAAGACCATTTTAAAAATCCATTTTAAAATGAAACAGTGTTGGTGTTTAGGTATCTGTTTTGCTTCAAGCACTTGGTGACAAATAAGTTGTAAAAACCTGTTAAAGGCATCAAAGCCATTCTTGCTGAATGGTTATTTTCCAGTGGAATAGTGATTCCACAAGCAGCACTGCTGACCTTGAAGAGCTTTTCCCCCAAGAGACTCTTAGTGGATGGTGAATATTTGAATTCTGACAGTTTCACAGTAGAAACATACCATCAAAACAAGGGACAAGGACAACCCTAAAGAGCCATAATATATAGCCAAAGCAAATCATTCAATCATGGATGAAAAACCCTGCAAGTCTTACAGGATTCTGTCCAAACACCTTGCTCTTTCTCAAGATATCAAGAAAATGGAATTTTTTTTAAAAGTACAAATGCACATTTTTGCTTTATTGGCACAGTAGGAGCCATTAGCTTTGGGAATATGGTGAACCACTCGGAAGAAAACACATTTAAGTAATGTGGGGTTGAGGAGTACTATGATGCAAACCTCAGGATCTACAGAGTTATGTTACAGCGTTGGACATACATGTACTTGAGTATTTATACTATGGTATCCAGTATTTAGATGTTATGTTTAAAAATCATGAATACTTTTCCTGTAAATGCTCTAGAAAGAACAACTCTATCACTAGCTGTCCAAGGCATCTTAAACAGACATTGTCATTATTGCTGCTGCTGTTAAAATGTAAGGTGCTTTTTGCTAAAATTGTGTCGGATATTTTAGCTACTACTCTTGGTAATATTCTCATAATAAGGGTAAATAATAATAATAATTTAAAAAATCACATGGGAATCTATTAAAAAAACTTCTTAATGAAAAATAAGAAACTTCAGCTATACTTATATGGAGAACCAAAATAATATAAAGCTAATCTATTAATACACTTTGAATAACCTCTTACACTGGCTTAAATATCTCAAGGCAACTGCGTTCAAATAGCAAATAACATCAATAACAAAAAACAGACACTGAACTTGGAAAGTGTGACACACAGTAAAGTTAGATGAGATTAGCTATTGATGTGAAATAGCAGCCACAACCTCACAATGCTGTCGAGAGGCTTGAATTTCACATTCATACTTGTTCTTCACAGATTCCAGACAAAGCTCTCTGTAGATACCTGTAATCAGACAAATTGCAGCAACATTACTTTCTTTAGCTAATACCCGATTTCAGAATTCTCTTTTAAGACTGTCCACTAGTTCCAAAACTTGTACATACTGGAAGATACAGACATATTATATTAGGCACCCACAGTGGGTGGCTGCTTTACAGAGTAAAAATAAGAACCAGTAATCTCTTAATTCTGACAATCTGAGGAAAAATAAATGCTATTTTAATAAACTTTTACCACTATTGGTCAACAGATTGCACCAGAAGTCATGCTAACTTTAGAAAATAGGTCTATTTCATATTTCTGATCAAATTATCCTGTGTATCCTCAGTTTTCAAATCCATGAAGTACTAAATACACTCTTTTATTTTCTTATTAGAGTTTTAAATACACTTTGGGGGATTTTTTTATAGCTGGAAAACTGAATAAAAGAACAAACTTTTACAAACCATAATTTGGAATAAGGCTTACTTTATACTCATGACCTTAATAAATCACATCAATTAACAAAACACTGTTCCATTCTTAGAAATAGCCACGTTATGATACAAAGGATACTGCTTCAGAGTATTAGAAGCATTTTTTATACATTTCTGAAAATGTGTTTACTACACAAACAGCTGAAAAAATCTGAAAGGTACCTGAAATGTAATATCTAGCATGTATAGAGCTGGATTTAATATAGTCAACGCATTCAACACAAAATACTTTAATTGTTCCAGATTACCACTCTGAGGAGTTAAGTTAAGCACCTAGCAATTGAAGAAGTCCCCAAAACAACTTCCCTTAGAATCAGTAGCCTATAAATTAATACAGTGCAAGAGGAACAATATCCTTACTGGCAATTCCTCTGAAAAAAACCCCGCAAGTATTATGTCAACCATCTTTCCAACATGAAGTCACTTTTGATCTAGAATTCAAAATGTTCTTTTCTTACATCAGTACGTTACACTGCTTTTTTTTCTTTTTATAAATATTTATGGCTGATTGGCATATCTAGGTCTACCAGTTTATAATCACTGTTCATTTGCCTGAAATTGAATAGGGGTATGGGTATGAATAGGGGTATGAATATTTCTAAAAGAAACAGATATTCCTGACTTGCTGATGCACATTTCATGTGACTAGGTGCTCAGTGCCTTAGAGAGAAGGGGAACACAAGCTTCTTTTATAATACAGTTTAGCTAAACATAGATGAGCTTTTTTTTTTTGTTTCCACCCCTTCCTCCCCTTTCTCACACAGAAGTACGTCCTTAGCGGTTACCTGCTGGAGCTCAAGTCCCACTACTACTCACTTTTGTCAAGTCTCAAAAAATAAGAGACAATAAGCCTGTTCCACAGCTTCTTGCTTTCTCTAGAATAACTTTATTAAGCTCATTCAGTCGAGGACAAAAGGAAAAACATAACCAATCCTGATTTCTAGTCTCAGCTTCAAGAAAAATTTGTAGTTTATACCACATTTTTACGTTGGAACATGGATCTTCAATGCTGCTGAAGACAAATCAGGATAGCCTCTAATATTCTGCCTATCCACACCCACCCACTGTGGAAGCACCAATAGACAGACACATTTAAAACTGAAAATCAAAAGTTTAGATTAAGGTTGCTTTTATATCAAACCTTCTCCAAGTTCACCTATGAACTTTCTGCGAAGACCAAGTGGCCTACTCAGCACCAATCAAGTAAATTTTGGTTATGATCTTAAAACACAGAAATTCTGGATCATCAGCTGAGGAAAAGCATTATGGACCAGAAGGGACCAAAATGAAAGAGACCAAAAGATTTCAAGTTCTCCTTGTAGCCTGAAGACAAAAGTACCAATGAACACATACTGGGTAGCACTGGAGTAGCACTAATATTAGAAAAGTATAAGCAGGCTTCCTGTTTTCCAGTTTGCCTGTGCCATGCTTCTGCTGCATTTCTTAGAAAAGACACTGGCATAGCTTCTCTAGCCAGAGAGATGACGACCGTCTGCCTGTTGGTTTTCTGACAGCCTGTGTTAGGTAACCCTTACACAGCTCAATTATTCCTACAGGAGTCAAGCTGTAACATGAAAAGAAGGACGGAAGTAAGGAACTTTTGTCTTCCTGTAACAACACAGTTCCGTATGACTGCATGGTTACATCTCAGAAGAAGTTCTCAGAAGACAAAAGTTCTTGCCTCCTTCTTTTATAAGCATTAAAGTCTGTCTTAATTTTAACAATTAAAATGCAGCTTAGAAAAAACGCTACTAAGGACAAGAGTTTTCCTCCTTCCTCATATGGAACAGTAGGATGGGAGCAGAGGAGACAGGCTCGGAGAGCAGGAAAAACACGATGATCTAAAATGATCTAGCAAGCACTTCATGAGATAGCACCTACATGCATCTCTTCATTTCAACAGTGACCAGTGTGCAGTCTTGATCCCAAATTTGCTGGCTGATAAAAATTATTATTGCTTTTAATTCAGTACTTTTGTGCTTACTACACAGTCGTTAAATGAGACGTTAAAAAAGTCATATTATTAGTGTGATTTTATCAGGCAACTTGTACAAAGAGGCAAGCAACCTATACATTCCAACTTGAAAAGTATTTTACATTTAAAAATATGCCACAGAATTTCTAACTTTGAGACACACAACTTTAACAATTCTAAATTAAAAAGAACTGAACTTAAAACGTATAACAAGATTAATACTGTTGAAACAGCAATATTCATTTTACATGCCTACCTGCTACCTTGGTTCGGATTTGCATATTTTCTTGTAAAGCTGCCAATGGTTCTAAATATTCAGGTGCTTTTCCAGCTATGACCTCTTGTAGTTTTGCATCCACTTGGCTCAATCTTTCTTTGTAAAGTCTTAAAATAATAGAAAATAATAATAAATAAAAAGTACTTTTAAATAAAGGGTTTGCTTTTAAATAAAGTTAGAAGAAATATTTTAAAAGACCTGTTCTGCAGCTCTTTGTTAATGTTATGGAACACCCACTGACGCAAAGTTAAGGTTTGTTACCATTGTAACAATATGTATAAATACATATTTTCTTTCTGAACAGTATTCATCATGTCTAGTAAGCCTTTTTTGCAACCACACATAGAAAGTAAAGATAAAATGAAATGTATCTCCATCTCTCAGGGAGAATTGAAAAAAAATACACCACTGTTAAAAGGAGTAAGATGGAATAGAAGGTGAATCAACATGGAAGAGCACAGGAAAAGGTGCACATACATAAGAACAACGTGCCTTACATCAAAAAAAAAGAAAAAAGAGACATTTTGCCAATAGAAACACCCATGCACTTCCATATTCACATATTTGCTCCCACCTCACCATAAACCAAGGAAAAAGAGGTGCATGCTCTTATTGAAGCGACCATGTGCTCCTAACCTAGCAACAGTCAGTGATCACTCCTCTCCTTACCTGCAAACTGTTAAGAGTATGATACATGCAATCTGTCCTGCAGTCGACTGACACAGCCTGCAGCTGATCAAAACAATTTGCTGGGCTCAATCCTCAACAAGCATGCTACACACACTGTGATTAACATAGAGCTACAGCAGAATTATTTAGCTAGAACATAAGCACAGCACACATGGCTGGGCAGGTCATTAACATTTGATTACACAGCACCAAGTTCCAGCTACATTACAGCAAGCAGTTATGGACTGGGTGCTGCCAGCACTTGGTCCCAAGCAGCAGGTGATGGACTAAAACTGTTTATCCAGTATTTTCAAACAATGTTCTGCCTAGAACTGATAAATGCTATCAACCACTTTAAATTCTACTTAACTCATAGCATCAAAATTCAGTATTCCTGAAAAGAAAGAGAAGGCAGAAGCAATATCTTCATCTCTGCTACTGGTTGTGACTAAACATCATGCTGTTTATGCATCTTTTTCTTCTTTCCCAACTTTATCACCTCCTTACTCACAGTTGCTCCTCCCTATAATCCTTCTTCCATCATTTTATTGCTCCTTTCCCAGTATTCCCAGCATCACAGTTCTTCCAGTCCCTATGAATACCCCAATCTCTCATGTAACCAGTGCCTTCTTCCTCATATACCACAGCCCCACCACCTCCTGAATGCTATTCACAATCCCTCAGTCCCTTGTTTCCTTCATCTCAAGACCACTCTCTTCATATTCACTCCTTAAAAGTTTCCACAAACTGTTTTCAGTCATCCAAGCTGTCCAACAGCTGAATTCAAAAGCTGACAGCTTTCTAAATGCCAAACCAGTCAGTACTAACTGGCTCCACTATTCAGCACCTGGGTCCACTGCCCAAGTCGCCCCACACTCAGCCCAAAGAAGAGTATCAAGACAAGACAGTCTTCTCTAGACACTGCAGCAAGAAGTTGCCTGTTGGGCAATTCTCTACTGACCCCATTAAACACATCTCACAGTGTCCTGTTAGGCAAAGCAAGTTCTATGTCTCAGTTCTGTAGTATATTAAAATATATGCCCAAGAATAGACAAGGTCTCCTCAAAGCTTCATTTGACAGTTACCTAATTAAGTTAGTTGCCAAATTCCCACCAATTTAAATTGAAACAGATGCATCTACCTTGTCTGGAGACACGTGAAAAAAGGCAACTTAAAATTCCTACAAAAGACTGGTTTTAATACAAATGAGATTCATTTCTGAGTAATCGCAGCTACTAATTTGGTATCTACTACTTACTAGGTCTTAACTAGGGATGTAGCTATTATGGCAAACTACAGAAAGAGCAAACAGCATTTCCCTTTTTTTTTTTAGTATTGCTATCTGGTTTGCAGTTACCAAAGGAAACTTTAATTGGCAATAGCTGTAAAAACTGCTGTGATACCCTGCAAAAAAAACCTTACTTTGACTTAGTAAAGACAGTGTTCAGGTTTATGCCACATATACGAACAGATGAGAAAGATCTTGATTAAATAAAGAGAATCACAAATTTCCCTAAAATCACAATTCCTTGGTTCTGCTAAGGATTTTGATGCAACTGACCCACAGCAGCCCTTCACAGCAACAACATTTCAAACTTCAACACGTTCTTACAGCAAAAGAGAAAATAAATAAGTACATATAAGTATTCTGAAGCACCCACTGCAAATAATTTCAGAACTCCTTACCCTCATTCTTCTCCAAAAGTAGCATCCACATATATGAAAGACAAGAAACACCAACTCCACACAATATTCTCATGGAATGGATCCTCAAACAAGGCACCTGAAACATTAAAATACTTACTGATCTTTAAGGTCTGTAAATTGCTTTTCAAGATTGGACATTTCATCTAAACACTCCATTCTTCTTCTTTCACAGTCCTCATCATCCATTTCTATGAATTAAAAAAAAAAAAAAAGGTAATTTATTTTGAACAGTGTAATGTACAACAAAATAAACTGGGTATTTTGTTTCTAGTGAATATGAAGAAAGCCTGAATTTTAGGCATGAATAGATTATCTATTCTATTATCTTATAGCAGAATGCAAGGAGTCACTTGATGTATAAACTACGGAGTAAGAAACTTCAATGTAATTCTACAAGAAACATCAAAACAGGAAACATCACCTCTGTAAGACTTCAATAGGTTAAATTTCATGACTGCTAACACAAAACATATCTAAGAATGGGTGAAACAGAAAAACCAAACATTGTATATCACACCAGAGGAAAGGCACCATTAAGCAGGAAGAGTTTTCTGGACAGGTTCTAGGAGGACCTGCGTTGGCAGGAGGGTTGGACTAGATGATCTCCAGAGGTCCCTTCCACCCCATCTCATTCTGTGATTGTGTGAGCTGTTAGCCACCACTAAAAATTTAAGTATCCTGAGTTGGTATGAGCAAAAGAAGTCCCTGGAGAGCAAGCACAACTCAATGTTGCATTTGTCATACAAAATTCAGGGGTTTGTTGTGGTAATAATCATTTATTAGAAAAAAAGTAACAATTGAAAACAGGTTTCAACCTGTTCAATTGGGAAAGCTCTTTGAAGCTGAAATATTACTGTGGAAATATTTGTAGTTCATCCTAATGACCAAAATGACTGGATTTCTAATGAAACACTTCTTAACCTGCAAAGTCTGGAATTTTGCAGTAACTTGTTTTTATCTGCTTTTATGCAGCAAGAATAACTAACATTAAACTCCTTCCACAGTTTTTGTTTTAATTTTATATTCCTGAATATTTTTTTTTAATTTACCTAGAGAACATAACTGTAAAGTATAACAAATACCCACTTTGGAGCTAGAAATTTTGTCACTTGCCATAAAGACAC
Source organism: Pedionomus torquatus (assembly GCA_013398155.1). Classification (NCBI taxonomy): domain Eukaryota; kingdom Metazoa; phylum Chordata; class Aves; order Charadriiformes; family Pedionomidae; genus Pedionomus; species Pedionomus torquatus. Next base: position 318,032 of record VZRU01008634.1, read on the forward strand.
CTGATGTTACTGAACATCAGTTGTTACTACCACTGCCTTTTCTTAAACTTAATGTTTTGCAAAAAAGTATGGCAATTTGCAAAGGTGATGAGGTAAAAGGAGTAGCTTCAGGGCCAGCATAGGTACATCAGAGGATCTGATTAACTCAGATCTTCCACTCCAACCTCGCAGTGTATGAAGTTGTCTGCACAGAGCTTCTTCCTCAAATCATCGCCAGCTGTTTAGACTAAAAACTACAGTAACCCTCTCTGCCCAAACACAAAAACTAGCAGGCAGCAGAGCAGTATTAATCTCTACTGCAATGGTACCCACGTGTCCAAATCAAAGACCTACTACAGCTTGTTACATTACAGTTAGTACAAGCAAAAAAGACAGTGCGCACTAAATTTCAAAACATGATATAACCTTAAGTATTTTAAAGCAGAGCAAGAAAATTTTAAGACAGAAATTAAAAAAAAAAAAATACACTGAATGTTTTGCATGCTGGGGAAGGTAGCAGAAGAAAGTATCAGGCTGTTAAGAGATACTCTTTTATTTTAAAACATTGTTCTCAAAAGTAAGGCAGATCCTGAATCCCAGCATAAGGGTGAAAATGAGATTAAAAGGCAAAGTTTTATTTGGCTGTCAAATGTAATACTCAAGCCAAAAGTGATTGGGCAACTTCCAGCTTGGCCAGATTTGAGGAATGTAGCAGTCACGTTACTCAAAGAGTTGTCTAAAGCATTTATGTGCTATAAAATGAAAGTTTCTTTAAAATTTGAAGGCATCTCCCTGTGAAGCCAGATAGGAATAAGAATTGCAATACTGATAGTTCTTGCACTTTATTCTCAAACTCTAGTATGTGTTTCAGATGTGTTCAGCTACGATTTTGGTTTTAAGTATGCTTTAATATGGTAGCTATTCAGATGTCTTTCCTTAAAGTAATCTGGATTTTATTGTTTATGTTTAGGGACTAAAAATCAAAGAAAGCAGATCAGAACTGTAACCCTAGCTGAGAATCAGTGCAACACCCACTCTTGGAGGGAAAGGTGACTGCATCTTACATTTTAAGCTTGCATTGCAAAGAAACTATAATGTATTGGTATCTGAGGGCACAGTTGACTGTTGTAGATATTGAAATAACACACAGCTCTCTCCAGTCTCCCCTCAACTAAGTACATGCTTGAGTCTTTGACTTTGACTAAAAGTCTACAATCTACCTATCATTCATACTGAATGGCAATTCACACGCTAAGTCGCTCCTCAATTGTTTTATCTTTATTCTACCTCCAGTCAGATTCATAAAATGAAGAATTTTTTCAGAGTCCTGAAATATCTGTAATTCTCCAGTTACGGAACTTCTTCCCTATTGTTGACCTTAAACAACATACAGATCAGGGAATACGCAGTACTGAAAGATTAAGAGGTTTTAGGATCAAATCTCACGGCTTTCCAGTTGAAACTTTGCATCACTGGAGGTAGAAGATTCGTCATTTCATATTAAAACTCTTGGTAATAGGCCTATCCTTTCTCAAAACTTCAGATTTTGCATCCAGTTTCATACTGCATAAAACATTTTAGGATATTTTTAAACACTTTCAAAATTATAGTCATTCTTTTGCTACTATATTCAAGCTGTTCAAATCAGTAACTATGGCAGCCTGGTTTAAAAACAAAAAAACTCATAATACTTAGAATGTAACAGTGCCTAAAATTTTTTTTTTTTTTTTTTTTTTTTTAGTAAAGGAAAAATAAAGTTTTAAAGAAAAAAGGTTTGTGTGTTTCAATCCCTTCTTCACATTCAGTGGGCTTGTTAAATTACAAGGACAAAGCAAGAAACTTAACAAATCTAACCACCTCTGTGGTCAGATTGTGTCTTCTACTGTCCCATACATCACAGCAGTGATAATAGAGAGTACTTTTAGCAGGAATTGAGCATGTTTCTTTCAAAGCAGGAAGCTTAGACAACATTATTAGAAGTATNCTGTGGCCTATATTAAGGGCTCTAAAAAATGGCCAAAATTTCATCTGGGATGGTGAGCATAACTTGTGGGATTTTTATTCATCCCCAATATACTATTCTATATCCTAGTCAACAAAAAACCCTGTACTAAACACATAGCAACAAAAGAAACAGGGTAGAAACAGTGACATCTCTCAAGAGCAAGTTATGCTTCCTCCAACTTCACTTGCTGTATTCTCAGGTATCTACTGATTAAAAAAAACAAAACAAAAAAAAAAAGGCTGAATGCAAGTAAAGCAAATGACAAATTTAACCAAAAGACCACCTTTCCTTCCAAATCCTTTTTTCTTACTATTACTAATTTTGATTAAGACTTATTTGTTGAGGCACCAATCATCTTATGTCTGTAGGAGCAATATGATTCCATGGAGTATGGAGTATGATTCCATGTTTGTCTTTGTCAAGAACCCTTCTAAAGCATGTAATCTCCTTTAATCATAGCTTCTAAAGTGCTCCCTTAAAAGCATTTCTCTGTGGAATGCAACAGAAATTATCTGGAGAGCTTCTTGTATTATTTTAAAGAAACAGTCACATACTACATTCACTTAAAACACAATTTCTCCTTCCTTTCCCCTAATCCCAGGCGAAATAAAGACAAGGGCAATACAAGAGAATTGCTTGCCTTCAATAAAGATCAACCAAAGTGTCTTTGAGGACATGCAAACTTCAAAGTTTTCTTTAAAAATACCAATTTGCACAACTACAAACAGGAGCAAAGGCAAGTTTTTTAAAAGAGCAAACTTCAAAACTGGAACCAACAGAGACAATTATCTCTTCACTGCAGCTAGTGACTTGGAGGAGAGAAAGAGTTAATTCTACACCTGTTATACCAAACTCCCTTTTTCACACAGAAAGTGTCATTTTTTTAAGACATACAGGTTACCTAGAATAAGAGATGAAGAAAGGGCATTTCCAGATGGCATCTAGCTAAAACACAAATTGGTAGGCTACGACAGACTAAATACTGGTTATTCTTGCAGTGCTGCTCCTGGACCACACCAAGGAGCCCTTCAAAACCCTGTGACTCGCCACCTACTGCCGAATAAACCTGCACATTCCTTCTTTATACTCTGTTTTCCCCTGAAAGATGTTACAAACTTGATAGGAACTTCTTGAAAAGTCAACTCCATGAATTTCTTATTCAAGATACAGTATTCCCTTTTTAGTCCATGTACAATTCTGATAATAAAAGAACTGAAGCATGCTTTCATAAGTCACATCTGAAAGGAACAGACAAGGTTGCTGTGCAAACAAGGATATAATCAGATATGCTCTTTCAACTTAAAAATATGATTACCTCCAAGTGCTTGCCCTCATACCCCCTCACTCAAGTTCACCTTTTTTCCAGCATAACGAGCAGTAGATAAGAGATGTTGCCTAGTTTAGGTTTCATCAGAACGACCCAAGACAGTTAAAGCACATTTTTCTGACCTAGTTTTCCAATGGAATTACTATGAGGGAACACAGGTAAGGAAAAACTGATCAGTCTTCCTCTGTAGCAGATCTGTAATTTTATCAATACACTCTCCATCTACAACAGCCCAACTGTTTATAAAAGCTGTACACACATTCAAGTTTCAGTACAGCACAGTTTTGGAGCCAGTCTCACGACTAGTCCAGCTTATCAGGCACGGGGTCAGTTTGCAGCAGTTTTGGTGAACACAAACCGAGTTCTTTTCCTATCAAGTTAAACGTAAAGCTTCATTCCAGGTACTTGTCAAATGCGTTCCACTATGTGTCTCCGTCTATGGGCAACACAAGGATTTGAAACAATGACTTGTCCTTCAGGTAGCTTCCAAACATATTCAATTCAGTCTACATAACTGGAAATAAATTCTAAGTACTCTGGAGATGAGAGGGCCTCAGCACTATCTGCTCAGAACTACTTATTCTCTACTCTTATTTTGCCAAATCAGTTGCCAATACAGATGAAAACAAAATCACTATGTTTGTAATAACTTTGCTGACTCTTTCAATCCCCTGAATGTGGTCCACAGCTCACTCATAGAAGAGATCTCCTGTGTAGCATTGCATTAGACAAGAGGGTCGAGATCTCTCAGATGAGGGAACAGCTTAAGAATCATAGAATCACAGTATTGTCAGAGTTCAAAGGGACCTGTAGAGATTATCTAGTCCAACTCCCCTTCTAAAGCAGGATTGCCCAGAGTACATTACTCAGGACTGCATCCAGGCAGGTCTTGAAGGTCTCCAGAGAAGGAGACTCCACAACCTCCCTAGGCAGACTGTTCCAGTGTTCTGTCAACCTCACTGTCAAGTTTTTTCTCATACTTGAATAAAACTAAAAGAACTCCCTGCTCCAGGAGACCTCATCTAAAACTGTGCAAACCATTAGTCCCAAATTCACAAAAATGTGTAGGTGTCCAGTTAACTGACTTAAGTTGAAGGTGTTTATATATTCTCACAGAGTTGCAATTCATGACTTTTGCTGCTATTGAGCTGCAGTTTAACTACCCACTGGTGTGCATAGTCCCTGACACCTCCCATTTCCCTATGAGACTCTTCACTGAGACGTTTTCACTAGCTAGCTTTTTAATGAGTTATTTTTCTGACACCTTAGCATACAAAGGCCCAAGAAGCATTGAAGACAGTGCAAGAAAGGGGACAGGAAAACATAGCATACACCCAGGAAGAGCGGTCAAGGATGAGAGGCAGGACAGCAGCGGCCAGCAATTTGATTCAGGTGAACAGCCACAGACCATCAGCCTAACTTCTAAAAAGGGGTTTGATCAGCAATCCTTGCCAAACCAAAGATATGGGGGATGAAGGAGAAGGGGGAAAAGAGGGAGGGGGAAAAAAATCAACTCCAAAACACAGGAAGTTCTGTATAAACCATGGGTAGATTACTTGGATTTGTGGATTAATGAAGACCTCTACTGGGGGATCAATTCTGGCACAGAGTGAGCATTAACTCAGACCAAGGTCTAAGGGAGTGACTATACTCTCTCCCAGTATGGCAGCCACACTATCCCAGCACTAGTAAAGGTTTCACTCTACTTCTACAGAGTCAGTTTGGCTGTCTCTGTGCCATACATGTAGGGCTCCAGCACCATGCACAGCCCAGACGAGAGCAAGTTCCATGAGTCCTCAGAGAGCCACCATAGGAGGGCCTTTCCCTGAACTGTGCCAGTCAGTGTGAATATAAAAGCCACAGGACTTAACATTCACGATTTCCTAGATCTTTTAAAAATGAAGAATTAACTGTACATTGAGAATTTTAACACAGAGAAATACATCAATTATAAGCCAACATGTATAAAAATATAATTTTACAGCTGCTTAATTTGTCTAGGTCATGGCACCCTATTCCTTCCATTGTGCCACAAGTAAATGTGCTGGTACAGGCATGGGACAGGTATTCCAGCAGACCACTCTAAATCACTTCCAAAAACACAAATTAGGACCACAACTAGCACTGAACACAGCTACTACTTTTCAGCTAGCCCTTCTAGTGACAAAGATCCCGCTTATGAAGCTTACTTACTTATGGAGCCCTGGGGATCCCAGAACAACACAGCACCTGATGACCAGTACATTTCCCAGTAAGAAAACGTGTAACAAATTTACCTGTTGTAGTTACAATGGAAGTCTGAATAGATAATAACCTTCTTCTAACACAGTGGAAACTGAGCATAGGAGAAGCAATCCTTTTAAAGCTGGTTTTCACCTACTAATACGATTCAAAATCTACAGGCCATAGGAACCTATGGAAAATGGAAGGGACCTCCAGTAGAGCAGAGGCTGAAACACTCTGTAGAGGCCAATGGTACCAGCTGGGCTGCCAGTGCCCTCTCAAAGACAGGCCTCAACACATCTAACTGAAATTCACGATTCTGCATACAAGGATATACATACGCATATACCAGTGCACCCATGCACACGTATGTATGTGTGTGTGTGTGTGTGTGTGCCAGCCTTTAAGTCCAGACCCCAGCGAGCACCCTGCTGCGGGTGGGCCATGCACTCAAGCCCAGCAGAGTACAACCCACGGCACCTCCTCAGACCAGCCCGGCCCGCCAAGCCCGGCTGTCAGCGACTGGGACCGAAGCGGGTCCGCTGACCCCAGGAGGCCCCCCCGCCGGCCCGAGGAGGAGCCGCGGGGCCGACGCAGGGACTGGGCCGGGCTGGAGCGGCGGGGGGCGGAGTCACGGCGGGGGTGGGCACCNCTTCTTCTCCCGGGAATGAACCGGCATCGTCCCTCCTGCCGCCACCGAGCCCCCGAACGATCCTTCCCGCCGCCACCGCCGCCGGCCCCGCCCCTCCCTGCCTGGGCAACCTACCCCGCCCGGCTCACTCCGCGCTCTCCCATTGGCTGAGCCCTGCCAGCATTTTGGGTTGGCCTCGGCGCGCGGGGCACTCTGGGAATTGTCGTCCGCCGAGAGCGGGGCGGGGCGCGGGAAGAGGGCGGCGCCGCTCGCCGGGGGAAGCCTCTGCCCTGTCCCCTGTC
>VZRU01008634.1:349656-405596 GCA_013398155.1 Pedionomus torquatus
CCCCCTTGCAATGTGCAGGGACATCTTTGACTTGATCAAGTTGGTCAGGCTCCTGCCTGGCCTTGAACCTTTCCAGGGATGGGGCATCTACCACCTCTCTGGGCAACCTGTAACAGTGTTTCACCACCCTCATTGTAAAAAATTTCTTCCTTCTATTTAGTCTAAATCTACCTTCTGGACTGCGAGCACGCATTGTTGGCTCATGTCCAGGTTTCCATCCACCAACACCCCCAAGTTCTTCTCAACAGGGCTGCTCTCAATCCCTTCATCCCCCAGCCTGGTTGTGCAACCTGTTGTGAACCAGACCAACTAAGATAAATACTCATTCTGTTCCATTCCCTATGCACTATAAGCAATAATATCCAGCAAAGAGGCAGTGGAGTAAGATAAACTGCAGTAACACCTGAAGTCTTCAACGCAGGACTTGCTGGACAGTCCGTAAGACCCTTTGGGCTCTGTAGCTTTGGGAATGGGATTATTCTGAAAGGACAGTAATGCTTCCAAAGAAAGCAGTGTGGAAATTTTTCAAGTTAACCCGTTGCACAAGTGCTCTTTGGTCTTCCAAGTGTGATATCTGCAATATAGATCCCTGGGTTCTATTTTTTATAGAAAATTTTGCAACTCCTCCCAGAAAGGATTCATCAGAGATGGCAATTTCATAGTATTGGTAAGTTGATTTTACTGCTCCCCTCTTCCCATATATATATATATATATATATATACTATATCAGTAGCCATTAGTAGTTTGTGCTATTAATTTCCTTAAACTTTAAGTGGCATTAACAGCAATATAGGGATTATGGTCTTGAAATTCTTGCAAGCTAGAAGAAGGAAAAAAAAGAAAAGAAACAAAAAACCCCCACCAATGTAATGAGATGCTGTTCCAGATAAAATTAAAGCTGTGAATCTGGAAATAGAACAGTAGCTGAGAAAGCAAAGGCAGGTGAAAAGTTGCTTTGTAATTATTTTTTTCCTAATTTTTTCTTTTAATGATAAACTTTAAAATTGGGGCGAATTCTGTATTTGTAAATGGGGAACACTACTATTATGCATATTAATGACTTGAGAATCATTCACTCTTAAGGTACACATCTCAAAAAGTTGTTGAGGTAAGATGTTATGGGTTATGAAGAAGCTATGAAAGGTGATCTTTCTTTTTTCCTTCTGGCATTGAGAAAGTTGCCTGAAGATATCAAGTTCACCAAGATTAAATTGGAGGTTGCCAAGGACTTGTTTAAAAGTTACTATCAAGTCTGACCGAGAACTCTGACATCTTAAGAAGGAAAGAAAGAACAAACAAACAAAAATATTTTTTTTCCTTCTTTTTAGGATTGATTTTAAAGAAGCTTCTTCACACTGGAAATTCGTTAAAGGTATTAGAAGAACTTGCATGCTACTTCTTTCTAAAAAACTTTAAAATTCAAGTAAGAACATACAGATGAATTTTTATGGTAAAACCACAGGAATGAGCAGCAGATCATGACTTGTGTGTCATGAAGAAATAACTTCAGATCATCAGCTTTACCTTAGCAGAGCTACTTACAGTAATAATGTTCTCATATAGAGTAACCAAGTTAAAAACATGTGCAAATGGTTGAAGGATTTGCATTAAAGCAGAGGTGAGCCTTAGCCATTTGTTGTTAGGCGCAAGGAAACTGGTTTTGGGTCTCAGGCTGTCTTGAAAGTGGAAGATTATCTAGGGCAAAGAGACTTGTTGGTGGGTAATGTAATAGCAGCTGACCATGGGAGCCAAGCCCACATAGTTTGGGGCTGGATAGCAGCCCGCCATGGCAGTCCTGTAAGCCACCTGTAGGCTTCACTGGTGCTGAAGTTCTCCAGTGAGAGAGGCAGGAGGGAACTGCTCTAGGACGCCACCACATTCCTTGAATAAGGAATGGAAAAGGGTAGAATGGATCCTTCTGCTGCAGAGAGTTTGCTCAGTTTTTATAATAAGCAAACACATTAAGAAATTTTATGATCATCTTTGTATTTTCTGAAAAATTCACATGACATCTTGCACTGCTGCTGTCAAGCAAGTGACTACACTCTTGTTGGTTTTCTTCCTGTTCTTTCAGTGAAGGCCATTTGAAAGAGATTGTGAGGCAAACAGCAGTGAAGGTGCCAGCGTTGTCCTTGCATTTCAGCAGGAGCAGCAGACATGCTAGCTTAGCTTTGCTGACTGCTGGTGATCATGCTGTCTTGTATATTGTTACCTTTTCTACCACCCCTGTTCTTCTCCATCTAGGACAAATGGAAATGCTTTTGTGTGTTCTGGGACAGGTTAACTTGTTCTGTTTTCTTTCCTTTTAAGATACGACGAGAGGGCGTGCGTCTCTTTCTTTTGTGGCTGCAAGCACTTCAGAATAACTGTAGTAAAGAACAACTATGGATGTTTTCTTGCTTGATTCCTGGATTTTCATCACCACAGTCTGAATATGGCCCCCGAACACTAGATAATCTCATTAACCCTCCACTTAATGTTCAAGAAAGTAAGTAATTTAGTAATATTACTCAATTCTCTACATAATTCAATTCTTGGTACAGAATAGGCAAGTTTAAGTAATGAAGAACTAGCGTGCATATGTAGCTAGGGAGATCATGGAGCTGTTAATGAGTTTTTTGGCAGCTTATCAGGTCTTGGTCCAATAGTGACCTTGTCTGTTGTTGTTTTTCAGTGGTGGGTTGTTTTTTCTTTAGGTGTTAAACCATACTTTTAAAAAAATAAATGGTGAAAATAAACAGATCAATTTTGTGTAACTCTTAAGAAGCATTACAAGCGGATCCAGCATCTACTGCAAACTTGCACAGGTGGGATTCTGCTTGTGTTGAACATTGATACTGGCTTTGGCCATACCCTAGGGAGCAAGCTGTGCAAAGGAGTTTCTGGCATGGCCTCCAAGAGAATGAATGGTTGTTAGGATGATGTATAAAGCCAAATGGTTCATCTTCCTGCAGTGTCTGTATGACCAGGTAATTAAAGCTGTAGTATTCTTATGGCTTGGAATCTTCCAAAAGAATTGGAACTTGTAAATTGCAAAACCTGAGGTCAGGAAGTTCTGCATCAGTGACAAGGTTTGAGCATTCAGAGATAAATATTTTATACTTTCTAGATTTTTTTTTAATTTTTTTAAAATGTGAAGATTGTTATCTTGACTCCAATCAGTACAGTGAGGGTGATTTTTCTCTTAAGATAATTCTTACGACAGATTTTCCTTTGACTGTTTGCTCTGGCAGCAAGTATTAAAGACTGGTAACTTTGGGGAGCCTCTTGCTTACTAACTCAATTTATTCCTGTTAGTAGGGTTTCAACTCACTGATGAGTTGCAAGTGCAAGATGGGTATTCACATAAATGTGAATTCAAAACTAACCACTTTTTCTTTTCTTTACCTCCACCCAATGACCCAATGTTTTAGAGCTGACACAAACATTGCTTGTAGATGCAAGCAGTGTCTCCATGACTGGCAAACTTACTAAAACAGGGCTGACTTAGCAGATGGATTTTGTGGCAAGATAGCTCTGCAAATAAGTTTGGCCTGTTTTGGAGTGATCCTGTGTTACATCTCCACAGAAGGAAAGGAGGAATAGATCTAAAGGGGGTGTAGGCAGCATAGAAATGCAGAGTGCAAGAAGTGAAATGTGAACAGGAACAAATGAAAAACAAACTCTGAACTAGTTTCACTGTAGAGGTAAAGGAAGCATGGAGCTAATAAAAATTCACAGAAATGTAACTGTGGTCAACTGCTAAATGAAGAAAATCATGGGAGATGTAAATAATGTTTTGGTATTTGGGAAACACAGCTGTTATGCTACTGTTTGTGTAAGTCCCAAAAGAAATGGGTTATGCTTTGTGGAAAAAATGCATTTTGACAGGTAGATTCCCAAGGTGTGTAGGGAGATAACTCAGTACTCCTTATCTGCTGTGTTCTTACCTGTGTAAGAAATCACTTCTATGGTGGTTTATTAGCTAAAATTTCCTAATTCTTACTAATCTAAGGGTGGGTAACTTTGCCTGCAACTGTCTCTGCTTATCCCAGTGCAGTTCTGCTTTTGTCGGCTTTCATACATTGGTCATTATTTATGTGTGAGAAGAAATGATCTAAATGTCAGGTGTACTTTTCTTTTTTTTAATAGCTCAAGTGACTATAGAGGAAATCACTCCACTTGTTCCTCCACAATCAGGAGATAAAGGACAAGAAGATTTAACAAGCTATTTCTTAGAAGCACTTTTGAAATATATAGTAATTCAGGTATGTTCTATAGTTTTCAAACAAAGAAGTATGAGGAAACTAAAAACTGTTTGTCCATTACCGGTACTAGCAGCACACAAGTGTGTATGTTAAAAAAAAAAATAAAAATGTTTTAAACATTCCTACTCCTTGTCCCCCTCTCTTCCACTCTGCAAGTGTCCTGTGTGAAAAGCAGATTCTCTTAGAAAATCTTGTCTTCTGAATTTTTGTGAAAAATTCCTTTTTATTATTTGTGGTAGATTTGACGGATAATTCTATAGGTATATGGATTAGCCAGGTCAAAGAGGAAAATTGCATCTTGTGTTTATTATTAAGGAGAATTAATCATGCTTTTCAGTAAGAAAACATTTCATAATGGGGAAGGCTTAACACTTACGATCCATGAAAGTAGATTTGTGTAATTCAACATTAAAGTTGTGTATTCTACTACTTGTTGTTTAGACTTGTTTGTGTCATATTGCCAACCACACAGATGAATCCAAGTACCTATTATATTAAATATATGGACATTTGTTGGTTGAGATGCGTTAAAAGAAATTGTCAAACAAATGTTCAGGGTAGCATAGATAATTGTCCTTTTCTTATAAAACATTTTGAAATGAAAAAACAGTTTTATTTTAAAAAGTCAGTTTGGGTTTACTCCCTGACTTGGCAAGATGAGCTAAAAGCAGATCTATTTCTGTTTGTTTTAGTATGTGATGTGTTAAAGTTAATTTTGAAGCAGCATTCTGGAAGAGAACAGTCTTTGTTTCATAGACATTTCCTAGCTAGTTTCTGTTCCAAATTTCTAGAACTGTTTAATAAAATGCGTATGTTTTTGTTCCAAATAAATAACTTATAAAGAAGCTGTTTCATCAGTCACATTTCTACTTCTGGATGTTTACTTTATACAACTTCTTTTTTTTAAGGTTAAGAGTTTAGAATGGAAGAACAAGGAAAACCAGGAAAAGGGATTTTCATTTTTATTCTCAAATTTTAAGAAATACTACTTACCTTCTATTTTCCCAAACATCTGTAAGGAGACCAGCTTGTATAACCCTATACTTGGTAAGTGTTAACACACCTGATAAAATCATTACATTCGCTCTAATAGACGTTATAGCAAAGTAGTTTTTGCGTGAGTCATATTCCTCATAAAGAACATTTTCCGAAAATACTTCTTAACAAAAGGACATGTTACAGTTCCTGTTCATGTTTTCAATTTTCTGTGGAGGCACCTGAATCCCTCATTTTAGTCAATCTTGCTCTTAACCTGATTAAGGTAAATTAAATCTTCTCGTAAAGTAGTTCTTCAGTGTGATGCCTGTTATTTCAAATTGTGCTCTGAAGAGAAACTGGTGCTGCTATAAAAGGTGTTAGTGGACTGTTTGGAGGATGTTGGCTTTATCTGTACAGAATCATAATGTTCGCATCATACAGTGCTTGCTCATAATTCAGTCAGGGAAAAGTTAGTATGTTTTTCTAGCAACTGTCTATTGTCAGGAGCTTGCAGTAGAAAGAGGAAGTCAGGGTTTAATATAATCTTTAAAGCTGATGGTGCTAGAATATTACTTTCCATAGAGAGAGCGGAATTTTAGGTGTTTATTAAGCAACTAGAGTTTTGCTTGGAGGATTTTAGCGTGTTCTAAACTAGAATATTGTTTGCATATCTTGATTTCGCTAGCTCAGGTTTGCATGCACCTATGCACGTGTTGTTTGTAAGCCAGCAGAGCTCAACGCCCTTGTTTGCAAGGCAATGCCATGTACACAAGGCTTCAATCTGCCACTTGAATAATATGGAAACCTCATGCTCCTCTTACGTGTTGATGCAGCGCCTCACAAGGATTATTAGTCATCTCCAGCCACAATACCATGTTCTAAAATCAAGCTGTCAAGAAAGTTTATAGAAAAGATTTCAGTTTCTGCCAGTCCATGTACATGTATTTGGATTGTAGCTTTCTTTAGAGATGGATGTTTCAGAACCATGTTCTTCAGGGAAAAACACTGGACTTTCTCATCTAGAGGAGAAGAAAGAGTCTAAAGCAAGCCACAAACAACAGCAGAACAAGAGTTGTGTGAAGATATTGAAGCAGTTCAGTGATAAAATAGCTACAAGAGGGATGGGAAGCAGCACTGAGAAAGCAAACCTACTGCTGCTTGACATCTTAGAACAAGAAAATATCATTTCCACATTTCTCGTTCAAGGAAGATCTTGATTGAGTCTTCCACAGAAGTGTTAGTGTAGTCCTCTATTTTTCTGTGAGCCATAAACAACGAACTTCCAAGGCCTTAGTAAAGAAGAAGACAATGGGGAAGGAGCAGAAATGGGCACAGAGTTCCAAAACCACTGTCAGTGCTTTAAACTGTGCAAAGTCAGCAATAATGACAAGGATTTTGGGAAGAATATAGTAACGAAAACAGCAATGATGGTGAGTAGAATAGTCTTTTCTCCTTTAAGAAGTTCTTCTTTGGCATGCCTCTCACCACCCTATTTGAAACTAATCCTGTGCCTGTTCTGAACAAAGTTGACACTGCTTAGGCAGAAAATAGGTTAAACTTGGACACTGACTGAGGCTGCTACTAAAAACAGTTCTTATGCTACTGGTGTAATGTTTAATTTAGGGGAAGTTATGAGGTAAAATTAAAATAGTAGTTTCAGTAAGCAAGCATTCGCATTCATACAGGACTTTACTGGATACAGTATATTGGATTGAGATTTCTTTTCTTTTTTTTTTTCCTGCTTAAGCAGATTTTCATGTATCTGTTACAGTAACGAGCAATGAGTGTTCCAGTTACAAGATGTATTAACGGCTAAGAGCAAGACAGGGTTATAAGAGCATGTCAGATTGTTTTGTTTTGAATGTTTTTTCAATGCCTGGTTAGATTCTGTAATAGAGTCTTTAGAAACGCTTCAGTGAGAGCTACAGATATGACAGTAAGATTCCAGGGGCATAGTAACTTTCCATTCTGTGCCATTTCCAAACTATTTAGATTTGGCCCCTTTGTTTACAGGGAAGCAATAAAGTGGGCTGTCCAGCAGCTCTTCAACCCTTCTGAAGTCTTTTTTGCCTTAAATGTAGTCAAAACTACAAGTGTCCACCATTTTAACCGTGTTTCTGTGAGCCTTTTAATTTTCTGCCCTGTGTATCTCTTCCACTGTACAGCTTCCTGCCGTTCTTGGCACCAGCTTGCACCAAGTTCTCAGAGGGGTAAGGGGGCAGGTGGGGAAAGCCCAAAACAGGAAGGAAAAATGGAAAGTTTGGGCAAGGGAGTATTTCCTCCTGTGCTGTTTGAGTCACTCTAAGCTTCTGTTTTGCTTTGGTTTTATGTCAGTGTCCTCATCTGGAGCCTTGACACCTACTTCCAAGACGGACAGAAATGTGAAAATGCAAGAAATCACTGAAGGAGGATACATTTAAGAAGCAGCTGCAGAACATAATACAATTGAGAGAGAATATAGAGAGGATGTTCTGAGAGGATGTCATGAAACCACGGAAAGGGACAGTGTGGTGCAAAGACATGTTTACTGCATGTCCACTGGATGTCTTGTCCCTTTGAAAATATAGTCTGAGTGCTGTTACCGTATGGCCAGTATTGCAGCCTTCACACCCTGCTGAACACTAATAGATACCAGAGAAAACTGATTTTTGCATCTTAAATACTGCACTTCCAAGCATTTGCTGCTTTTTTTTTTCACTGATTGTGCTGTTATACATGCTTCTGTTTAAGTTAATATTAACTTTTGATTTTCTTACTGCTTTCCACAGGATGAAAACAATGCATTGCTTTTTATTTGTAGGAAATAAACTCTTTACAAACTTTTTAAAAAGTATTGTGTGCATTTGTTACATACTTAGGTGGATGGTATGCAAGAGTTGGTTTTGTGTTTGTTTTTTTTTCCCTCTAAAATAATGCTTCCATTAAAAATAACAGATGTAACTTTAAAATTTATTCTGGAAACATTCCTCAGTTTAGCAGCATCATAATGAGTTTATGACTATATTTTTTTGTGGCAGTTGAAATGACAGATATACCAGCTTGGATATCCTCAATGCTGATGCTGGATGTGTATTTCTAATATTAACAAGCAAATGTGTACAGCAGTCTGGCATGTAGGCTGTATTCACTTTAAATGCCTAAAAGTATATATGGCTGTCAGATATTAATTGCCTAGATTGTAGCTGATTATTGCTTTGCTGCCATCCAGTTTTGTTCTGCCTTGATTATGATACTATAACCTGGCAGAAGTTATGCTGGATCCCTTAAAACAACTTTCTTGACCTTGTATTAGGAAGATACAGTCAGGGACAACTTTGTTATCTTTATCATTACTACTTTGGTTTTCGTTTGTTTGGGGGTTTTTTGTTTGTTTGTTTGTTTTTTTTGACTCCCAGCATCAGTATCTTTTAATTTCTTTCTGGCCTGTAAAACCATGAAACATATCTCTTACTCTTGTGCCATAAGGTATATAGAAGGGTTGAGGAAGTGCTGAAAGACTGGGTCTGTCCAGTCTATCCCTCTCTGTCTCTGAATCGAACCATCATTTGCCATGCCTCCTTTTTTGGTTTTGTGTTGCTTTTATTTTTGGGTGGTTTCTTGTGTGCATGTGTGCTGTTGCCAGATGAAAATAGTGGTACAGAAACACCAGCGGCAGGTTGTGTTCTGACAGCACATCGTAATTGATCCTTGGACAAATTTTTATCTACTTTTAGTATTAGAGCAGATCATGACTTGCCCTTCTAGAACTAGGATTAGAGTTGACACAGCACTCCCAGGGAAATGTCATTTGCAACCAAAAGTTTTGTAGCTGCTTCAGATTGATTATTTGTATTGCAGAACTATTCTTCATTCTGTCTTGGGTTGTGAAACCTGGAAATGATGTTTTGCAGTGTGTTGAGTTGGCTGATCGCTGGCTGCAGTTGAACTGGGCTGTTAGATCTCTCCCTGCAGAAATGTGCATTATGCACACTTTAAAAACTGTCCATGTGTCCTCAACTCAAGTCTCAGTAATATTTTTACTGCACGTGTCAATCCCATCCACACTGATTTATTAAGGACTATCAGTTTTATTCTGAAGCAGACTTGGGAATACTAATGACACTGTCAGGATCTCTGTCACTAGCACAGTAGAGAACAAGAGCTAAACAGTTCTGAACCATAATGTAGAATGTGGGATGGAGAAAATGGATCTGTGTTACCACAGTTCCTGCCAGTTGGCATGCCACTGGCCATCATTCATTATGTTCCCTGCAAGCTGGTACAGGGCCTGTTGCCAGAGAAGCATCTATCAGCTTAGTCACAGAAGATGGATGTGCCCTTGCTCTGGCAGCAAAGTACAGGTGTGGCATTAAATGATGCTGCAAAACTCACATGGCTTTGGAGCGGGATTTCTCTCTTTCTGTTCATTTTTCACCTATTGCAGGGCCAGAAGAGGCTGTGTTTATTGCAGCCGCTGCAAGAATGGGGTTGGGAATTAAAGCTCTGGCATTGTGGCCATGATTACATGTTGGGATCTGTATCTGAAAAGAACTGATGACCCTTATTGCTAATTGTATTGCTTTGTTGTGGATTGCTGCAGACCAACATAGAGATCTTTCTAGGGATACATTTGGAAGCGTGGTAGTCCCTTGCATCTGAACTGCATCCGCTTTTCCTAGTAGGTTTGGTAATAGGGATAAGTGACACAGGACTCTTAAAAGGCCATAAAACAGTACAAGATATGTAAGTTAATGCTTAGTAACTTAAATAACTGGAAGCACTTAAAAATCAAGAAACTTGACGATATCTCAAATCTATATGAAAGTAGTTTTCTTGTATAGGCCATATTCTAGTCTAGTTAACAGTTATTCTGCTACTTAGAACTCCTTTGTAGTTTTCAATGAAAGTGTGAAGTAGTGAGTTTGCTAAAGTTTACCTTTAGAGTATATAGCATGTAGCTTAAAAAAAGGCTGAAACCACTGAAAAGAAGTGTGTTTGCTGTTTTAGCGAAAAATGCAAGCAATGATGTAAGGCTACAGAAATCACTTTCAGATAAGAAATAAAAGGTTTTACGTAGCAGAAACAAGTTACTGTCTGTTGGACCAAAGAGATTGTTTCCCTCTGGGAGAGAATTGTGGCCTTTTGATATCTGATAGTCTAGTCCTGAAATCTTCTGTATCGCATCGATTTCAGAAAATCTTGGTATGAATTGTGCAGCAGTGAATATGAAAAAGAAGTAGCACCTCTGAAAGTTCATGCGTACTGGTTATTGTTTCAGGATTGCTTTCTATCTGCATATGTTCTTAAAATGATGTGTTTCATTACAGATATACCACAAATGAGACCAAAGCCACACTACGTAATGGTGAAGAAAGATGCTGAAACCAATGAGGCAATATATTGCACAAAGGAACCTTTTATTAAGGCTCGTGTTATTGTCATTCGATGGTTGGTGTCTTTCTGGCTTGAGCCAAAACCTCATACAGGACCTCATATTCCTGGGATGGAAGGTGAAAATGTGCCAAAGAATATTCAGGTAAATAGAAATATGTAAAAAAAGTATTACTTTCACGTTTTTCTCAGAATTTTTATGTCAACAGTGTGCCCTCCTCTAATAACTAAAACTAACAAAGAATTTTAAAAAGGCATTTCTAAACAATTTTTCATATGAATTCACTTCAGAAGGCCTCGCTGTGCCTTTTTGTTTATTTGTTTCAAATTCTGGTATTTCATTTTTAATCAAATAAACATAAGCCTTGGAATGCAGTGAATCCTATCTTCAGGATTTTTTCCTGAATTCTTTGTACTGTTTTAAATTAAATTGTTGTGTAACTTAAATTGTACTGTTCAAATGTTGTACTAAAAATGACCTGTGAAATATTCTTTATTTTTGTTTCAGAGAGCAGCTGCTAGCATGGCTTCAAGGGAGGACAGCAAAAATGACAGTACTGATAAGCAGGATAGAAATGTAGAGCCAGAACAATCTCATTCCAATACAAGTACTCTAACGGAGAGAGAACCGAGTTCTTCCAGCTTGTGCAGTATTGATGAAGAACATTTAACTGATATTGAAATTGTCCGGAGAGTCTTTTCTTCTAAAAGAAGCAATGTTAATTTTTTAACTGAGATTTTCCGACAGGTAAAGAACCCTCTGTAGAATGGAAGGACCTAGATTATCATACTAGAAATGATCATTACGGCATAGTTTTCTTTCAAGAGCAGTTGTTGAGCAGATCATTACATAAATGTATTGTCTTTTTTTCTGTCATCTTGCCTTTAAAGTTTAGGAATTGAAAAGTTAAAATTCTGGGCAGAATATTTGTGGTTTCAGATTTTTCTAATTTTANCCTAGATTATCATACTAGAAATGATCATTACGGCATAGTTTTCTTTCAAGAGCAGTTGTTGAGCAGATCATTACATAAATGTATTGTCTTTTTTTCTGTCATCTTGCCTTTAAAGTTTAGGAATTGAAAAGTTAAAATTCTGGGCAGAATATTTGTGGTTTCAGATTTTTCTAATTTTATTTCTTTAATAACCAGTTCAACAGCATTTGACTTGGACTTTACAGTGCCCCATAGACAAGAATGTTTGATCTTTTCATACATCAACCCTGTAGCTGTTAAAGCTCACAACCAAGCATAGTCAAGCAACTTCTGCTTTTGACTTTAGCAACCAGAAATATTAGCTAAGCATACTCAAAATAGGGTGTCTGAACTGGAAACTATTAAACAAATCAAAAGTGAGAACATATGCCAGAATATGGAGTCTCTGTTTATAATGTAACTTTGAGTTCAGTGTGGAGAATAGAATCATAGAATGGTTTAGGTTGGAAAGGACCTTAAAGATAATCTTTTTTCAACCCCCCTGTCATGGGCAGGGACACCTCCCACTAGACCAGGTCACTCAAAGCCACATTGAACACTCCCAGACATGGGTCATCCAAGGCAATAGGACAAGATTAAGAGATTTTTTTTCTGGATAATAGTAAAATAAAATATGCTAAACTTCAATTGAAATGCACTAATCACTTTAAGCAGCAGAAAATCAAAGATGTTAAAACTCCAGTATATCTGTGTAAAAGGGTACTTGCACATGAGGCAAATAAATGTCAGAAGCTTATCCACATCCAATGTGTTGAAAAGCTTGGACACATTAATGAAGGAGATAAGAGTTACCCAAATTCAGCTGCCGTTCAAGGGTTTACAGATTCTGAGCGACTGAACCTATTATTAATGATCTGTTTAGAAGCTGCCCCCTTCAGTGAAAGGGACAGAGGCAACTTTCTTTGTCCTTTTCACAAAGCACACCTTGAATTACGTAGATTATTTGGATTTCATGTGCAGTTATAAGATCTCATTTAAGTTATTGTTTAGCCAGAAGCTTTCAGTGTAAGTTTGTTTCTAATACGCCAGATATTCGTATAACAGTAGGGCTAAGTTATTCCAGTCAGGAGAAGGTTTGTTTGTGAGAATGGTGGGAAGCTTGTAGAAAAAGCTTTATGCATTTTAGACTCCAGGGTACAAAAACTGCATAGGGGCTTGCAAAATACTGTTAGACTTGAAGAGTGATAGTGTGTGGCTGATGAACTTGTCAGTTGCATTCTGCAATACACAGCAGAATTCTTTTTTTGTGTGTGATACTGGCATGAAATCTCCATTTCCAGAGAGGCATCGTACTGTCTCTCTTAAGTTAAAGACATGGGCAATGAGTTTTCAACATTCACAGAATGAACTCCATAAAACTACATGTTAGTGTAGCTCATCTGTTCTCTGTTTTTTAATGCAGTTAGGGCATTGTGTATTTATAGTTAGGTAAAATCTGACTAATGTTAAAAGTTTCTGAAGCGTGACTAGTTGTTACCAGTACAGCCGATACAGAAAACATCCTGAAGAGGGCACTGACTCACCATTACACTGACTCAGTACATGAATTTTTGAAGCAATGGTTCTGAAGTCTTTTCAGGGAGTCATTTGTTTTAACAATATTCTTTTATAAAATCACATTTAGCTAAAAATAAGGCCACCAGTAATGTATGACACTTGAATTTTTGTTACATCTTTTAGAACTGATTTAACTCCACTCTTTCAAGTCCTCTGAACAGAAGGTATTGTAACAGAAACTTCTGCTTGTTCGTTTTACATACTTTTGATGAGCGTTTGAGCTTTAATTTAAGAAGGCTGCACGTCAAGTATATGTGCCTATACAGACTCTCATCTCTCTCTCTCTCTATTTGGTAGCAAAGCTTTTTAAGTGCCTTCATGAAAGTTTTTCNGCTTTAAAGTTTAGGAATTTAAAAGTTAAAATTCTGGGCAGAATATTTGTGGTTTCAGATTTTTCTAATTTTATTTCTTTAATAACCAGTTCAACAGCATTTGACTTGGACTTTACAGTGCCCCATAGACAAGAATGTTTGATCTTTTCATACATCAACCCTGTAGCTGTTAAAGCTCACAACCAAGCATAGTCAAGCAACTTCTGCTTTTGACTTTAGCAACCAGAAATATTAGCTAAGCATACTCAAAATAGGGTGTCTGAACTGGAAACTATTAAACAAATCAAAAGTGAGAACATATGCCAGAATATGGAGTCTCTGTTTATAATGTAACTTTGAGTTCAGTGTGGAGAATAGAATCATAGAATGGTTTAGGTTGGAAAGGACCTTAAAGATAATCTTTTTTCAACCCCCCTGTCATGGGCAGGGACACCTCCCACTAGACCAGGTCACTCAAAGCCACATTGAACACTCCCAGACATGGGTCATCCAAGGCAATAGGACAAGATTAAGAGATTTTTTTTCTGGATAATAGTAAAATAAAATATGCTAAACTTCAATTGAAATGCACTAATCACTTTAAGCAGCAGAAAATCAAAGATGTTAAAACTCCAGTATATCTGTGTAAAAGGGTACTTGCACATGAGGCAAATAAATGTCAGAAGCTTATCCACATCCAATGTGTTGAAAAGCTTGGACACATTAATGAAGGAGATAAGAGTTACCCAAATTCAGCTGCCGTTCAAGGGTTTACAGATTCTGAGCGACTGAACCTATTATTAATGATCTGTTTAGAAGCTGCCCCCTTCAGTGAAAGGGACAGAGGCAACTTTCTTTGTCCTTTTCACAAAGCACACCTTGAATTACGTAGATTATTTGGATTTCATGTGCAGTTATAAGATCTCATTTAAGTTATTGTTTAGCCAGAAGCTTTCAGTGTAAGTTTGTTTCTAATACGCCAGATATTCGTATAACAGTAGGGCTAAGTTATTCCAGTCAGGAGAAGGTTTGGTTGTGAGAATGGTGGGAAGCTTGTAGAAAAAGCTTTATGCATTTTAGACTCCAGGGTACAAAAACTGCATAGGGGCTTGCAAAATACTGTTAGACTTGAAGAGTGATAGTGTGTGGCTGATGAACTTGTCAGTTGCATTCTGCAATACACAGCAGAATTCTTTTTTTGTGTGTGATACTGGCATGAAATCTCCATTTCCAGAGAGGCATCGTACTGTCTCTCTTAAGTTAAAGACATGGGCAATGAGTTTTCAACATTCACAGAATGAACTCCATAAAACTACATGTTAGTGTAGCTCATCTGTTCTCTGTTTTTTAATGCAGTTAGGGCATTGTGTATTTATAGTTAGGTAAAATCTGACTAATGTTAAAAGTTTCTGAAGCGTGACTAGTTGTTACCAGTACAGCCGATACAGAAAACATCCTGAAGAGGGCACTGACTCACCATTACACTGACTCAGTACATGAATTTTTGAAGCAATGGTTCTGAAGTCTTTTCAGGGAGTCATTTGTTTTAACAATATTCTTTTGTAAAATCACATTTAGCTAAAAATAAGGCCACCAGTAATGTATGACACTTGAATTTTTGTTACATCTTTTAGAACTGATTTAACTCCACTCTTTCAAGTCCTCTGAACAGAAGGTATTGTAACAGAAACTTCTGCTTGTTCGTTTTACATACTTTTGATGAGCGTTTGAGCTTTAATTTAAGAAGGCTGCACGTCAAGTATATGTGCCTATACAGACTCTCATCTCTCTCTCTCTCTATTTGGTAGCAAAGCTTTTTAAGTGCCTTCATGAAAGTTTTTCTATTTAAAACATTTTTTTTCCTGTTTTTAGTTTACAGATGAAGAAGTGAGCAAGCTTTTAAGTTCAGGAGTAATTCATTTGCTAGGATCCTGCAGTGACTGTATTTTTTTTTTCTTCCCCTTATCTTCTAGAACCTGTACATTATAGAGCCAAGGTTGATTTCCAGTATTGTAACTGTGTTTTTGTTTGTTTTTCCACTCACAGGCATTTCTGTTGCCAATATGTGAAGCAGCTGCCATGAGGAAAGTGGTAAAGGTGTATCAAGAATGGATTCAGCAGGAAGACAAACCTTTATTTATGAAAGAACCTGAAGAAGTAATGCAGTGCACAACTGCAGATTGTGATGAAAGTGTTGTTGACCACAATTCATCAGAGAAAGCAAAAGAAAGAGAAGAGGTAAAATGTTGTTGCTTAGTATTTGTGCATCTTTTGAATACATAGTAGGCACAGAAGTAGCCTCCTCAACAGGTTATATGTGCTTTAAATTGATGTCAGATGTTGTGGAGAATCAGTGGTAGTTAAAGTGTGTGAATGGGCTAACAATTTGATCTGTTATCTGTAGATTTTTAATGTGGTTAGTTCAATGTAAAATTTCATGTAGTTTTATAAACTGTTCTCAAGGTGTGGATTATGCAGTATGTCAATCTTCAGCTGTGTAAAAACTATGTACAGATAAAAGGAGAAGGAAAATAGTAATTATTTTATCCAGATACTTTAAACTAATTGTTACAAATTTCTTAAAATATAAAGTAATAAACTATGGTAGACAGATGTTTAAAATATTTTTTTTCTTTTTTTATTATATCTATTGTATTCTTTTTCCTTTAATATAAAGCCAAAGTACCTGTCTACAAATCTGTAGGATTTTAAGAAAAAAATATTTTTCAGGAAAAAGGGATGAACTCCAGTCATGCTAGAAATTCAAACTGGGCAAGAAATGGCTGTTACGAAGACACTTTGCATAAAATGTCTGAAAATGATACTGAAGAGCAAAATGTACGAGCTGGAGTGCAGTCAGTATTGCAGGTATGAAATAGAATTGATACCTGATTCACATCCTAATAATAAAACTCTTGTTGTCATCACATCATAAAGAGTGGAATAGAATACAATAGTCCTGCAAGGGCAACCCGTACTTCTTGAAAATGTCTCTGAATTTCAAAAGTTTATTTTTAGGTTTAACAAGTATGATGCTAAATGGTTTTAGAATAATAGCAGTGGTTCACTATGCCTTTACTGACCTTAAGTAGGAAAATGTATACACAAGTTTTGTCTAATACAATAAGAAAAAAACCAAACAAACTTTTAATTTTTTATCAGGACACACATTCTACTCTACACTGTATCACAGAAAAGTAATTCTCATTTGAGTGGCACAGCATCAAATTATTCTAATTAGGTGTTTAATAAGAATGCTTAGCAGCTTTTTTCTTTTAAGCTGTGAATCACCACACAAAAAAAAACATGCAAACCTGCAGTTTTTCTGATATGAATAATAAATTGTACAGGGATATTTTCTCATCTTTATCTGAATTACAGATTGGATGAGTACATAAGTGTTTGAAAAATTTGATCAGATGCCACAACTCTCTACTTCAGTGATAATCCTCAAGGAATGGGAGAGTTGCAGAAATTCCTTAACTTTCAGGTTTTTTTTCAGTTTTCTAACTGCTTCGAGGAAACTTGGCAGAGTCTTGTTTCAAATAATCACCAAAATGCTTTATTGAAGTTGAGGATATGGACCATTAAGTGTGTATAATTTGAGAGTTTTTGAAATACCTTTAAGATCATACAAAATGTGTGCATTTGATGTATAATATGTGCGTGCACATACTTACAGGTGTATATGTGACTGTAACATTCCTAATATTATCCAGAAGAAAATTGATTCCAAACAAAATAAAATAGACGTGTATTTGCCATTCCATTGTGTATACTTTTACCATGTTATGCTGTACACTGTTCTATATACAAATAAACTTTGTAACTGAAATTGCTTTTAAATTTAAACATGTTACAACAGTTTTAACTTTGTAATTTTTGCATACAATGCCTATTTAGATTATGAAGCATTTCTGAGAAAAGAAAGTGATGTATCTTTCGCTATTTGCAGTCTATTCCTAAGGTTTACACATCTGAGAATACTTAGGAGGTTTGTGTTGAAATCTTTTTAGGTAAAGATTCGTTTAATCAGTTAATATATTTTTTAGCCCAAGATGGAGTCAAGACATCATTCTAATCCCGTAGTGTGTATGAATAAGAGAGATTTCCTGACCCAGAACCACATTAGACTTTTTCTGTGAATCATGAATCAAAGAGTTCTGCCTTGAGTTTTCTTCCCAGTTCACTCTTGCATAGACTTATTTCTAGCCACTTAGAGTAGGGTATATTCATTAGTTGAAGCTAGTAAAAGTAAAGCTGCATACTAAGAGTTTTTAATTATTAAAATCCAAAGTTCTCAGTGGAGGGAAATTACAACTGTAGAACCAGTGATGCCCTGTGTGCGTGGATTAAGACAGACAAATAAAAATGAATTGGAAATCTGGGGCTCGCTGTGGTTAAAATACTTCCTAAATTTAGACAAAAACATAACAACAGTTCAGTAGTAGCTCCTGTAACTCTTACTCCTACTACTGCTGTCTTTGCCTACTTTGTTTTCATCATTTTAGTTCTGAAAGCCCTAATTCATTGTACACTGAAGTCAGCCACTTTGGAGAAGGTATCCCATTTCCTACTTTTGGCAAGCTGTACTGATTAGTGGGATGAATGCTTTAGGTTTACCCCAGAACATTATACAGGCCTTGTCATGCTGAAGCACACACTGTGTACCAGGACTATTT
This sequence comes from Pedionomus torquatus, assembly GCA_013398155.1. NCBI lineage: Eukaryota > Metazoa > Chordata > Aves > Charadriiformes > Pedionomidae > Pedionomus > Pedionomus torquatus. Next base: position 367,798 of record VZRU01008634.1, read on the forward strand.
CAAGTTGTTTAGCACATATTACACTAGTCAGTTGCTGACTTACAGGTGGAACTTTTGTGCAGTGGAGTTATTTACTGGGACGTTTTTGTCCATCATATTAAAATAATTGTATTGATCAGTTTGTTGTACTGTCTGTCCATGAGAGAAAAATATGTTTTGTAGAAAAGAATGGGGAAAAAAACCTGGTCTTACTGTTGCCTTATCACATCAGGTGAACATGCTTAAACATATACTTCTGAGCTCATATGCAATCTTTTCTGTTAATCACAGATTTTCTTTTCCCGGTTACTGCCAACTGAATTTGCTGAAAACATCGAAGTGCATCAGGCTCATAACACCCATTCTTTTCTACTTGCAGGTTTTTATAATAAATTCTTCAAATATATTCTTCCTCGAACCTGCAAATGAAATTAAAGCTCTGCTGGATGAACACACGGATATGTGTAAACGCATTCTAAATATCTACCGTCACATGGTAGTCCAAGTGACTATGGACAAAAAGACATGGTAAAATACTAATGTTTTTGTCTTAGATTATTCACAAGATAAATTGGTCGCAAACATGGTAGAGTTGTATGGGCTACGTGAACCAGTTTCTCTAAATCAGTAAATATATGGATTCCATCATCACAGACAGTTTACCACAGGGTAACAGATTATCAGCTCTAGTTAAGCCAGTATTAAGCACATATATAGTTTGAGGTAGCCTAGCCCTCAGTGAGGAAAGAAGTAAGCTAGGATATACAGACTACTGTTAAGAAGCTGCTCGGGAATTTTAGCAAGGATGTTTTGGTAGTGTGTTGAAGCACTAAATATGAAAGCATCCATGAATAAGGCTGCAAAGCTACAAAAATAAACAAAAGTTCCTCAGATAAGCATGGATAAATATTATAATCAGATGAGACTGTGGACTGTTCAGATGTTTTGTTCCTTTCCAGTGCTTAAGGTGCCTAGCAGGTACAAGGGATTCAATTTCAAATTAATTTCTATTATTTGCTGTCTCTAATGAGGTAGTGTATTGCCACTGTTCTCCATTGCAAGGAAGCAGTAGTAAGGGGATTTCAAATGGCTGATTTACCCCATTTTAAATTACATTCAGTCTGTTACTAGTATTTCCTGAACTCTCTGGGTAAGTAAAGCTGTCATTGCATGTCATGTGAAGCTTGTCTCCTCTTGTAAGGAAATAAGGAGAGTCAGCTCAAGCCTAGTCACTGAGAGATTTGGGGCTAATTATCAGAAACAGATTCCATTAGACTAGTATTTTCTTCCCTAGTTTCACTAGACTGTGATGGCAAAGATTGTGCCACACGAAGTACATTAATGATATTGTTAACATTTCCAAAACCTGTCATCGGTATCAAAGAAACAAAAAAGGCAAAAGCCCAGTTTGGAAATATTAAAATTTTGCCTGTAATTTCAGGCCACTGAAGCTGATAGCTCTTGAATGACCTGGTACAAGGTGCTGGAGGGCAATAGGGTTTCCTCACTCTTAAGTGTGAAAAGCAGATTGGAGTAATTTCTTTTGTAAGAACCAAGTTAGGCTGTTTGTAATCACTGTTTGGAATACGTTTGAGCAAGTCAAGCTCAGTTATCTGTAAAAGTATCCTGGTATATAAAGAAGTATAAGAAAACAGTAACTCCAAGTTTAATATTGTTTTGCAGGGAACAGATGCTACTTGTGCTGCTCAGGGTTACTGAATCTGTGCTGAAAATACCACCTCAAACTTTCTTGCAGTATCAAGGAAGAAAAAACTCCACTTTAGCTGGAAGACTTGCAGGACCTCTATTCCAGGCAATTAAACATAAATTCACTTTCATTTATTCAGCTTAATTTTGGCCAAGAAATTAGATGCAACAACCAGTGTTGGTTGGTTCGTCATGTTAAATCATTGGTTAAGTTACCCAATTAATATGAATGGTGTGAGTTAAAGAACTGGCTACATTTGTTACTTTTCTATCCTTTATTTAATGACACTGAGGCGTTGATTTTTGGTTTACTGTTGCAGAGTGATGTGATGGCTTCTCTGTAAAGAGGATCTGTAAAGTCTGTAAATTCTGCAGCAGGAAAAAAGAAAAAGGATGCACAAAATATGAATGTGATGAGAACTAATTGAGGACAGTATTACAAAGCTATTTGGCAAAACTTGTGAGATACTGAGAGATCTTTCGAGAGTCAAACCAGTTGTTCCCATATCTAAGTCAGAAGCCCATATTAACATAACACTTGATAATTCGTGAAAAGTTTGTGTGTATTGGTGAGGAAAAGAATTTCAGGACTACACAGAAATTTCTATGGCAGCTAGAAACTTCTTTTTAAGTGGTAGTGTTTGAAGGTTGTCATCTTGTATTCAGACACCAACTTTTCTCACTTTATTCTTTTAGACTCTCATAGTAGCTTGGATCAAAGCGAATCTAAACGTGTACATCTCTCGAGAACTTTGGGATGACTTGCTGTCTGTAATGTCATCTCTGACATACTGGGAGGAGCTGGCCACTGAGTGGTCATTGACGATGGAGACACTAACAAAAGTATTAGCTAGAAACTTGTATAGCCTGGACCTCAGTGACCTGCCGTTGGATAAATTAAGTGAGCAGAAGCAGAAAAAACACAAAGGCAAAGGTAAGACAATACTGTATACACATTATTTGAATCTGAGCTGGGGTAATGAGATGTTTGGCACAGTAGAATTTTGGTTTAGTCTTTTTAGTACACTTTAGTAAGCATCTCTGTCACCTGCAGTAACTCAGATTCTTTATGATAAGGCAGCTTTTTAGAACCACCACAAAATCTCCATGTAAATACTTGGTTCTGCAAAACGGCACATATGGAATGTAGTTCTTAAAGGTGGGTTGAATTTCACCTAAAATATTATACTGTAGTGGGTTATGCTGTTCTCCTTTTATCAAAGCACTTAAGTAGTTGAGTCCCAATCATAACTTATTCAAAGTAACAAAGATTACATATCTAGTAAAAACTAAATAGTTAACAAGTGGCTGTTGCAAACACAATTGGAATCAAATGAACAGTGTTTAAAGTTGAAACGTGAGATGAACACAGTTTTGTTTGGGTTCTAATTCATCACTAAGCCGTGGTGAAAACAGGTTTTGTTGAAGAGACCTTGTTGGACTATTTAAGAGAAAGGAAACTTTTGATAATCCACATGAATGGTACCAGTTTTTAAACTGATTCCTAAACTATGCAGGCAATACTTTGTAGGGCTTAATAAGGGGAGAGGAGGTGGCTACTTGCATATAAAGGTACAGTTCTGGAATTGGTAAGGGACTGGAAGCCTGTCCTCATGGACAGAGTGCTGGACTGAGAGTTGCAAAATCTGACTTCTTTTCCCAGATCAGAGACTTTTTGCATGTGACCATGAGCAATCACTTCTGCCTTTGTTTCCACTTCTGTAAAATGGGTAATGATGATGTTCTTTAAAAAGTACTTTGAGTTCTAACAGTGAGGGGCATGATTATTATTTAGGGTGAGTAATAATGATGGGGGGGAAAAGTGTAATTTTAGTCTACTTTTTAATCTCTTTGTATCCTGACTGATGTAGTTCTCCAGTCAAACCTAAGGAAAGGTACTTCCTAAAATATCCTAGGATTTGTCAGTGAGACGTAATCTTTGTGAATGTTTTTTCCCTCCCTTAAACAATTACAATCATTAGAACAGCATCTTCATGGGAAGTGAGTCCTAGTACATGTTCATTATTATTATCTCTTTTTCTAGTATAATTCTGGATTATGAGATTTCATTGTGGATAAGGAAATACAGTGCAACACAGTGGTTACTGTGGGGTTTTTTACATGCAGTTGTTTTTATAGCTCCTCCTATGAGCTTTATTTACTTCAATATAAATGTCAAATCTGAATTTGTTCCGCCTTTTCTTAAGCTGTGTATAATATTGCGAATATCTAAAGAGCCTTGTTCTCCAAGCCCATCATCCCATTTTTTTTTGCTTTTGCATTTGGTATTAAAATATTTTATCATCTTTATTTCATGTTCCTTAGATGTCATGATTTTTTTTTTTTTTAAAAAGACCCACAATATTAATGGTCTGTAATGTATGATTTTTGTGTGTCTTGTCTAATAGAAACAGCAAAGGAGCAGTTTCTATAGTTACACATTCTTATCAGGCTACAACCTTTGTAAACCCAGCTTTCTTGTGGGTTTGCATTTCATTGATCCAAAAAGAAAATCACAATAGTTTAGTAGCACCAATACTTCTGAATAGATTTGATCCCTCAGTGTCAATGCTGGCTGAGTGGGTTTATATCTGGTGATACCAAAATAGAAGTGAATAGATTTGCAATTTTATTTTTGCAGGAGTTGGACATGAATTCCCAAAATCTTCCGTTGATAAGTCCTTTTCTAGAGGCTGGAGCCGTGATCAGCCTGGACAAGCACCAATGAGACAACGCAGCGCTACAACCACCGGCTCTCCAGGAACAGAAAAGGCAAGAAGCATAGTGCGGCAGAAAACAGTTGGTACGTATCTGTAAAGGCTGATCTAAGTGACATTTGAGAAAGGGTAAGGAATAAGTAACTTTCTGTAGTGATGTGGATAACTTCTTTCCACAGAAGTGTGCTATCTTTCCTAATTAGTTAAATGTGTAAATTATGCAGCCTTATGTGCTTTGGGGTAGCTGAATAGCTTGTGCTTACTAGAATTCCAGTTAATGCAAATGAAAGTAATGCAGTTCCTCTATTAATTCTTTACGAGTTTGATCACATACTTAAGGCTGGAAAAAGTAATACTGTTTTATGTATATGAAAAAGAAAAAAATCTGAAATAGTTATGGAATGGATAGGTGGGTAATATAAGGCTTTTTAAGTGTGTATTTTCATAAACTACACACAAAATAGGTTGAGTATTTTCCAGCTGTGCAAAGAAAAATGTGAGAAATATGTGTGTATATATCTGTGTAGTTTATACAATGTGTTGTCTTTTACTATATTCTGAATCTTGCATTAATGAAAGATTGGCACATACATGTGCGATTCTCTTTTCTGAAGTCATCTATTTCTCAACTTCATTACTTGCAGATAGTCTTTCCTGTGTCAGGAATGGGTGGTGCTAAACAGTGCTTTAGGTTACTTGCTCAGAAAAAGTTTAATTTTCATCATATGATTTCCTTAGAATAGCTTAACGTGAACTGGACTACAATTTCTTTATTCTTTATTCTGATCTTGCTGATCTCAATGCTGTCTCTTATGTGAAGGAAAACTAAGCTGATTTTACTTTTTTGTTTAAAAGAACAGCCTTTTAAGGAGTATCTCTTGCTTTTTTACTCTGTTGTAGTGGCTTCGGTCATTGTGTGTTGTTGCTTCACTGATACCTCTTGGAAGCATGTACATGTTCTGATACAGTTTTAGAAACTGGGGATAAATATTGGCAGTTGAATTTATAATTGTGTTGACTTTTCAGAAATTAATGTTTCCTTTCTCTTTTAAAAAAATTAATTGCAAATACTTTTAGAGTCTCAGAGGTTATTTAGCCAAAGTTTTTATTTGAATATACTTCAAAACTCTCCATTTTTAAAAAATTGTTTTCTCATAAGGCTTTTGTTGGTGTGGGAGAGTTAACTTTTCTGTCAGCAGTACAGACGTGAAAAATTGAAGTCACTACTCCAAAATTTCCAGTTTTCATGCATTTAAATGCTACACAGCGTTTTTTGTATCTCATGCTGACAGCGCCTAGTTTGACTAGTTTTCCTTTTGGATCACAGATACTCAAATGTAATTTCTGCTTCTCTGTAGATAGTCTGTGATGAACTGTTGCAGTGTTTGTGTTTTAAATCTTAATTGTCTTAACAAGGTAAAGCTCATGTTAAAATTTCTCCTTCCCAAATTGTTAATATTTCAGATATTCTGTCAGAAGATTATGTTGTTTGGTCTATTTATTAATGGTTTTGTTTTGCTGCTATTTGAAAGATGGCTATTTATATGATGTTAGCCCTAAAATGACTGAAATTTGTCCTAATCAAGCTATATATTGACCTGGTTAGCAGCAAACTAATCTGATTTTAGTTTCACTGTACTTCAGCTTCCATGGTTTTGTTCCTTTCCTCCAATTATCTTACATGTTTGATATTAATAAGTCAAGTTTATATTACTGCAACCAGTTAAATTTTCATATTGTAGAATAACCATATGTGGTCAAACATCACAGCATTAGTAAGATGATTTTAAAAGATGAAAAGCCCAAAGAAAGTTGCCAGACCCAGAATCCCAAACTCTTCAGCTTTTTAAAAAGTTAATGAAGATGTTACGAAAGCATATGTCTTAAATGTCTGCAAACTGTTGCTTGTTATTGTCTCTCATGTCTGCTAGGAGAGCTGTTTAGATGCTTCTTAATCTGTGCCAATTAATATGGGGTCACATAATAAAAACAAAACAAAACAAAAAACCATACAAACCCCCAAACAAACTGGTTTATAGTCAAAGTAAGTAAATTTTTCTATAGAACATTTCGCTGGTCAGATCTTCTCCTTCAGTTTAACTCTATAAGCTAAGTCTGGAATTGAGTCAGACCTCAGATATGCTGCATGGTATCTGAAACATGGTATATTTGCTTTGATTGTGAGTAATATACACTTTATATCTGAGTAGGGGGGATGTGCATGTTGGATATTTTTTAGTAAGAAAAAGCTGAGGTTTCTTTTTCATCTGTTTTGTGTTGTACACAAAGTGTGTACATCTGTGCACCTCTATTTTTTGAGCCATCCTCATGCCAGCACACATTTATTGCTGCACCGGATTTGTGTGTATGTGTGTGTTACTCAAATAAAAATCACAGCTTTTCTGATATGCAGTGTGTACATTTTTAGCCTGAACTTATGTAAAGTAATTTTTGAAAAGGGCCTTCAAACATGATGTGCATATGGGTTGAAAAATCACCTATAAGGCAAGATTCAGAATTTGTGGCTCAGGCAGCAGATCCTAGTCCTATAAAAATAACATATTTACTAATCTATTGTTCCACTTTTGTATATAGACACCAGTAGAAGGTTATAAACTGTCAAATATCTAATCCACATTCTACTATAAAGCCTGCCCACACTTAATTGCTTATCTAATGTGTCATATCTTACTTAAAATAATAATTCACTGAGATCACATTTCCCTTTTAAAACATCTCAAAGTTAATTCCGCTTTCAGTAATTATACACTGTAATTTTTCCTTGAAAATTTTCTGTAAAATTTCCACCTTCCAAATTGAAAATGTGTTGTTCTGCCCTTCCCTTCCCTTGCTTACATCAATGTAACATGGTAGAAAAGATCCAGTTGAATTACAAAGGACGCTTCCTGTTAAGATTTGTAATCACACAATATCCAGTCTCAGAAGCTTGGTTTATTTATAAACATAGAACCAGTTAGGTTGGAAAAGATCCTTGAGATTTAACATGTAGCTTGTTATTTTTTTCTCTTGCTTAGATTGATTTTAAGATGCACAATGAAGATTGTAATGCATCTAACTATCACTGTATCCTCAATTTTATTATTGTACCTCTCTTTAAGAGATGTTAAAGCCTTACACATACTTGCTTTTTGTTTAATAGAGAATGGCTTCAGTATTAAAATGTCTGTCTTTCTGAATTGTTTTCTCAAGCTGATGTTAAGACTGCACTTAAGTTGTGTCGCATTTGTCAAATGTGTTCTCTACTCAATATACGTTGACCTACCTAAGTTATCTGCATGTTGCTGTCAGGGACAATTCTTTAACCTGATTTGGAAGTGTGATGTGCTCAACTTTCACTGCACTCCATTCATGTACTTCTGATTCCCATACAGATCAGGAGCACTAGGAATCTAAGTCTGTATTCCATGTTGTTTTGAAAATATATATAGCAAAGTACAAGAACTGATTAAATATTGTACACTATTTATGTAAAATGCACTGATGTTTCCTTAAAAGAAGTTTACGGGCAACTGTTTTAAAACGAGTTATCAAATTTACAACAATTTGAAAAGGAGGCTGCTTGAAACAGTGAACCTTGCTTTTTGAAGAACTTCAAGTGTACTTTGAATGCAGTATCGATTCTTGCTGTGCCTTACTCTGACAAAGGAAAACAGATGTCATAAAGATTCATTTTAAATCTATTGGAAAAGGTGCATTATAACATTGATCCAAATGCCACAGTTCTTATGTAAGTTTTCCATTCTGTCGGACTGTTGACAGGAGATGAGATATAAAAAAGTGAATTAGGATTAGTTTAGCAAGATCTATCCAGTATCAGTTAAAAGCCAGTCTATGGATAAGAAACAATTCAATGCTTTTTGTTGTCAAACCATTTCACTGCAGTCACGTCATGCTTAATGTAGAACTGTAACAAGTTGCATTGCAAATTTCTCCACAGTGAATTGGTCATTTTCTCCTGATACTTTTAAATCTCTTTTAGAGAAACTCAAATTAAAGAGTATGGGTATGTGTAAATTCAGAAAGACTTTTCTCAGGACTAAACCAACAGAAACTAGAGAAATGAAAATGTAGTGTAAGTTACTAATAAGAAATTTCAGGTTCTGAGTGCTTGTGGAGTGACTATACCTTTGATTTTTCAACCCCTGATGCAATGGGAAAAAGTGTTAATTAGTTTCTTGATTTTTTTTAATGCAAAATCTCTGTAATTGTCATAATAAAGGCGTTGTTGCTGCTTTACATAAAAGTTAAAAACTCGAAATGTCTTATCTGTCCACTGAATTTTTTTCTTTCTTACAGCTCTGCCAATATCTGCCGTGCTGAAATGTTTTAATTTTTGAATTTTCTTCCTTTTTATCTTTGTTTTCTCTGTTGCTGCTTTTTCTGTGACACAAGCCTTTCATTATAGTCACTCTTCTTTTTTCCTTCCCCACTTCTTTCTTTTCCTTTTTTAAAGCCATGAGAAGCCGATCCATTGGTGAATGTGCTCTGCCATCGGCCTATATACGCAGTGCTAAAAGTGCTCCTGTTCTGATCCATACTTCCAAACCCTTCTTGCCTGATATTGTTCTCACTCCCCTTTCTGATGAGCTTTCAGGTAGTGCCACCTCTGCTAATTTCTGCACCCCCTTTATCACTTTTTTAAACCTTCTGCTTTCAAATTCTGCTAAATCATTAAATTTTTCAAAGTAAAAATACTTGGGGGATGGGGGGAGAGGGGAAGAGATTAAGACTGAATATTTTGAGTTATATAAAATACCATGCTATTTTGCAATTCATTCTGGAACTGTTGGAAGTTAGTGCTGTGCCAATGTTTACTATTATAAAAGTGAAAATTAGAGAAATCTCTTGGCTTTTAAAATTTATTCATAAGCAGTAATACAGCATTTATCTACCAGAGAGTACAACTAATCAAAAGTTTGTATTTGTGATGAGGAAGGGAGGGACAGGAAGAACATAATTTTACTTTGGTTGCCATTTACTTCTCTCTAAGTAAGTTTTTGAATTCAGTGTCATAGATATTGTGTGGACAACCATGATAATTTAGCTCCCATAAAAAAAGATTGTCTGAAGTATATGATATCATGTACTATGCTTTTCAATACGCCTGGGTTTCATTAATATATAAAATCATTTAAAAATCTATACAGTCTGGAATTCTTGAGTGCCGTGTTTTGGTGCTGTTTTCCAAATGATCCATTTTTTCCCAGAGTTGTGGTTTTATTCTGCATTATGTTTGGTCGAGCAGGGTGGTTGGCTAGAAGTTTGACAGTACCTTTCTTTGGACAATTCTGTTTCAATAAATAAGTTCAGCAATTAGAATTATAGATTTTTAAACAGGCATGAAAATTTACAGATATATTATTTTCTCCTGTGCTCCAGCTATTACATAACTGTAAATTAGTAGCATGTAAGGCTGACAATCATATTATGCCCTTGTCTCAATGAGTGAAAAAAAAAAATTAAAAAAAAAATTAAAGCACAGTGGCAGGACGGTATGCATGGTCAAAACCATGTACAAATGAGGACATAACAGCAGGTAACTTTTTTATGGAGGATATGTTCTATTTATTTTTCTTTTGTCTCTCCTGCCTGCCTTTTGTTACCTGAGAAGCATCAAGAACTTTCATAATGCAATTTCCATAATTATATTTTGATGTAGGTCCAAAGTTAAGTCTTCTTGTTGTGAAACAGGGGCTTGGTATCTTTGTATCAGTCTGAAAACATAAATGGAGGATGAAGGAAGTTCAAGGAATCCACTCTAGAAATACCAGACTTTCTCAATGAAAAATTGTAAAGTATTTGAATGCAAATCTTGACACCACAAATGAAAAGTAATAAAATACAAATTATACATAATAAATTAATAAACATATGAGTGGAAATGATATCTTTTCTGAGATCTAGATTATTCGAACTTAGAAGAGAGGGATTTTTGTAGGAATGATACATGAACAACCTATGAGGAAATAGATCTTTCCTGGCCATAGCATTGTTGGCAATAGTCAATTCTTAATGAAGATCTTAAAAGCACCTAAAAGAGAATTAGCTTTTACAATGAACTCTTATTTAGTCATATAGTCACTGAGACTTAATTATCCTGCCTTCAAAAAGGCAAAAGTTCTTTTGCAGTCAATTTAGTCATCCACGTTTCTGAAAAGGTCCTGGCTTGCATCTTTCCTCTGTGTCCCAGACCTGATGGCTCTCTTTCTGTTACCCTTCTGTTGATAAATTGTGAAGTTTTTATGTCAGATGAGTAATTCTTAAAAGTGAAATAATTTTACGGACCTTTGCACTTCTAACATAGAAAAAGTCCTAGGTGCTGTTTGCTGAAACAGCTTAGTAGTGTGCCTTAGTAGTGTGAATCTTTAATTTTGCCAGAAAACTTAAAAACTCTAGTGAAACTCCAGTGAAAAAATAAGGCATTAGTGTGTTGATGGGAAAGCAGCAGGGTAAAGGAAAAACTATTCACTAGATCAGAGTGCACTTTACTCTCTTAATTTTTTGCATTTTTAATTGTGTACTCTCTCTCTCCTTTTTCTGTTTCTTTTTTTTTTTCTTTTTAAGAGTGGAGCTTTATCACTTTCCTTGCCTTTTCTTCTTGCAGTAAATATATTAGTTCTGAAAGCCTTCTCTGTACAAAGCATACAGCATGTAGTTTGGGAAGTAATCAAGTTGTTTCCTTCATAAGTGTGTTTTAAGTAATGAACAATATTTAGCTGTGACAGCCCTTCCTCTTATTTCAAAAATGTAGGTATATCCCTGTTATCCAGACTGACTGTCAGATCCAGCCCAACACAAAGGAGAGGATATTTCAAATGATTCCAGAAGAACAGGATGCCTTAACCTTAAGTTTTCTGAAGTAGCATTCAGCTGCTTTTTAGCTGTGAAACTCCTCATTGAAAGATTGAGTCACTGAGCACTGGTGTATCTTGACAGATGGTCCGAAAGAAAGCATTTATGCCAAAACCTTTACTTTGTGTATGGTATATTAGTCTTTGTTATATATAAAAATAACTATTAATTTCTTATTTATTGGGACATAATGTTTCTGCTTGAAGATCAGTCAGCAGGTTAACAAAATATATTGTAAAAACTCAACATTGACATCTAGTCACGTAGCATCGTAGAGGATGCTATTCCTAAGCATTGTACTTCCTTCATGTAGTTTCTAAGGTATGCTCTATTTCTATGTGCAGAATATTGGCAACTTCTCAAATAGAATCTTGAAAGTGGAAGTGCAGATTTATGCTTTAAGATATTCAGTTGGTAAAATGATTTCGTATAGTGCAATTGTTGCAAATTTGCAACATTTATCAGAACAGCTTTTCTTTTAACCCGTTAGAATCATAGGAAATCCAGTCTTATGCATTTATAGGGTAATTAGCAAAATAATACATTCCTGCTCCTATTGAGAATTTTCAGGTACAAGACTACTTGTGGAAAAAAAGTGTCAGTAAGATGTAGGCAAGATACCTGGAAGCAACTGGCCACAGTGGCAGGCTAATGAACTGCAGGTGGGAGATCTTTCCGTATCCAATGGGCCTAAAAGAATCAGAGGAAGTATTAGCATGAAAGGGAGACATGTATTATGCCTTTACAACCTTGCTCCCTAATCAGTAAGTAATCATTTAGATGAAATGTAAAGAAATCATTATTATAATATCAGTATGGCTGTAATTAATCTTTGATCCCAGAAACTTGGAGAATGAGTGTTTTCTTACAAAAAGAATCAAAATGAAAGCAGAGAAGCAAAACATGGTATTTTTTTTCCCTCCACTTTCTGAACTAACCTTCCATGATGAAATATAACCCTGTCCCAATGTTAAATGGGAATCTTCTACTTGCACTCATGCCATTTTGCCAGAATGTGTCTCTCCATGAGTTTGTATTTTAGCATCTGTCTCCCTCTTGATGCTGTAAAACTACCTTTTGTTTCTGCCTTCTAGCAGAAAAAGGGGAGGTGAGTTGACTTAAGGAAAGTTGTGATTGGGTGAGGGTGGCTAGAATTACCAGCTCAGTCTCTTCCTCTCTGTAACATGTTAGGAACCGGGCAGCACTTCTCCAGAGTACGTGCAGTGTATCCCATACACAGCCTTCTGGCACACAATTGCAATATAGTTAGTGAAAACTCCTCAGTAGTTGGTGTGCCAATTTGACTGTATTCCTGTGTGCAGGAGTGAGCCCTGGTTGTGAGGCAGATGTTCATTTGGGTTTTTAAACATCATCTGTTTTTTCAGTGCTGATAATTTCTTCCTCTGTTCTACAAAAAAAGAAGTCTCTATTGGCACAAGCACTACATGTTTGTTTGAAAATGTTTATGTATTTGTATGCGCTAGTCATGCATACACAGAGCACCTTAAATTAATACTGGATCAACATTGAAATAAATCTAGCTGAATTTATTTCAATGTGTGGAGCTGCTTGGCCTGCATTTGGAGTTCTCCATCCAGTAGTTTTTAACATCCTGGAAAATCATAATCCCTGCATGCATGAACACTGTGCAATCCTCAGGCTGCTGCTTTAGATAAGCTTGAGTTTATAAAAGATACAAAAGATGCATATTGAAGGCTCAAGATCAGATTGGTGTATCATAGTTATATATGCTAATCTCATATAAAACATTATAAAACATATTTTTGATTGAATTTTGTGGTCCTTTCTTTGTAAGAAGTGCAAGAAATAGCTTTGAGACTATATACTATATGTGAGGCTATATGTTAGTTTGTGTTAATCTCTGCCTAAGTCAATGGAGACTTTGAAATAACAGTTCCAACTAGGGAGAGACACTATTCATTTCAGAGGGTGTTAATTCATATAGTTAGTAATAAGTTGAACGAGAGTAATGATGAGGAATTTGCTGCTTATCAAACCTGGAGAGAGGAAAAGAATTGTAAATTGTGCCATATACAATGATTTTCAGTTCGTGTTTATTTTCTGAATTCGCTTGGACATCTACTTTCTTTTTTCAATACAGACACCTCTATTTTCGTGTGATAGCTTCTTCACAGTTCAGTAAACTTTGTATCACGCATAAATTTAGTTTTCAAATTTTAACCTCTCTGGAAAAAAATGAGCATGGAAATACCACTTTCCGTCTTCTTCTAACACATACCTTTAGTTAAGTATAGATGCATCTCATTCCTCCAGTCTGTATGCTTTGCTCAGGAGAAAAACATTTGTTAGAGCTGGAGCTGAATTTACTTTCTCAGAAGTGTGAGCACTTTAAACGAGGTTTTTAAGGTGACTTCAGATCATAATTATGAAATATTACTGAAACAGGTGTAGAGATCCGTGAATTAATAATTTGAAATACTTATTTTAGCAATAATACATCAGTCTTAGAGGAGGGAAAAGGGCTTAAATTTTGTGGTGATTTTAAGTAAATTCACTATTGCAGTCCTGAAGATAAACCCTCTAGGTGTAACAACAAGGTAAGTCTGTTTATTGTGGCAAGTAATGTTGGTATTCGTTTAAGCTCTTTATTGTTATTCCTGACTTTAAAAATGTATCTACAACCTTTTTAAGTGGTAGATAGTGAAAAATAAGTCTGGGGAATAAGAGAGTCTATTAAAAGAAAACAGCAGAAAATCAAGAAAGCTGTTTTTTACCTTACTGTTCAAATGTCTGTCCCATAGAAGGAGTGCAAGAGATTGCTCAAATTCTTGCTAATAGTTGAATTGTCTGTAAGAGATTCTTAGTCTTGCCTTCACTGATAGCATGTAGTATTCTTATAACACAGCAGGAGGTCTGAAGAGGAGCATGAAAGTTCTTTATTCTGGTGGATGATGTGAGGTGGGCTGAAGATATTTCTGTACAATTCCTAGGTGATCAGTGTTTGAACTGCAGCTTTCATTACAGTTAACTATTATTTGTACTGGTGATAACATATTAGCAGTCTCAGTGTAGACAAGGAATTGCTGATTTAAATGATTATGACATGTTCTGGTCTTTTCATAAAATAGTTTTACTCAAATGTTAACTGTTGTGAGGCTGCAGGATGTTTTTCAGTAGCAGTCCTTAATGTGGTAATTCTCATAAATGTCACATTTGCTGGAGTAAAACTGCAAGAAGGGGAGGTAAGCCTCTATTTAGTTTCACATTTTGAAGATAAGAGACAACCCATCCTTCTAGGGAGAAGGATATTTAAATTATCTGTTACGTGTAGTCATCTTTTCTGTGTAGGGCTAGCTCTTCCCTGTCATTTAAAACTTTAGTCTTCGGGTATACATTATATTACTTATGCCATAATATTAATAATTTTATGATAGTATTCTTTCAGATATTTCAGTGACTTTTATATATATTCACACAAGTGATGAAAAAAGTTATAGTTTGCCACTTGAATAGACAATTCTAGCTTTCCAGAAAACTTACTGGTTCTGTTTGGAGTTGTGCATTTTACTGAAGATGTAAATTTCCTGAAGGGTACTACTGTTAAGCTAATTTGTATTCTGGATAACCATTTCCATAGCCGAAATAATATTGGTTGAATTATTGAACTTATTGGCACAGCCCTAGCTTTGACTGTATTTCCAAATGTTCCACGGTCTCACTGTTTGTTCTCATGCATGTTAACATTTAAAACTGTGTTCTGATGGTCTAACTCATTTATATTACATTCTGTACTGGATATTATGTGCGTGTGTTTTTAACACTCTAGTACTGGAAAAAATAATTGTGTTGTACTTAAGAAAATGAGGCTCTGGAATTTCCTAGCTTTTTAAAGTCATGTAATTAGGATGTAGTGGTAAATAAATATTGTTTCTCTATGTAAATTTTAGTGCATGTTACATATACTTTTTTCCTACAGACATTGACGATGCTCAAATTCTTCCACGCCCACCTCGAGTCAGACATTTTTCACAGAGTGAGGATGCTCCAAGTGAAGTTTTTGGTGCATTAAATGAGGAACAGCCACTGCCACGAAGCAGCAGCACCTCTGACATCTTGGAACCATTCGCAGTTGAACGAGCCAAAGGTGCAGTTCCTGTCATTGACAGTTCATCCCATCATGCTCCAAGCTTACAGAGTTCCACTGAGACCTCTTCAATGCATAGATCCACTGAAAGCCATATCACTGATACAAATAGCAGAGAGTCCTCCCTGGAAGTTGGGGATAGTATTTATGACCATCTTTGTCATTTAATAGGGCCGGTAGAATTTGCAAACACAGCCTTTGAACAAAGCCAATATGTTGACCTTGAAGGTGAAGATGATCTCCTTTCCTCTCTGAGAGAATATCTTAAAGAAAAAGAAGAACTTTGCGGTAACTTTGAGCTAGATAAATGTGAGGCTTCTGCTCACGAAGTTGATACATCAGTAAATAGGAATGATAGATTACCACTGGATGGATTAGAAAATAGAGACCAGACCGGTCAAGGCACGGATAGCATCACTGTTACAGAAAGACCTGATAACACAGAGCTGCACCTAGAACAAAACCAAAGTGGCTTTATAAGTAATATTTCACCTACTCAAATAGACATTTTTACAAGAAATCAAGCACTTGATAAAGCCAGACAGTTAAATACTAATAAACAGTATGAAAATGTGTTTGAGCATGGGTCAAGTAGTCCTAGCAGCAAAGAAGGGAAGAGATACCTATACAGGCAAGCTGCCACCGAAGCTGATGTAGATTTAGCTGTGGAAGCAGCAGTAGCTGAAAAGCATAAAAACGCCCAGTTTAATGAAAAAGTAACCAACTCGAGTGTCATGCATACAAAGAAAATTCTTCCTAAAGCACCAGTTAACCCTCAAATGCCTCATGTCGTAGGCACAAGCAAACTGTCACCAACTAAAAGGAGTATATCTGAAACTGTAACTCATAGGGCCAAAATCATGAAAATAACAACTAAAAAAAGAAATAGCGTTCATGTTACTTTTAGGCCATCTACAGAATCGGTTCAGTTTTACAACCCTCTTGAGAGCAAAGAGGCTGCTTGGAAGGCAAGACTTCGTAAACTCGGTGGCTTCAGTAGTAGCGGTAGTGGTAGCAGCAATACCGGTGCAAGCACCAGCTCATCAGCTGCCACGGAGCTGGTTAAACCTGGAATATATAGACCTCTAGATGCAATCAATGCTGCTTCAGTTGGCAGCAAGCAAATTAAGGAATCTACAGAAGCGCAAGCAGCCATGTTGCAAAAAGAAGGTATTGCGGTTAATCAGTTCCATAATCGTAGTGCCTTTAGAGCATCAGGTCAGGAGTCAGCGCAACAGCAGGGCTCCCTGGGTGGTGTTTATAAAACTGTTGTACATGCTCTTTCGAAGCCGAAGGCAAATGTTTCCCCACAGAGGCAGAACAGAATGCCAGCAGAGGCTCCACTGAGGGATCTGTACAGTCATGTAATGGGCTATTTTGGAAGGAAAGCTGCAGGTGAGCACTAACAGTGTGCAGAGCGCAAAAGGAGAAAGGCAGCACCAGTTTGGCTTAATGCGACTGAAGCAAGCTCTGATAAGCAATCAAAAGGCTTTGGGATGATCACTGCTTTCCCTGTTTGGTTATGCATGCGCCTACAGCCAGCTGATTTTTCTCCCAGCATAAGTTACTTTTACATACTTTAAATTACTAATTTCCCTTTTCAAAATACTTAGTTGAACCTCTTTGCTGCTGAAGACCATCAGGTTAGGGAAGAGGAAGAGGCAGTAAATGACCTAATAAAGGATTAAGCCCTGAGATTTTTGAATTTTCACCTACCATGCAGAGCCTTAAAATTCAGCCTCCTGAATGACTGGCATATGCCTGTTTTATTGGAATGCGCTATTCCACTGAGTGTAGTTTGTCAGAAGAACCTGGCTCTTGACCAGCTAGGTTGAACTAATTCCATTTCTGGTTCATTTAGTGTGTTTTCTTCTTCCTCTTCCTCCTCTTCCTCTTTTTCCTACTCCAAAACAAAAAAAGCCCCTCAAATTTACATTTGGAGGCTAGTTTAGATAACTTTGCAAAAGTAATCTTGTACAGAGATGTCCTGTTTTTGGGATGATTTCATTACAACAGTTCTCTGTGTGTTCAATCATGAGGTTTAGTTTGAATCTTTTTCAAAACATGCTGTTGGCCTTTCTGTGTTCATTCATCAAAATGGATGCAGATACATCTTGGCAACATCTTCCATTGCTTTCTTTTTTTCCTTGGAATAGTGGATGTTCACGAAGGTCTCATGATAGTCCTTCTCCTACTAACTATGAGACCTCTGTGGACTGATCGAAAAAGAAGGCTGTCGCTCTAATACCCATTGTCTTAGTTCACATCTTAAATAACCTTAAATGAACAATCAATTAACTTTCAGCAGTAATGTAGGTTTTCTTTTTTTTCCGTTGTCATGCTGGCATGATTAACAGTGGATTCCGCAATTGCATCCTGCATCGAGATGTTAATGCCACCTGAGGGCAGCCTTTGTTAGCATAGCACCACAGGAGCGTGACTGTCATGGGTTTCAAAAAAGCAATTTGCTTCTCCGCAGAATCTAGCCTTCTGAAAAGGAGATATCTAGGAAGTACTAGTTTTAGAAGTACATTTTATTCGAAAGTTGTAACATTTAACAGAGCCTCAATATAAGAATAAATGCTGTGGTCTCGTGAGAGATGACACTGAAGGAAAAATATAGAGACAAAATACAGAGAAAACATGACTGCAGTAACTTGAAGATTTTAAAGACGAAGATCATGAAGTCAGGTGTAACAGCCACAGTTATACATGAACAGTATAATTATATCAAAAAGATAACCCTAATAAATAAATAAATGAACCTAATTAATTGTTCATAACCATTGACCATCCAGAGTTTGAATTTTCATTCCGTGTACTAGCATGTAATTTCTTTACCTGAGGTTTTCTTTGCACTATTTATACTAACTGTATACAGTGCCACATCGACATTTATCATTAGTACATATTACAGCCTAGTTTACCTCTTCCACTACATTGCTCTTCATTAGGAATGCAATGAAAAAGGACCCATATGAATCATATAAAATTTTTAGGATATATTACTTATTTTTGTGATACGGAGGAAGAATATATGCTGTATCCTTAAAGCAAGCATTAACAACTTTGAGTAGTGCTTACCTATAAGCTTCTTGCTCTTAAAGGTGGTACTGGAAATCAACTAACCCCTGCTTAGTGGGAAGAAGAAGCCATACTAATTCTTAAAGTAGAATCTGCTTTAAAAGAGGGGAATTCTTAAAATGCATGTCTGGCAGTTTTGATTTAGTTTTTTTTTTTTAATTTCTATTAATCAGCAGGGTTTTTTTTTTCATTTTTATCTTTTGTTTTGAAAATGCTTTGATGTGTTCTTTACTATATACAGTTGTTCGTTTGCTTTTAGCTAATAGAGAGGACATGAGTCAAAAGCTGCACCCTATTGATAGTGATATTGGCAGTAGCAATACAAATGTGCCTGACCTCATGGATGAATTTATAGCTGAGAGACTCCGCAGTGGTAGTGCGCTGGTAAGCCTTTAAACTCCTTACATTTAGATATGTAAATCTTCATATATGCATGAACTCATCAATGACATTATAAATAGTTCACTGAAACATATTTCTCTTGATACTATGAATCAGAAAGAATTAAGAATATCACTTAACTTTGCCTTTGACATTGATTCCTGTGATTTTATGCTATTTGTGTTTCATACCTATTAAATCTTCCCTGTGGAAGCACTGAAGAAGTTACTGTCAGATGAATCATCTCATTGAATTATATGGCCTTAATTGCACCTGTAATGATCTTTGTACACAGACACTTTCAGAATAATAGTTTATATGTAAATTTGCAGTCCTTTGTGTGGTATGTAGTTGGGTACCATACTGCAGTATAGTACTATCCTCTACAAGTATGGTCAGTGCAACAGACAACGAAACTACACTAGTGTATGTTTTATTTCCCTTACATGTGTTGAATAACTCATTGTAAATAGTTCTTTGCTCACTGAAACAACTTTTCATATGCTTTCTTCCTGCACTTTTCCCAAAGTGTCATCTTATTTGGAATGGCATTCATAACGAGAAATCTTACTCAGATTAAATCAAGAATTTCTCATTACTGTTGAATGCTTACGGATTGAGACAACTGAAGAGATACGTGGTTTATTACAAAAGGGGAAATATAAAATAAAAAAGAGTTGTAAATAAAGGACAGAATGAGTTACAGTTTAAATGTAGCACTTCAAAGTTCTGCTCTTTTTTCTGCTTAGAATTTTAAAAGATATTTTAAGAATATCAGTTTAAGACATGCTGCTACAGCAATTTGTCAAGTAGTTTAGTTGTCACTAATAAGGAGACAAAAAGGTTCTTCAAAGTGAAGAATCATCGTCTTTTATAAATGGCAAGACAGAAGCCATAGTGTTTGTCCACTTACATGCTTTTTTCTCTTTTTTCTCTTTTGTACTGAAATATTTATGAAACTTGATTGTTGGTGCAAAGTGTTCTTGTTGGCAAGTCTTGAGTTACAAGACCAAAATGCTAAGTTGAACTCTTAAAAAAAAAAAGTTAACTTCACTTGCAGTTTCATAAACCAGAAATCAGCACAGCTGACCACAGAAGAAGAGAGAAAGAGAGGGAAAAATATTCGTTTTCACATAGATGGGCAAGAACATTGATTATTAATAGTTCAGACAAAGGAATTTCCTTAGGTATTAAAAAACAGCCAAGATAAGTTTGAATCAATACTTTGGAACTGCCACTGATTATGTAGTTTAGCACACAAAACCAAGTATGTCATCTTACAACAGAGTACCAACTTACTTAGTTTTAGGATGCTCTGTCTGTGGAGTGCTGAAACCTTGTACCGTGAAAAGCTTGTCAGTCTGTGTAAATCTCTAATTAGTACTAAGGTTGTCAAAGAATAGAGAAGTGATTTGGCCTAGTGTAGAAGGAAGTCACCTGCAGTCTCTTAATGCATAAAGATTTCAAGCTATTCCTAAAATGTCTCTTCTGCTTTTATCTCTCTTCCCTCTGAAGCAAATAGTCCTATCTTTGAAAAAAAAAGAATGACTTAAAGGAAGATTCCAAGTAGAACACCACCTTATTTTTACATGAGCGAATGTATATGCCTTAATTTCTGCTATATGCTGTCTTTGGTGTCCAAGTCAATACCAGGGTTTTGGCTGAATCGAAATGAATGCATGAATTAGTAATTTGCTTGTGGTGTACATTAAATTTGTAGCCTGGCAGCTTGTAGGCCAGAAAAGATAAAATTCCCTGACACTTCTTTCTGCTAGTGTCTGGAACCAAAGTTAACAAGTTTTTTTTAATGATTTAGACATAATCTGGAGATAATAGACTATTTTTACTGTTTTTTCTCTCTCAAGTCTTACCTAATACGTGTGTGGCACATGCTAGTCTGAATCCTAGCCTTTTAAGGTATGTGCCAAAAATTCATCATGCAAATAAATTTTGTATTTATGAAATTCTGTGACTGCATGGGTTCTTCATTTGCACCTACCTGTCTGGGATTTTGGAAAGTCTTGGCTATATATGTAATGTGATAACAGTTTCTGGTTTTAGGTACTTATGAACCTTAGAAAGTACCTTTAGATACCTCAAACCAGGACAACGTGTTATGTTCTAACACTTGCAAATGTGGGGTTGCTTTTTCCATTGTATGTAAATAAGCCATCCGATATTGTAAGAGAATTTGTGTCTCTGCGATGTTTAGAATGTGACAAGAAGAGGAAGCAGTCCTGGCAGCCTGGAGGTTCCTAAAGACCTTCCTGATATATTGAACAAGCAGAACCAAATGCGTCCTATAGATGACCCAGGCGTGCCTTCGGAATGGACATCACCCGCCAGCGCGGGCAGCAGTGACCTCATCAGTTCAGACAGCCACTCTGATTCTTTCAGCGCCTTCCAGTATGATGGCCGCAAATTTGAAAGCAAGTATATTTTTCCAAAAGTAATGGCATTTTTGATGGATTGCTTGAGAACTTCCCTTTTCGGTTGGTTTTTTTTTTACCTTCTTTTTGTTTGGTAAAGTTGTATGCCAGCAGTTTTCTGTAAAGAGAACTTAGTTAGATTTCCCATTGAAACCATTAGCAAGTTAATGGAGCAAGTGGAGTTTTTGAGAGAGGCTGTTGTGTTTATAGTATACTAAACAGAAGGGCCCTGGAATACTACTGTGCAAAAAGCAGGACAACAGTGAACAGAAGTTTGGAAGCAATATTGTCTTCTTCCTGGAGCATATCCAGCTGTTTTGCATAAAATATAAAAATGAAATGTTACTTATTTTGGAAGATACTTGAATTCTTTTGAAAATATTTAGGTGGAACTTGCAGAAGGTCTCCTGATTTTCAGGTAGCTATTGATTCATCAAGATACTAAGTGTAGTATCATGTCAAAATTAGTATGCTTTGTTAAAATTAATGTGCTTTGTGTAATAACACAATGCTTTTCATTCACTTAATTTATCCATTCCAACTCTTGTTCAACAGAAGGGGCCATTATGGTTGCTAGGAATTATAATTTCATGTATTATGTAAGAAAAATAATGTTTATACAGTAGAATTTATTGAAGAAATCACAATTTTTTAGATACGTAGGTGCTAGGCAACTAAATGGTGGTATTTAAACCTAATTTTCAGTATGACAATTTGCTTTTAGGGTTGAAAAAGCCATTTCTTAGTATATCACGTACCATAAAATTTTTAGTTTGAACTTAGTGCTTTAGCAACCAACTTGGATATTTCTTCCAGCTTGTAAATTTTGCAAATAACTTCCTTAAGATGTTTCCATTGTTTTTACTTTATTCTTATGTAGGTGCATTATGGCAACTAAGCAGAAAACAGGACATGCGATAGGAAGATCTTTTCCTAAGTACAGTTATAGTTTTGTGACAGAAATTAGAGTATTTGTAATAGTCTATTACTTTCTGCTGTTACATTTTATGTAAATTTTGCAACAGCATGTTAGTAGCATGGGGGATGCACATACAAGTTTTCCATGGAGGATTTTGGAGGATCTGGGCTTTTGTTTTTTTAATATAATTGGTATTTTTAGGCTGTAAGTTAATACAATGCTTTTCTCATACAGATTTCAGCTTTGGCACCGAGGCAGGGACACCAGCTTCCGCTGACGTTGATGCAGTCTCAGGACAGCAACAGAGTGCCGAGGAGCAAGAAGTAGCCAGTCTAACTACACTCCACATAGATTCGGAAACAAGTAGTCTCAATCAGCAACCATTGTCTGCTGAAGCTGCAACTATTACTGGTAAAGTAGTTAAAAAAAACCTTTAAAAAAGGCACACTTATTTCAGAAATTTTCCACCCATCCTGAAGAATGCAAGTTCCAGCTTCTGCAATGAATCTGTATTCCATATAAGATGATTCTTGGATTTTGATTATTTTTTGATTGCTATTGAAAAGTAACGTGTGAAATAACGTAAGTGGAAAACCGTTGTGTGACTTAGTTACCTGCATGAACCTTGACTTGATGCTAAATGCATTTTAAACCCTTCATGAGAAAATCTATACAATTACCAGGGGAAAACTTTTACCATGTAATGTATGTTAGAACTTGTTTACAAGTGTCCTTCTATTACTGGTAGTCAAATAGCTAATTTTCAGGAAGAGTTTTTTCCTTGTAAGGCTTTGACAGTGTTCTTTCAAACCCATGTATCACTTGGGTATCATGGGATTCTTTTCTATACATCCATCTTAACCTCTCTCTGTATTGTCTGTTCTGTAACTGGTAGCTGTTAATATGCAAAATGTTATTTACTGTGCCATGTAAGATCAGTTTCTGTTTGTATAATTTAAGATTTTTTTTTTCTTTTTGTACTTTTCCCTGTTGTTTCATGAAAAAATAAGCCTGTTAGGAAGCAGTGTTTCACAGTCTCAGTTGATGAGCTTGAGGCTTCTACCAGTTTACTTTACAGCTCTTTCTTGAGAGAGTGAGAGTAACACTTAAATTAACAACTACCAAGTGACAGCCAAATTAAATGAGCTGCTTCTGAAAGAGAGAATCTTCCTCTCTGAGGAATATTTGGAGGAATGCTCTCTTACCAGATTTTATAAATGAGAAGTAAAGATGTCCGTAGTAGCTTTCATACTGCTTGTTCCATAACTGTTATGTGCTACCATTCCTGTTACAGCCCTGGGAACAAGCACCTGTTTGCCTGTGAAAACTTATCCCTACATAAAGTGTCTTATTCTCTTTGAGATACCAAATGGTTCATTTTCAGAAATACTGAAAGATATCTTTACTTCCCCTGCCACAGTTTTCCCTTTTTAAAATTGCCTTTCTGCTGAAAAAAGCATGGCATTAGGTTTCTTGGACAGTGTTGTTCAGTTTGTTCAACAATGTTTGGCTTGAGCTTTTTTCTCTTCGTTTTTCTCTTTGCTGTGTTCTTGTTGAAAGTCCTAGCAGAAAATATGGGGGTTTTCTGTTTATTTGTTTTTATATGTTAATAATTTCATTACTGTTTGGTATTTTTCTCCAAGTTTGTGCTGTAATTGAATTTATAAGGTTGCAATTAATGGCTGAGTTGTCCATTGAGAGATTCTGTGGCTGTCTCTTGTTGTTTGGACCACTGTTTTAGAGAGGCAGCTTTTCTGTGTCACATGCATTTAACTTTAGCTGAGCTTCCTGAGGAAGCAAGACTTGTGTTAATTACCCTGTCTGTCTCTGACTGTTCCATATCCCCAGCAATGTTGGAGCCCACTGTCTAATTTCTGCTAAATTGACAGAAGAAAAAATCAGAAAGACATTATTTTCTTTGAAATTTTATGAAAGATGGGCAGCTATCTAGTGAAAATTTCATGTATGCAGAGTGCCATGACAGGGAGACTACAATGTAAATTCCCTATAATAGATACCAGCAAATCCAGACAGAAACTCCTCCTCAAAACACAATTGTAAAAATGAGTTTTCACTGGTTCTGCTGCTTGGAAAGCAACTTATTTCTGAATAGTTCTGCTTTGAATGTTTTTGGAAGGGAAATTTCTTCTTGGTTTACAGACTTTATTTTTATCATGTTTCTTAGCACGTGATTGAGTTTACTATTGGTTGCTGTTTACTAGTCCTAGAGCAAGTGAATCCTGTAGTAGCATCTGACAAAGTTGGATCCACATATGCTGGAGTATCTTTGTTGCTTCTTAGAAGACTCCAGTAGTTAAGCAAGTTTTCAATCATTATTTCTGTTCGTTCTCTTCCATCATGAGCATCTCTTTGCATCCCTTCCTTCTTCCTCTGCCTCCTCTTTCTCTCCACCTCATTCCTTCTCTTTCCCTCTGTATCCCACTCTCTCGTTTTCTGTCTTTCCCATCACTCTTTCTTGCTCTTTCCCTTCATCCATCCCCACTTAGTAAGCAGAATGGAAGAGACGTAGGAAAAGATTTCTTTGAACATCTTTTAAAGTGTGTATTTTACATTATCTCGGTGAGCATTTGGAAAACAAGTAGCGAGAGGAGAGTATCAATACCTGTTGAGTGAAACTGTAGTCTGTGTGAAGCAGTAGTGTCCATCTCTCCTGCAGAGGTGTTGATTTAAATTGATGGCAAAAGCTTCATTGCCTTTGCCATTTAAATCAGATAGAGACCTTTGCAGTTTAACAATGTAATTAAGTTTGTTTACCATGATTTCTGTTCTGATAACACTGACATTTTCTGTCAAGTTCTTTAAACAATTTGTTCTCTTTAAAAGAAAGAACACTTCACAGCCAATAATTTGGGAAAATTACTATTTTTAAAGACTCACTTTTTCATTGCTGTCCCTGAAATTCAGTTTCTCTCTAATACTGAACTTCACATATCATTACAGTATTTTTGGGTCCCAGTTACATTTATCTAAGTGTTAAAATTCATAGGTTTGAATAGTTCCATTTTAATGTATGTTGACGTATAAGGAAGTATGTGGTGAATATCTATTCTCCTTCTTTTTTTTTTTTTTTTTTTTTCTGCCATCTGGCTGTTCTGACCAAACTCAGCTTTTTGTAATACTCTTTAGGCAAATTCAGGAAATGAAAATAAGGTAGTGCTGAAGAGAAATACAAGTACCTGCTCGCTCTCCATGGATCTCTGAGTAAAGGAGACCCAGTAACTGCCTGGAGAGGATGCTCTCTGGTGGTCATGGAAAAATGTCTTTGCAGCACTGCCATTCTAACACTTCTATTTTCCTGTCCTAGATGAAATAACATTCCTCTGACTTAACAGGACTTCCCCTCTATATGGATTTTCTCAGCCCAACTGGCAGATAAACATAAAAATTTGGCAGTTACTGGTTTGAGCTTTTATTTATAAATTAACTGGCATGCATCCATAAATCTAGAAAATCAGTTGTTCCAGGAAATTTTCTATTTAAAAACTTTGCTGGAGAGAAATTTAGGTGGGTGAATATGGAGAGAAATTTGACTGGTTCAGAACAATGAAAGCACTGCAGAAAAAAAAACCATTTAAAATTATGTGGACCTTAAATAGGGCTTTGTTAATCCATTTCCCTATCTGATATTGGTGTTCATCCCTCAGCTTTCCTACATGTAATTAATTTTCTTTTAGAGCACCATTCACAGGGAGATCTGCTTTCAGTTTTATATCTTTTGTTGCCCAGATTTGTTATATAAAGGAGTGAGATTTCTTTTAATGCTATGTTTAGACAACATTTCAGTAGCTCAAGAAAATAGAAAAGGCGATTAAGGTAACTGTTAAAAATTGCATTTGCAGGCTCTGAAAGTGCTTCTCCAATCCAATCTGCTCTTGGATCCCGATCACAGACACCCTCTCCTGCCACTCTTCATGCAGATCATATTGAGCAGAAGGATCTGCAGCTGGATGAGAAGCTCCACCACTCTGTTTTACAGACGCCAGATGACCTAGGCAATATCTGGAATAGAAAATACAAGCCTGTTCTCTCTTTCTTTCCAATGCCATATAGTGAAGTAACACAGTATCACATTAATTGTAGACGATCCTGTACAAGGCTACTTGGTCTGCACTTTTGAAAATATTTAATTATGATGATTTAAAAACAAACAAAGACCTTTTGCATTTTATCTTGCATTATGTTGGAACTGTTAGAAGTAGATTAATAGTCCACACATTTATAACAGTTCTTTTTGATGCCTAAAGTCATAGCAGATTAACTGGGTATGTGGTCCTGCCATAGACTGTTTTATCATTGATGTACAAGTAATAAGACAAGTAATAATTTTAAGTACTGTTCTGATTTCTTCTTGAAATATTGCTTCTTTTCCCTTTCATATTTGGACAAATTTATAATTACCTCCACTATCTTAGTTATTGAATTCTAGGATACATTCACCTTGTAAATACAAGTTTCCCACTTCTCCCATATTTGGTCTCATTGAAACAGACGGGTGTCTGATCTGTGTTTCAGACCCTTTTCCTTTAAGTAGCTGACTGATGAACAGAAGTAATGTTATTTTGCTTTGTACTTTGAAATTTACAGGCTGAAAACTATTAGTATCTCTATCACAGTGGTCCAGATTTTCAAAAGAAGAGGCTATGTGATTAGGCTGAATTCTGATGTTATTTTGATTTGTGTGCCGGGAGGAGCTGTGAGATTTTTCAGATCTCAGCAAATTCTGGTCGTGAGGAGATTCTAGATGCCTGCTTTAAAACTGTGGCTTGTTAGCTAGTTTAATGTGTCTGTTTATTTAGTTAAGTGTGAGCTGAGTAGACTTAAGATATCACCTATTTAAGTTTTCTCTGCATGGACAATCTAGATTAAACATCTTCCACCTAAAAAGGAACATTAATTTATATATCATTTATGTATAGAGGGAGCTGGGTGACAGTTATACTGTAGTGTGAGTGGGTGTTGCTTCTCCACTCAAACAAATTTACAGCTTAAAGAAAAGTAGCCAGAGACAAGTTTAGTCTCACCATTCTCTTCAATTTGCAATAAAATACATTCTCAGTAGATTCTAAGGAAAATCATCTTCCTATTTTATTTGGAAAAATGTGAAGTTAAAGTGTAACTTTACTTGGAAGCAGACAAGTGGAGTTCAGGAGATCTGTTGAGACAGCACTTACAAAAGGAGTGGCTGTACTAGATTCATCAGACCAGTATTAAGGTTCCAAAAGTGACCTTAAATGTTACTTATGGAAAGAATATAAGAAAATTCTTCCTCTGAGTTTGAAGGTAGACGTTGTTATGTATTTCCAGTGTTGAGATGGCTGAATGGGTAAGAAATATCTTACTCTGAAAGCCTAATTTATTTTTTTTTCTTTTGATTTTAAGAAAAATACGTATGAAATAGTTATATCAGAAGTTTTCTTTCTGTGGAGAGGTAGGTCTCACTGTCTTTCGTCTTCCGTTACAGAAACCAGTGAATTCCCCTCAGAATGCTGCAGCGTGATGGCTGGGGGAACGCTTACAGGATGGCATGCAGATGTTGCTACTGTGATGTGGAGGAGAATGCTAGGAATTTTGGGAGATGTTAACAGCATCATGGATCCAGAGATTCATGCCCAGGTTTTTGATTACCTGTGTGAATTGTGGCAGAATCTGGCCAAGGTAAAAGAAACTGAACCTCTTCTGCAACCTGATCTGATATGGCAGGATTTTCAGAAGGAATAAACCCACCACTTTATATATTTCCCTTAAATGTTTGTCGTTTTGTTTTTAATAATTGCAGATAAGAGACAATCTTGGTATTTCAACAGATAACCTAACTTCACCATCTCCACCAGTTTTAATTCCACCACTGAGAATTCTAACACCATGGCTGTTCAAGGTAAAGCAGTGAAACAGAAATAAATGTTATTTAGTTGCAGAAGAGTATTGAATTTATGTTTTTTTTTTAAATTTATGAATAATAAGTGTTGTTCTAAAACTTTAGGCAACAATGTTGACTGATAAATACAAACAAGGAAAGCTACATGCTTATAAACTCATTTGTAAGACAATGAAGCGAAGACAAGATGTTTCTCCAAACAGGGATTTTTTAACACATTTCTACAATATAATGCACTGTGGACTTCTTCATGTTGATCAAGTAAGTTTAATTATGAAATTCACGTTAATAACTAAAAATAAAATTGTTTTATTGAAAATACTAAATGGATTTTCAGCTGAGAAATATAAGTTTGTCTTTGAAAATGATTGTGTGACTGATACTTTTTCCAACTGATAAATGACCTTTATGTTCTCACTCTCATTCAAGCACATACAAGTGCAGTAAGGTATTTCCTTACTGATTGTATGTTACAGATTGAAGCATGCAAGAAATACAAGGAAGCAGATCCCTTGAAGTTCTGCTACTTTTACTTGCTCCCTGATGAAACAGTTTAGCTTGTGGGAAAGTAAATTGTGCTCACTATATTGGAGAGTTTATTTCTACAGCAAGTACAGGAACCAGCAAGCAGAAATATTCTGAGTATATGTAATCAGTGGGAGTACATCTTTTTCATAGGTTTTAATATGAATAAGTCTGAAAATATTCTATGGCTTTTTAAAGGCTTGCATCAGAACTGTGAAAAAGTTGATTTTGAAAACTATAAAGGAGCAGTTAGAGGCATAGGGAGATCCCATTTTCATTAACTGGACAAAACAGAGCTAGTCCAAAATTATTCCTTTGGCTATTGGTAGGACAAATCTCCAGTTTCTGTCCTCTAACAACCAGTTTACACTGCTTTTCTTACTGGATTTCAAATCTTCCTTAACATATTGCCATTTTATTGGATATCACTACTATTGGAGAATTACTGAGCAGAGGAAAAGTGTTATTCTTTTTTGTGTCTGTGAAGTCGGGATGTTTTTTAATAACTAAAATATTTTATACTTTTTCCAATGTTTTTGAAGAAATTGCATCATGCACATTAATTTTAAAAGCTGTCTTGCTAAGTCTACAAGAACATAATACACCCTGTTGAACCACTATATACCAGAAATCTTATAAAATATTTTATTTCTATTCTTGTTTTATATTTTGGTTCCTTACAGACTAATGCCTTTTTTAAAATTACAATCAGGTAATACTTGTTGGAGAGGATTTAAGCAAGTTGTTAAGAAGGTATACTGTCTGATTATCTTACTATATCTCCTCTATACATATTTGCATAAATGGTTAATTGCTTATAGAACTCTTAAAAGCTAAATGTAAGTGAATATAAGATGTGACCTGGTACCAGCCTTGTACAGTGTCCAAGGTTAGATTGATCTTTACGGTATGACACAGTTTACTTATATGGGTATAATTAAAGAACATATCTTTTTATGCTACTCTTTACTCAGTAATGAGTGTCTTAATTGCCACAATGAATTTGGTTTCTCGCCTTTTTACTCTCTACCTTTGGTAAATATCTTCCTTTTTTTCATTCGTTGTTCATTCTTTTCCCTTTTTCCCCCTCTTACTCCTGCAAGGATATTGTCAATACAATCATCAAGCACTGCTCTCCTCAGTTCTTTTCACTTGGTTTGCCTGGTGCCACTATGCTTATTATGGACTTCATTGTAGCAGCAGGAAGGGTGGCTGCTTCTTCATTCCTCAATGTAAGTATTTATCAGTTCATTCTCATTTATGTGTGAGTGGAAAGGGTTTGAGAGAAAACGGAGCAGTATTTTTCCTCAACTAAGGTGTTAACTTTTCCCCAGAAGTCAGTGTAATGGTCAGCAAATACAGATACTGTACAGTGGTTTATTCTAGAGCATTATACATACAAAACCTCTCCAAAAAATACATGAAGAAATTACTGTTGAAGCAGAGTTTTCTTTTACTTCGGAGTTTTTGGAATTATGACTGCCATTTATCTGCACTTCAAAGTTTCTTAATATAAAGGTCCATTTTGACTGTACCATCATTTAAAAAGTAGATTTATTCCTCCATGTCTCTGCTGTGCAATGGCTTGGATGGTCAGGCTTGAGAATTCAAATCTGCTAGTGTTTACTTTATTCAGATGTATTTCTTATGTTTTAGCCAGGCAACTTCAACCTTATATAGTAATACTGATGTGATTACATAGGAGCTGTTGGCCTTGCGTGACTGTACTCTCTCAAAGCTCCCCACTACTCCCCTTCAGTCTATGACTTTTGACTGTTTCTCATGTCATTCCCCTTTTAACTATGAAATCTAGCCTCCCTTGAGGTACTGTCTGAAACCTGTGTCAGCTTCTTATGCTGTTAGCTGTTGTGTCCAGTAGCTTTCCACATCCCATTCAATTAGCTGAACCTAAGACCTGAGCCTAGTTAGCAGCAAATTTGTCTGTAGTCCTAGCGATTCCTCCAATTCTTTCTTGGAAAAAGGCAACATGGGGTATTCATGAATAGCAATTCATGGGGCTGTAGTCTCAGTTTGCTCAGCTCTACAGAGTTTGCAGAAGGAAAAAATAGGTGTGCAGATTTTCAGCCATTGCTCTGCTCTGTTAAAGCAAATGGAAACATCAGCTTCCTGATTGCTGTAAGAATATATATTTCTCCCCACCTTTTTTTTTTTTTTTTTTTCCTTTAGGCACCAAGAGTTGAAGCACAAGTTCTTTTAGGATCTTTGGTCTGTTTTCCCAATTTATATCATGAACTACCAGCTCTTCACCCAAACATTCCTGACATTGCTGTGTCTCAGTTTACAGATGTTAAGGTAGGAATTTTCAGAATATTTGCATATTGTTCAGCTATGAGCTATGTGTTTAATATGATGTTATTCCAGAAAGTATTAACTAAAATTTTAAGAGTCTAAAATTTTCCAGAAATCATTTAAAATAGATTATAAGGATCAAGATCCCATAAAATCTTGTCAAACTTCATACCACTGAACATGCTTTATTACTGCTGTTAACTTAATAATAAAGTGTTTTCATGTGCTTGTAAAAGAAAATGATGTGTTATCTCACCTTTTCAAGCCTACTCTTATTATGACTATTTGCAGTCTCACAGACTTAATCAGCTGAGAAAGAGAAGATAGAGAGGTTCAAGATATATGAATTTATTGAGAATTCACAACTGATGAAATCTGCCCATGTTCCTAGGAGCTTTAGAAAACCTCTGTACACCAATATGTTCTTTTAGACAAAAAGATAAACGGAGACCTTACCCTCTCTTTCGTAAGACAGAGCTGGGTAGTGTGCCAGTGTACCGAAACCAGACAGCTCACTTCATGTCCTTGATTCTTGTATGTGTGTCAGGTATGATTACCATGTCTAAGAAAGGCTCCCAATAACTTTCCAAACTGTTTAAGCTTAAAGAGAGGTGATGGCTTAGTAGTTGATTTACACCTTGTTGCCTTTTGGGAACTGATTTTTCAATCCTTTCTTATTTTTTATTGCATAATGGCTATTTATTTTGAGCTTTATTGAGAGCAACCTACATCTTTTTGGACATTTCACTGCAGTTGAGTCAGAATTCTTTTTGATAGTAGTCTTAAAGCACCATAGCCACTTATTCTGCAACTATTTCCAAACACTTTTGCAATTAATATAATTTTGTTTAAACTTCAAAGTAATAGATATTTTCTGTAATACCCTTCAGGGCTAGCTTTACGGAGACTCTGCTTTTTTTTAACCTTTGATATTTTATGGAAATACATTGGCAAAAATTGGTTAAGCGGTTAATCAGCAGAAATTAGAACAGTAACCTGTGGGATATTCTTGGGGTAGCACCATAATAAGCATCTGGGGCAGACTAGAAGCTTGGTGTAGTGGTAAGGAAACAATCCATCTGACAGCAACCATCGAGACTCAGCTAAGCAACATGCCTATGGGTGCTGTAGTAAATTTCTAATTTTCTGATGCTTCAAATCATGGAGTTACTGGTAAATCAGTGAATATTTTTCTCTTTGTTTTAGGAACTCATAATTAAAACTGTATTAAGTTCAGCAAAAGAGGAGCCATCTGGTCCTGCACGGTAAGTCATACAAAAAGAGCTAAATTACCAGATTCTCTTCTTTTACTCTTGTGAGTTGAATATATTGAAGAGCTTGAAATAAAAGTTTGTATGTATTTTGTTCATGGTTTTCTTCACTACCACTAATAAAACTGTGGTCTACCACGAGAATGTGAAATTGATTGTAAACAGAGATAATATCAGAACAAACTTCTTTTTTTTGTCTGACCAAATGCTGGTCTAGCCCCAGTACCCTTTCTCTGATGGTGGTAGATAGAAAAGTGTGTTAATATGGGTAAAAATATACGTTCTGTGGTCTCCCGGCCTACCCTGGTGTTCAACTCATGGATTTTCTGTCCTAGAGAGGCATTTTTGAGGTTGATTAAGGACAAAGTTACTTATGAGGGACATATGGTTATTTTTTATTAGACCACATGATTTAATTTGGAACATAGAAATAACCCAAGGTACACGAGCCTTTCTTTATGGTATGGAAAAGAAGCAGAAGATACT
Organism: Pedionomus torquatus; assembly: GCA_013398155.1. Taxonomy (NCBI): domain Eukaryota; kingdom Metazoa; phylum Chordata; class Aves; order Charadriiformes; family Pedionomidae; genus Pedionomus; species Pedionomus torquatus. The sequence goes on from VZRU01008634.1 coordinate 400,501, forward strand.
GAGCTAAGAAATAAACTGTTTTGATGCTTAAATGTAAGCATCTTCATCAAACAGAGACCTTCAAAGAAGAAGACAGTTATCAGTTTTCTTTTCATTTCTTGATTTGCTTAGAATTTGGTTCCTCCTTACTCATCCCTAGAAGCTTTGAGATCTGTAGTGTCAGTCCTGTGTATAGGATTGGAAAGCCATCTGCCTACTAAGGAGGAGCACACTTGTGTGCCTTCTCTCTTTGGGCAGAGTGTCTATATATGCTCAACTAATACAGTGTTACTTAACAAGTGCAAGATACTGGAACAAAATGCCTGAAAAGTGACAGTTCATTGAACCTTTAAAATGCTTTGCTGGAAAACAGAGTGGTTTTCAACAGCCCACTTAGCTATTTCCTCACTTGGGCTGGTAATCTCTCTCAGCACAGGGGAAGGAAGGAATGTTCTGAGATTATTTTCATCTCAATTTTCATGTTCTTTTACAAAACTAAGTTCTAAAAAGCATAACAATCTCCACTTTGCTTTTGAAAAGGTGATTTAAATTTGTTTGGTTCAGAACATTATTACTGATCCTGTGCTACTGAAGCACACAGCATTAATATCTTCACTTCTGGCAATGTGGCCAGGAAGTGGAAGCAAACATCCTGCTTGTCCCCATCTGTGAGGGTGTGTACATAGGAGCTGAGGCACATGTGCATGCCCAGCCTTTCAGAGCTGAGTTATGCTGCTCCCAAAATGCAAATTTGGACCACTGTACAAAATAATATTAAGTGAAGATTAAAAAGAAATAGATTCCCAGTGTCTCTTTGGGTTGCCTGTGTCCCTCTTCTTCTGGGGGAAAGGTGGGTATGTCATCATTGTGGGAATAACGGTGTCTCCACTGTTCCTGAAGCTTAACTGCCTTGTTCCTCAGTGGCAGTTTATCCAGTCTCTCATTTGGGAAAAACCTCTCTGTTGCCATCTCCTTCACAGCAGTAAAGAGTTCTCCGTATTATCAGAGGTCATATTTGGGAATCTACATTATGATTTTGCCATGTCAGCTCAGCCACTTATAGAGGCTTAATTTTCTTTGCAATTTCCTAGGAGATAACATATATTTCTTGGAACTTAGGTACATAGCTTTGTGTATCTCCAGCAAGCCTGAGTGCTGCTGTTGCTACCCAAGCTATAAATCTCTATTCCTTATCTCTTCCACAGAGGGTTGATGTTTTGCATTTCATTACCTGCTTGACCCAACACAGCTTTGTGGAAGTCAGTTATCTGAAATACATTTTATTCTCAGATTTCCATCTATAAAGATTAATAACTGTATTAATCAAATTCCTCTCCTGCTGCTGACAGTCCGAAAAAGAAGTGATAGGTTGATGAACTTGGTGTTCATCACAGCCTTAACAGCACAAGCAGAAGAGATTCTTTAATAACAATATTGTAGCCACATAACTTTGTTTTTTCAGTGACTACTCTGAGTAATGATAGTGAAAATGGTGCCCTTGGTAGAAATCTCAGAATGGCAAGCGTTTTGCACATCAGTATGTCATTAGATGTGGAGTGAACCTTGGTAGCGTGAAGAAAACCTTAAATAGTAACTCAGACTTAGAGGTGTGTGTCATTCTATGTTCTAAAGGTTTATTTTTTAAGTCAGCTTACACAAACTGTCTACGTTTATTGTTAAGTCTATTCAATGTTTCTGTTTCCATTTGTTCTAAAAGGATCAAAATACAAGCTGTGGAAATAGGAAAAGTGTAGATTGGGAAGGAACCAGGAGTAATCCTGTAAGCTCTCCCTCTTCCGAAGCTGGAGTGTGTTTGAAATGTTCCTGGCAATACCTTGCCTAAACAGTCCTGAAAATTTTCTCAAAGATGACAGTTACAAAAATCTTAGACTGCTACAATATTTATCTAATTTTTACAGTCAGATTGTTTTTATGACCAGTGTGTAGAAGAAATAATTTCTAATAGTAATTAAGCTCTTCAGTGGCTTACTGCGTGTCAAAAGGTTTCTTATCATTTCCTTCCTTAATTGTGATTTAGACTCAGTATGGCCTTCAACTTTTCCTCCATGGGTAATATTCTCCAAAGCTATTTATTATTCTTGTCACTTTTTTTCCTAGACTCCCTCAAGCTTGTCTTTATTCTTAAATTGTATTAATCAAAATGTAATGGAGGCAGTCTTGCAACTGAGATTGCAGTGACAGTGTACAAAACAGGGTGGTTTGACATCTTATTTATGCTGTCACGTAGAATTCATTCCAAGATGTAATTTTGCTACCTGTTAGCAGTAAAAAACATTTTTATACAGCTCAGGCTTTATAGCCACTTCTATTTCCATTCTAGCATGTGATTTTTCCTTCCCAAATGCGATGCTTTGCAATTCCCATGACCAACTTTCATCTTGTTGATTTTCAATTGCTCTCCAATTTTATTCAGACGATTTTGAGTTCTGAAGTTGTTTCCAAAATACTTGCAGCCTGTGTTCTTGAAGATAATTGCTAATGATTCAGAGATTACTTAAGCTAGTTCCTTAATGTTTCTGAACAAATTTCATCCATATCTGCTGATTTGAACACACCTGTGTAAATATTCTTTGCCTTTACAATTCTTTACATTTCCTGATTTTTGAATGAAGAAACCAGAAAAGTTTTTATTAACAATAAGTATGTCTCTTGCTTTCATTTACTTCTCTATTCATCTTTGTTTATTGTCAATCTAAAAAAATGTAAGTATCTGTGACTGCATAACATTCTCCTCTCTTGGGTCTGTGTCCCGGAAGCTCTAAACAAATCTGAGCACATTCTCATGTTGGGGAGGAAGAACCTTCCACCACAATTTTTATTTCATCTTAAGAAAATACATGTGAAATTCTCACATTAATTTCAGGTAGTACTTTTAATCCAAAATGCACGTAGAAATGAAAGTGTTCTTGATGTCTTTTGGATTTTTCAGTTTCTCCAAAGGGTGTTTCCTCTGTCCTTTCCTGTGTGTTTACCAGTGTAATTGGGATTTTTTTTCTCTTTTTTAAATAAGTTACAGCATAATAGACGTTTTTGTGTAGTTCTTGAAAATATTTAAAACATTTATTAGATTTTAGCACAATATATCATGAATCATAAAAATTGCACATATTTGTAGCATGTTTCTCAACAACTTGTCCTCCAACATTGTTTTGCAGATGTGTTGCTCTTTGCAGTCTTGGTATTTGGATCTGTGAGGAGCTAGTTCATGAATCACATCATCCCCAGATCAAGGAAGCATTGAATGTGATTTGTGTTTCACTAAAGGTGAGAATTAACACTTCTACAATGCATATTGCCTTTACATGTTAAAGATACTTTGCCTTTTCAAAGTCACACTCACGTCTTGGCATTCTTACTTCACGCTCTCATTTTCAAACCTTACAGAAGACCGAATTCATTTTAACTGATGAATCTCTTAACTCTGTCAAAAAGAGATCTTTGCCCTTATTTAAGTTTTGGTAAAATGGTGTTTTGGGAAATAAGATAGTGGATTGCTGTCTTAATATATTTTGTTAGCCACTTCACTCTAACCTCTGCCCTTTGAAGTATAGTAGTTTATCCATCCTCCCAGCCTTCCATAATTAATCCGTGCAATTCAGGTTTCAGCAAAACCACTTCTGGCTTTGCCTGACTTTTCTCAGCTATATCGCTTCCCACATCCTGGACCCAAGCTTCCACTGGTGTTTTCTGCATCTGTTTGTGGCTAGATCTGGGAGCCTATGGTGGATTAACCTCAGGTGAGGGCAAAACTCCCACCCAGCTGCTCACTTACTGCCCCTCCTTAATGAGACATGGGGAGAAAACAGAACGAAAAATCTTGTGGGTCAAGATGAAGACAGGGAGACTGCTTACCAGCTACCATCCTGGGCAAAACAGATTTGACTTGGGGAAAGTTAATTCAATTTATTGCCAGTTAAAATAATTTGGGCAGTGAGAAGCAAAGACAGAATTTAAAACACGACCTTTCCTGCACTGTCACTTTCCCATGCTCAGACTTCAGTCCTTTATGCCCAACTCCTGTCTCATCTTGTCCCCTCCCAAGTAGTGCCAGAGGGCATGGGCGATGGGGATTTATAATCAGTCCATAACAGTTCCTCTCTTCCAACCCTTCCTCCCTGTTCCAGTGTGAGCGGTCTGTGGACTACAGTTCCTTCAGGAAATATCCAGAGCTGCAGTGTGGGGTACTCCATGGGCACAGTGTGGCTGTCTCCTCTGCTGTGGTCTTTTCCATAGGCTACAGGGGAATCTCTGCCTCAGCACCTGGAGCACCTTCTGTCCCACTGGAGGTGTTCCCAGTTTTGTGAGCCATCTGCCATCATGTGCAAAAAAGTCTGTCCCATGCTAAGTTGCTGCCTTATACTCTTTGGCTGCCAGAGTGAGCAGAACATCCAGTGTAAGAGGTTCAGGGAAGAAAGTGGGAAGGTGACAAATGCAAAAGCCAACCAGAAGTTTCCCAAAGCTTCTTGTGCTTTTTGCTCACCTGCCCTCTTCGTGCCCTTGCCGACCAAATCTCGTTATCCCTGTATCCTCACTACCTTCTGGGTGTGTTCAGTCCTGAGTTCAAGAGCCAGTGCATTAGGTGGTGCTGCTTCTCAGCCCTGGATAGATACTTAAAGAGGGGTGTAGAGTACTTACGCTGCGTGCGTGGAAACACTGGAGGATGTTTGATTTCCTGTGGCAAAGTGCTTTTCTGTGCTAATTCCAGGACATGTCATTCAGGCCAGTACCTGTTAGAAAAAAAAAACGGAATCCAAAAACAGGTCAAGAGTTACCGTTAACATTTATGTGAACAAGCTACCTGTTGAAAAAGGAATAACAAGGAACTCTGGTTTTGGTGAAAAATAAAGGCCACCTGTTTTTATGGCTATGATTAAAATCTATTTCTCAGTTTTTATGAAGCACACTACAACATTGCAACTTTTAGTTTTTCAGAATAACTTAACCTTTCATTTTTAATGTGTGTGGAGGGTTGGCCCCAGCTGGCATCCAAATGCTCCCTGAGCTGCTCTCTAGCTTGCCCACCCCCTCAACAGGAGAGGCAAGAACATAGGAAGAACAGCAGTGGGTCCCTGGCCCCTTCCCACAGCTGCCACCCC
>VZRU01008634.1:405659-419997 GCA_013398155.1 Pedionomus torquatus
CCCCCCACCCCCACCCCTACCAAAACCTTCCCTACAAGCCCATTCGCTGCAACCTCCCCCTACTGAAACCTACACCCAGTACAATAGTTCTGAAAATAATTTGTAAGATAAAACCTTACAGTCTCTGTTAGTCACCATGCAATTCTATATAACACTTTCATGTTAAATTCTTGAAATCTCAGATGATTTGCTGGTTTTAGTATTTGCTATTTTGATTCTGTTAAATGTAGCTGGTATGCACACTGATTCTCACCTGGAAATGCAGCTTGCTCAGAAACAGCTAGGTTATTGTGGTATAATACCTGTAAAATGCTCCTGAGTAGAGGAGATTTTTCTGGCATTTGTCTGCCATTCCTTTTGACAGTTGTTACTGTTCTGAAACCAGGCTCACTGGATTTCAGCTCTGGTCATGAAATTTTGTATTGGTGGTACTATATTGGTAGTATATTTCTTTCATCATCTCTGTTAAAAAGCTTCACTTTTTTGACTTTTTTTTTTCCTTGATGAATGTTTTGGTTTTCCTGCTTATTGTAAATATTTTTCATATTTGTTCATATTTTATGGAATAATTAGAATATTATTAAAAACATTTTATTGCCTAGCATTTTGAAAAATTGCATGTTTGAGAACAATATCTTTAACTTTTGAAATATTTCGCAATGTATTTACAGAGCCTTCCTACATCCTTTTTTTTTTTACATCAAAATTCAGTGAATAGTCTAGTCTTTATGTACACACTGATAAAAATCAGGGTGTATATCTGTTACACGTGACTTGTTTTAGATGTTGTGGACTATTCCTTTCTTTTCAGCAATGAGACTGAAAAGTATCTGAGTAAATCAGCTGATTACATCCTGTGAAGCAGGATTTGAGTCTACATCTAAAATGGGTAGCTGCAGGGCTTTTAGTATTAGACTCTAAATTGCAATTTCCTGTTTTGCAAAATCACATTCATCCTTTGCAGCTTCACTAATACTCTCTTCCAGGATTTTCCTCTTGTTTTTTAATATCCCTTAACTAGTGCATTTTATCAAGTTCCTGTGCAAGTTTGGTATTAGGCAAATGATGCTGTTTTTATCTACTGCAATTTATCAGTTTGAACTATTTTTAATCTTGGCATTCACACTGGTTTATCTTTTTTCTTTTTTTTTTTTTTTTTGACATATTTATTAAACCAATTATTTGTATCTCATTACACATAAATTACTTCTTGAATGAGAAGACAAAGATCTTTGTATTTCTACCCGCTTTGCTTTGTGTTGGCAAAAGCATCCAAAGCATGTTGGCTTTTCTCTTGTTCTGAGCTGTGGTATGCATTCACAATGGAGCTTAATCATGAAATGAAAACTTCCTAATTATATCATGGGGGAAAAAAAATTAGCTGCAATTTTGTTACCTGAGGGATCTTCTGGCTTCCAAGCGGTCAGAGATTTGAACTTCCAGAATGGATTATTTTCTTATTTCCAAGAGAACTGAATGGATGGGGAGCTATAGTCCTGGTCCAGCTTACTGAGAAGTATGATTGACCAAGCAACACTGAATAAAAATGTTAGCAACAATTGTATGGCGGTTTCTGAAATACAGAAACATATTCAGAACTGCAGTCCAGCAGCTCGCTCTGAATGCAGCTAACACTTCTCCCAGCAGTGTGGCAACACTGCTGTATTCCTTCTGCTGAGGTCTGAGCACAGAGGACCGTGCAGACGACCAGCCATCCAGACCCCTGCATCTCAGGATTATATTATGCTTCTCTCAGAAATCCTGCAGATAAATCACAGAAGTGTTGTATGGGCTTAGTTGAATGAGTGTTAAACATAGGTTATTTGCAAGTGGACAAGGTTAAACTACTAACATAACAACCAGAAAGCAATGGACCCATGCAAAGATGAAAGAGATGGTAAGGCTACCCTTCCAAGAAACCCCCTAACAGTTAGGTACCAGGCAGAGTGCCGGTTTTTTCTCCATTGAATAACTTTAAAAAATTGTGTCCACTGTTACACTGTTAAATATAAAACAACAAAGTAGACAATTCTTACGCTTACAGCATACAACACTTATGCTTAACATACAACATTTTCCAGAGAGAGTGAATGGCAGGTGACATGTCTGTAGCATCACACAGCTGCCTTCGGGGCACATCTGAAGGCTCTTGGAAAAAAGTAAGGAAAAAAGCAGCTTACTTCAGAGAGGTGAATTGTTTTGCTGTCCAGCATAAACTCAGTGTTGCTGCTGGAGCTTAGGAAAATACCATTCCAGGATGAGCAAGACACATGTAGGTAAGACACATGTAAGTGTCTGTCCATTGTTTTGAAATGTGACATATTCACTGTGCTGGGACGGATTTCTGAAGCAGATAAAGTGTTTGATCTTTTCAGGCCAAACCCCACATTCTGGAACAAAACTTCCTACCTGGTGCTTTTTAGTGAGAAAATTGGAGTGCACAAGAGTCAAATTCTATTCATATTCATTACTTTATACCCTTCAGCCTTTGTGTGGAATTTATGTCACTACTGACTTCTTTCCCTTTCTTAAATTAAATAAAATAAATAATTCTCTTTAACTGGAGAATAGAAAGAAGCTAGCTAATTTTCATAAACTGACACTAGAAATCATTCACTCATCTTCATTTTAGACCCTGATGATCCTCTTAAAAAAAAAAAAAAACCCAAGAAAAAGTTTCCTGTTTTTGTGTAGTGAACGGCTGCTTATTCAAAGACTCTGAAAAGTCTCCAGGTCTTTCCCTCAGATAACTTTTTCTTAAATGCAGTGATCAGGATACTCTGTATTAAGCTACTCTGATTTGTCAACCCCCTTTGTCCACTCCAGTGACTTTGGGGTTTTCCTGCAAGCTTGTAAGGATGTTTCCAGCAATCTGGATTTGATCTCAAGTTCTGTAATCAAATCGTTATGCTTTCAGGTTTTTTAATTTTTTTTTTGGTTGTCACTTGACCTTGAGCATTAGAATCTGTACCCTGCTTACTGTGCTCTTACAGCATACTCACAGTGTGGAGAGAGGCTGTCTCGTGAGGGATAAAAAAATAATGAGGCTCTTGTCATAAGCTTTGGGAAGACTTGCCAGATGTAAGATGTCTGCCGTGTTTAGTTAAAAGCTGGCAATAATGTGAAACGGCATCCACTGAGGAACAGAGAAAGTCAGAACAAGAGCTAACTACCCTGTGCACTCTGGTTTCTATCTCTGACAGAAGACTTACAGGAGCCATTCATAGTCTTTCTTTATGCTTACCTAGATACCACAAATAAAAAACCTTAATTAAAGCCTGGTACTCCATACTTCTGCTTGGGCTTCTGCCTTTTCTTTTCAAGACCTTATATGTAAAATGTGATAACTCTGCTTTGATAGGAAGCTGGCAAAAGGCAGAATTTTCTTCCAGTGTGTTTTCTGCCTTTCCATTTTTGCCGTTCAGAAATTTTATTCTGAAATGCCTAAGTTTCTGCTCACACTTCATTGCCCATGCATTTCAGCTTTCTTAAAGTGAGATTAAAGCATGTAAACTGCTTTTTGATTATTTTAATAATGTGGGAATTCTGATGTCACTCATCTTCACTGAAGATTTTTCGTTATTAAAGCATGAATTACCTAATTGTTTTCTGAGCAATTTGAGATTAATCATTAATGTAGTTTGGAATATTTGTTTTCAGCAATAATAGAATATTTGCTTGAATTCTATTTGAAATCCTTCCCTTTGGGGCTATTTTGCACATAATTTTTTCTTCTGTATAATTTGTACTGCCTGCTGAAGTCCATAGTTTTGTTGTGCTAATAACCATTTTGCTCAGGTTTGTAGGATTTCCATGTCCTAGGTGAATTAAATTCAGTTGTAAAATTTCCTACTTGCTTGTTGTTTGGTGGACAGCTTAATGTTTAAGGGCAAGTACAGTCATGGAAGAAGCCTTAAGTAGTTTCCTGTGCATTCACAATTTAGGGAAACATCCCCGTGTCTTCCATTGTTTGTTTTCCTGCTTTGGAGTGTCGGGCAGCGTGTGCATCCTCTCCCAAGGCTGGGGGTGTATTGTACAAATGCATTCACTTTTACCTTGACCAACACAGTAACTTAAGCCTTTTAGTAACTGTTGAAGGCAGGTTCTAGTGCAGCAGCATTTTCACCTTTAAAAGCTAACAGAGAAAAGAGGAATTAAGCACAGAAGCCAAGGTGCATTCTCTTCCGTTCAGACAAGTGCTGTACGCAGCAGGCACTAACAAACAGAACTTTATATACATACTACGTTTTGCATTTTGGATATTCTCCTGTTCACCTGCCTTGGTTCTCAACAAAGAGCTCTGATTTCAGCATTGGGTCCTTGGTTTGTTGTAGTGATGCGTTAATAGTAATCATTAAGATAAAAAGAATTAAGTTTGTTCTTCTTGGCTTCGTGATACTGTACTAACCATTCTGAACTGAGACTTCTCTCTCCTTTCCATCATTGCCTGCAACTCCCTGATTGTCCCTCCCAAACCTTTGATGTTAGCTGCTAACATTTGGCTATAACTATGAAATAATTCATTTTAAATTTTACAAGATTTAGATATATAAGGAACTACACGTATAAAACCCTCACTGATGTTCCTGACCACCTTACCCGCCTAATGTACTCGTATGTGGAATCACTTAGTCACCATTACTTTGCTGTGTTCTCTTTTCTAGTTTCCAAATAAGACAGTAGCCCAGGTTGCCTGCAGTATGCTGAACATGCTGATACATTATGTACATAGACTTCAAATGTATCAAGCTGATTCACCTTTAAGAATTATTCAAGTAAGTAATTTTAAAAAACGTAAAATTCTTAACGCAGTGTTGCATTTGAAATGCATTAATGTTGCATTTGAAATTCAACAGTAAAGTGTATTTCCCTGAAATGCAAATACCAGAATATTGACAAGTATTTTTCACAAAATGTTGAATTGCATAAGCATAATCTTACTGAACATTAACAGTAGGGCTTCTTCATTGCACGTCATTGCTGACTCCGATGTTAACATATAAAATAGCTATATCATGCTTGTGTTTTCTCAGTTACAACTCTGTTACTATTTAATGTTGCCAATAAAGTTCAAATTTTTTAAAATATTAAATATCTTCAAATATGTTTGTTCTAGTGATAAAGTGATTACTTAAATATGGATCTGCAATTGTATTTTGCATATCTGTATGCAAAACACTCAGTATTAAAGTGCTTTACTGTAAAGGAAAAATAATTATTTTGAATACACTTTGAATAAGAAGGAACTAGACTGTGGCCTCTGTGACTCTGAACCACAGAGAAAAGATAGAGGTCTCCCAGGTAACCGGAAAGAGAATTGCATGGGAGCTTCTTAAGAGGTATAACAGGCATTTCTCTGCTCCTCAGCAGTCATACTGTTGATTAAGTAGAGGCAGAGTGTTTACAAATTCGAGTAGTTCTAAGAAATAATGCAGCTCAAGTAGTGCCATACACAAACCCACATCAGGTTTCTTTCTGGACCCTACAAGGGTGTTGAATCAAATTCTCTTCCTGGCTGCGTGTTTGGAGTGGCTGTATAATTTCATTGGCCCTGATGCACCTGTGTCAGTCAAGCAGAACATATTCCTTCAATGTCTTCTGCAAAATTCAATTAAAAGGATTTTATTTAAAACAGAGAGTGGTAAGGAATACCATAATTTGTCTTAAAATAACTTTAATAGAATTTAACCACACATGTAGCATTGTGCCACATTTGACTGCTTAAAAATTTAATTTAAACTTAAATATTTAAATCATATTTTTAAAGAAACTATACTATATTTTCTTCAGATTCTGATAGCAACTATTACCCATCTGCTACCCAGTACAGAAGCTTCCTCTTACGAACAGGACAAGAGGGTAAATATTTTTCATTTGTTTTTAATCTATGAATTTAATTGCAAAGGTGTGGGACACAGCATTGTTGAAACATTTAAGCTCTGCTATAAAGTAGGGGTTCAGCTCTTTAAGTAGAATACAGTATGGTTTTCTTGGAATTCCAGCAGTATTTCTTATGCAAGTGAACTTCTGAAGTTTCTGTAGGAAAAAACTAATTGAGATTTGATTGTTTTCAGTAACGGGAAAGTTGTCTTTTTCTTTTCCTTAGTGAACTGAAGGAAAAAAAGCAAAGAAAGTAATGTATAGACTTTTCAAACTTGTCTTACAGTGAAAATGTGTTCTCAACTTGTAGAGAATACCTTTCAAAATATTTTTAAGATTATCACTTTTTGACTTTCTATTGTAAATACATTCTTGGACAAGATAGCCAGTAATCTCCAGATGGATTTGATTGTTGTCATACTTCAAAACAATTGCTGTCTTTTTGTATTTTCCATGGGCTCACGTCTCTTAGCCTAAAATAGGCTTTGTCTTCACCTGATACAGTAGTACTTTCTGCCTCCTGAAAGCTGTATCTCTTCTGAATTACTTGGCTTTGCCCTTGGACTGTGGGACACAGTAGTCATTCGACCTTGGGCACTTTGGTGCATTTTGTCACTGGCAGCTCAGTCACCCTGGGCCACCCGTTCCCACAGAAGCTGGCCTTCATCTGTTGCCCATTTTGGCCTCCAAGCTCCGTTTTGCCTCTTCTTTCTGCTTGCGAGAAGTCAGGGGCTGTTGTAGACTGCAGTGGCTTTGCCAAGTGGCCTCCTTTGCACTTGAGGATGGTTCCCACGACTGAAAAAGTTTTCCCATGCTGATTGCTGTACGTCAAATATATAGGAAATTGGTTTACCTAGTTAGACAAACTTAATCCTAATGGGTTTCTTAAAAATTGGTTTAATATAAAAATACTTAGAGCCCTTCATCATTAGGTTTATTATACAGTGTCTCTGAGAGGCAAACTTGTAATGTATTATGTGAAATGAGTGTGATGTTTATGTCATTTATTAATAAATTAGTTAAGTGGATTTTCTTTGAAAGACTTTTATTTAACTTGGAAAATATTTTAGAGAATCTTGCAGCTATTTATCTGAATTGTTTCCTCTTCCACAGCTAAGTTTTAAAAATTAAAAATAATTATTTGAAGGCAGTAAGTTATTAATAATTTGGTGTGTATGTGTCTTAATCTAATTCTGCTCTACAGTCTTTAAAAACATCCCCTAGAGGGAGTTGGTTCTTTTGCTGACTGAGTACCCTACAATACAGAAAGCAGTTGAATTTCGTTCAGGTGGTGCCTGATGCTGTGTAGCATTATTGACGTTTTGTGAAGGAAATTCTGTGTTATTTAGAAAGCACTAAATGCAGCTGAAGCAGTTTCGTTTTGTGCAGTCCTTGATTCACTTTACAGTGAGATTTATGTGCAGAATGGTGCATCAGCCTTAATTTGTACCTGTGTAATCCATCATTTTAAAGACAGCGCCCTACAAATGAATTTTGAAGAATCATGGTTATCCTCTTAAGCACAGTATCTGCTCACAGACTTACTGTGATGAGAAACTGTTGTATGGATGGTCTTTGTTAAATATCTCAATAAACCTACATTTTTACCAGTGCTGTAGGATTTGAAGATAGAATGGCTTTTAAACAAGTGTGACTTGCTGTTACTGCACATGGTTGACTCCACTGAATTGAGAAAAGAAAGTAAAGCAGAGAAGTAAAATACAGTGATAAATGTGAAGTAGCAGGTGCTGGTTTAATTGATTTGTAATTGAAAGTGTTTCTTCCAGTTGGTGGTTTCTTTACTTCTGTGCTTATTGGATTGGATAATGGCCTTGCCATTAAAGACCTTGCTGCAGCCTCTTCACACTACAGGAGCAGAAAATGATAAAACTGAAAGATCTGTTCTTAATTGTATATATAAGGTACATGTTTCTTTACTCACTAGATGTGAATTTCTATGTATGAGGGTAGTGTCAGTTTTCATGGAAATGAAAACAACTTTTCTGTAAGCTGGCCTCCATTCTAATGCTGAAATGTGAAACATTGCTTAGTTCTTGTGCGTTTTGCTATAACTGCTTGGTCTTTGGTATATCTGGAATTTTGTGTTAATTTTGTGTTATATTTTGTGCTGTTTAACCAAGTTACTTGTATGTCATGCCAGTAGCAGACATTAATGTCGTAAAAGACCACCTATACATTTAAGATGGATGAGGAAGTCGGGTTTTTTTATACCAAGCAATTTTATTTAGCAATAAGCAAAGTAAAAAGTGCTAAGTTATAATTGCTGTCTGTAGGGATACAGAACAAAGAGAAGTTTGTGGGTTTTTTTCTTGCAAGGGAAGGGGATTAAAATCTCCAGCAGCTTAGACCTAGCGTATGTAATTAAAGAAGATAGGTGATCTAAAAATAAAGGTAGCTTAGTGATTTGTTGTAGGTTTTGTTTCTTGCTTATTTATTGTTAAATTCCACTTCGATGTAGACACTGTTTTAAGAATTTTCTTTGCAGATCAAGGTTTGTTTCTTCAAACATTAAGCATCTAAAATTTTCCAACATTTTGTCCTGCTCTACCTGATTCTAACAGATCAATTAAAAATTAAAACAAAAATACAATTCATTTCTTGTAAAACTATCAAGTAGAATTACAGTAGTTAATGTCATGAAATTCTGTTTTCATCTAGGTTCTGCATGGATGTGTCTATGGGTCTCAGTGTTTTAGCAACCCTAAATATTTTCCTCTAAGTCTTTCTGATTTGGCATGTGTGGATTACGATCCTTTTATGCATTTAGAAAGCTTGAAGGAACCAGAACCACTACATTCTCCAGACTCAGAACGGTCTTCTAAACTTCAGCCAGTCACCGAAGGTTTGTCAAATTGACTAAATACATTTTCTTTCAAAAAGATTTTATCTTGGTTTCCAGTATTGAAGTGTTTGTCTAAAGCATAAGTTTTAAATTATTCCTAGACAATGGGTAAGAACCATTAGTATAGAATGAGCTAACATAATTTTGAGCAATTACTGTTCGATTAACTGAAATAAGTATCTTCTGAACAACGTGAAGATCAATTTGATAGGGATTCTTCTGTGCTCTGTATATCAGCAGAAAGTGTTAAGTACTGCAACATGGATAAATGGTGATTTTCATTTTACTTTTAGTAAATTTTTTTTTTCTGAATTTTGCTCCTTTTTCTAAGAATATTTTGGATTCTTTTTACTATCTGAGCTTGCAATATTGAAAGCTTATGAATTTTTTCAGCCTATCATAATTTGTTGTTTGTTTATGCTGTTTAAAACCACAGAGTTATCTAAAAGAGAAATTTTCTCTCACCTGCTTAGAACCTTAAGAGACCCAGGAATTAGCATTTTCTTCAGAACTCGAAATCAAAAATAAAGAATCAGGAAACTAAGCTACAGAGGAGTAGTATATATTATGCAGCGTATCTAGCAAATATCAAATGGCTACGTTGGGAAGAAAATTGAAAAAGATGAGATTAATGCTGATACCAGAAACTCTGTGTAGTGCTATTCTCCCTCCATATTAAGTTGTTCCATTTAGGCTTCCTTAAAGGTATTAAGAAGCAGATAAATGCAGAAGCTCTTTGTAGCAGCTGTGTGCTAACAGCAGGTGATTTTGTGGTCTGTGGTGACTACGTGCTGTTTTTTATGTAGAGAAAATGGCTAATCATTGTGCCCTTGTCTAAGGCATGCTTCATCATCCTCAAGTACTTTTTTGGCCAAAGAATTCTAAACATAGAGCTGTCCCCTAATAAGCTCAGTATTGGATTGAACAAGTCTGATTTGAGAACTATTGGCAGGAGGAGCTGTAATTATTAAATTTACTGAAGAATGAAGCAAGGTACTATAGTTGGCTTTTTGTCAAATGGCTGTGGTCTTATTAGTAAAAAGTAATCATCCACTGGGTCAGAATGAAAGAGGCTTCGAAGGATTCATTCTGTCCTAATTACAGTCTCACCTATACATATTATGTAAAGCTAATATTTAAAGCATTTGCCAAAATTAACTTCCACTGCATGTTCTATTACAGTGTAGTGAATTGTAGTAGCTTTTTATGCCTGGCATCTTTTGTATTCTATAATAATCTGTAATTATGGGTTAGCAGCAAATGCTGTGTGGCTTGTTTAATCTGACAATCTGAAAAGACAACCCTGAATAGATTTCTCTTTAAATGAATGTAGTTGCACAAAGCCTTAGCATTCATATCTTCATTTTGCATTTCTGTATGTGATCTGTTCTTTTATGATTTCTTGTTAAACTTCTAAATAAAAGTAATTTCAGATATTCCTTTTATCTCTCCGGGTAAATTAAGGAAGCCCCATATTTTCTTAAAGTCTTGGGACTCTGGAATTGTAAGGCAGATCATGAAATTTAATTGGCACACTACAGCATTATAATGCAACCCTGGTCTTGCAACCTTGGCACTTCTAGTCCACATTGCTAAGCAGAGGATCAAATTGGCAATGCTTAACTGATGGCACAGCATCTGTTCTCTGGCATTATTGGAGGGTCGAGAGGAATAAAGATGGTAGCTAACAACCAGGCTGGGACTCAACCAAGACAGGGGGTCAGTTAGTGCTAGCAGCAGAGCAGGGTGCCAGTGGGTCTGCCAATTTTTAGTTCATTAAAAGCACTACCTTCATACCTTTTTTGAAGGAATGGAAACAGGCAGGATGGCAGTTGTAGGGAAATCAAGGAAATTCTACAAAGACAGGGTGGGGATTGTTGGGCTTTTCCCTTAGGTCACAAGCAAACCTAAAAGTACTAAAAGGTTAGAATTCTTAAGACAGAGTGCTTTTGGTCAGTTTGGTGGATGTGATTGACAGACCTTTGCACGCCTCCCTCTGTTCAGGGACAGAGCCATCACAGATTTTATGAGCAGGACCTACTGAGAGGCCGGAGCAAGCCATGCAATAAACAGCAGGGCAAAGATTTGGTAAATCATCTGGAAACAGGTGATAGCGGGGAGGGGACTGTTCCCCTCTCTATTTCAATAGCTTTTAGAAGTCCTGTCTCTCACAAGGAATCTGTTATACCTAGGATTACCTGTGAAATTGTCCTTCTTTCTGTAGGTTTCAGGTAAAGTGGTAGACTGCAGTGTAAGATACACAAAGGATAATTTTGAAATTAAGTATGTTAACATGTTATATTTAAACCAGAATGAACTTTTAGTAGGAACTGACAACAGGGACATCAGTAGGAAGCTTTTCTTGCATCATCAGAAATTAGAGACAGCAATTGTGTGGTGCTTTCACACATTGAAGGAATCACAGGGCTTGTCTACATGAAGGTTAATGAACTGATCCGCTAGCTAGTGTCGACAACAGCTTCCTCTAACTACACTGCAGGTATACGTGTGCTGTCTGCACTAATTAACCACACCTAACTGTGCTAATTAACCACACCTAGCTAGCCTGGATCCAGTGACACACTAAGAGAGGTGTGCTTTCTCTGAGGATAGTGTAGCACTGTAGCCATTCACTGTACAGTTTAGATGCACAAAAGCAAACTTGGACTGCATTGTGCCATGATCTGCTTACCTGCTTCTGATCTTCCAGCAGTGGTTGCTGGACCATGAATATTTATGAGGGATAATTAAAATGGAACCTCTCCTTAAAAGCTTTTTCCTTGTTTATAATAAATGATGCAAACATTTAGGGAAAAGTAACATGGAGTATTTTGTGAGCCTTGTATTGACAAGGAAGCTGGTTTACATGAAAACAGGTAGCACTAAACAAAAGCTGCTGTACATCCTGTCCCTGCTCATGAGTTGGGGGGTTGGACTAGCTGACCTTTAAAGGGGCCCTTCCAACTCAAACTGTTCTATGACTCTACAACCTTCTAATGTTAATAGGTAGCAAAATCAGACTATTGAACAGAGCCTAATCATAAGGAAATAATATTTTATGGGATTTATTTGGCAGTTATAGTCAAAACCATTTTGAAAACTGTTCTTCATAGATTTGGAATACATTAGAGATAGTTGTGGTAGGAAGGCTGTAGTTGTATTGCATACAGTAGTCCAACTATTGATTTAATGGAATTTCACGTTTGTTAAAATTCTGCAAACATATTTTAAACTCTTTTGCATAGATCAATTGTTTCCTAAAATATTTGCTGTCTGCCTTTTTACTAAAAGGAGACAAAAAGTACACTTAAAAAAAAAAAAAATTCAAGGTGCATCCAGAGAAAACACAGTTTGTGTTTTGTATGGGATATTTTAGAGATAGGTTCTCTATAACCTCATCTCTCTGTACCTGAAGCTTAAAATTAGAGAGGAGTGAGACTTCCTTAAGCTAATGTAAAATACAGCTAAGCTAAACTGGACTCTTGTAGGCTTCCTCTAAACATAATAAAGTAAGAGAATAGTTTCCAGGGAGTGATTCATTCCATTTCTCCAATTTGGGCTTCTAACTGAGATGCATTAGTCTGTACAGGTGCATCATTCTTTAAATAGCTAAAAGGGTGAGGAGAGTTAAATTCCACCTTCAGTCATTACTTTTTTCTTCTACTATGTAATTATGGTTGTTTAAAGCTGCTCAGACCAAGCTGAATGAAAGAGTTAACAACATACCTTAAGGAAATTCAGGAATTCTCCATTCCTGACACTGATACAAAATAGTGATGATGGACCTTCAGGCTTTCCACAAAAGAGGTTATTTTAGGAACTGAGAAAAACAGCCAATATAACTTGCTTCTAGCAAATTACCAAGTGATCATGTGTGCATACAAATTACAATGTCCAAGCAAATGACTGTACCATTGTTAAAGAGAGCTGAGATGTGTTCACTCAAGACAACGGGTTAGCAAAGCAGGCAGCTGGACTGCTTTAACGTGTAATGGTATGGCTAGTTTCTAGGATTTGTGGTAAAGCTGTGATAGCTTGCATTATTGCATATTTTCATCTGCCCTCCAGAAACAAAAAGCAGGGTTTAGATACCCTTTTTAAGAATTCTAATATATTGAATGTTCAGTTGGGCCTGATTGTGGAGATGTACTTCTAGGAACAAATTACCGAAATGTATCCTTTAAGTTGAGGATTTAATTTAAAATGCTCATATTTTGAAAAAGCATTACAGGGTTAGAGTTGGTTGTGTTGCTCAGGGTGTTTTGGGTTTTTTTTTGCTAAGGGAAACCATCACCAAAATCTGACTTGCTGTGTAGCAAAAATATTTTGAGACTGCTTTATTTTATTTCAACGTACAGCAGGTTACATCTTACAGTTTACTTTTCAGTATGTGTCTCTTAATCGTTCTGATTTAAGTTTTGTCTCATCTTTAGATCAACAGCTCTGTTTTGAGAGAAGTACAATGAGAAGTACAGTTCTCATTTTATAAAAGAGGCAATGAGAGATGTATATCCAAATTATTTATGTTTTTATTTTAATTCAAGAGTAATATTTTCAGAGAAAGGTTGTGTTAAGACTGGGAATGGACCTTCCAAATTTAAACTCAATGTTCTGCTCTTTGTATCACCTTTGTTTTTCATATGTCCCTTAGGGTCTTAAGGGAGACTAAATTCACATGCATAGGCACAATACAACCTTGATCAGGTCTGAGATCTTCAGGGTTTGCCCCAAAGCAGTAGAAGCAATAACTTATATATTATCAGGTCCTTCTCATTTCTTTAGGCTTTTCAGCAGAACTTAACTGAAGGCATTTAATCCCCACAGTGTAAGACTTCAGGTAGCTGGGAAGCTCACAGGTCTCCGCTCCTAGGAACCTGAAAAGAGCATTACCCTGCTTATCTGTGCAGTGCCAAGTGCTAAACACTTGGCATAAATGTCCTGACAAAGGTGAGCCAGACTCTGTATTGTCCAGGTGCTGGTTAGTGCTGCACAAATAAATTATTCTTCAAGCATCCAACTTATTTTCTTTGTCTTGTATAAACTTGCTTACAGTTCCTTATATTTCAGCAGATGGCACTGTAACTTAATTTCCTTGTATGCTATCAATATCTGGACATTTAATTCAGCTTCACTGAATGTTTTTGTTTGTAAATTTTTAAGCCTCAATAATGTTATAGATAATAAAAATACAATATCGAATTTTTATATTAGTTTTCAATTTATTGAAGTGTTTGAGTTTATCTGAGTTTTGGAGTGGTGTAGAAATTCCATAGATCATTCAGTAGTTCATTTTGCCAGCTATTAATAGGATGACATGTTTCCTTTTTTGTAGTTCAGATCTAGTGCTCCCTAAAGGTAGAGAAGAGCTGAAATTCCAGACAACTCTTACATGCATTACCCAAACCCTGTGGGGAAAAGAGAGGCAAATATTGTTTACTTTTTGTCATGGCTTCAGCCGAATTTACCAAAACCTGATTGACAGATGTCGTCCCCTCCCCTCTTTGGGAAAAAGAGAGGAGAGGAAGAAATCAAAGAGATTCAGAGTTTAGAAAAGAAACTAAACTACTTTAATGAAAAATATAAATAATAATAATA
>VZRU01008634.1:420120-471430 GCA_013398155.1 Pedionomus torquatus
CTTTTCTGTTTCCAACCGTCCAATGGGGCAAATGACGAAAATTACCTGACCCTGGTTGTTCTAGCAATAAGTATAAGCAAGGGCCTCTCAGCATACCATCACTTGGTATAATCAGGTCTTATCACTGCAATACGAAACAGTTCTGAACAATGTGCTGTTAATTTCAGAGTTTAGTTAGTTAGAAGAGGCCTAGCTAAGAAAGTAAAATTGTAAAACAGAAAATAGGTTTGTCTTACCTCAAACCAGGACACTTTTGCAAACATGAAATGCAGAGAGAATTTTGCAGAGAATGCACCCAGTGCTCCCAAAGGTATAAGATTTGTCATGACAGTCAGTATGCAGTACAGGTTTTTTCCAGTTAAACTGCAAAAAGAAATTTGTTTGTTAAGCATTAGATTTACTGTGTATAAATACACAATATGAAGGGAGATAAGTTCATTATACCATATTTAGACATGCGAAAGGTTACATTTTCTCAGTAAATACAGAATGAAAAAGTCATGTGGTTCAGAGCATTCTAGTTTGATTAACTTTTGGTGAGAAAGAAGGTGGGAAGTAGTTGCAGCAGTTTTCAATGTTTTCTGTAGTTTAAAATATATGATGTAGTCCTGAGGAATCCAGTCTTTATTTATCTTCACCTTGTAAATCCCAAATTCAAGGCACCCAAGTCCTGTTAAAAGAGAGAGGCTGTAGAAATCTGTGCTTTGACACACTGATGCTGTTTTCTCTTCTACCTGTGATCTTCTATAGTATAATAGTTTTGTGTATGGTTTCTTCAGTGGGTACTCTGAGCAGCTGAGGGTTGTCTGCCTGACAGACTTGCTGTGACCGGCCGTGTGCTTCAAGGGTAGCGTAGAATGGATTTGATAGAAGAATCCAATAACAATAAAGTCCTGGGTTAGCAGGATGTGGTATGAACATGAAAAAAATTCCTTTTGTGAACTTAGATACCATTGCATGCAAATGGAAGGTATACAGGAAAGAAGGCTGTGGCAAAACTGTATTGAAATACCAGTGCATCTCACAAAATTAATTTCACGTAAGATAGGCGGAATTAACTTCTATTTCTCCCTCCAAGTTTTTCCAGTGTGAAACTTCTTAAAATGCAGTTGGGGCATAAGATTTGCATTTTGAAAATTTTGCTACTATTAGATTGTGTTCAGTGTAGATAGCCCAGTCTTTGATTTGGTTCTTTAAAATCATCCAGTATCATTCTCAACCTAACCTACAGCTATATGCTCCCCTGGGAAATTAAGATGGATTAGAGGTTTTGTGCATCTATGTTCCTTTGTTTTTCAGAATGTAATGATGTGTATAAATATAAAAATCCACTGCAGTTGGAAACTAACTTCTTTACAGTTACGATTTCTACTTCATCAGCAGTTTAAGATTTATTTTCACTAGATTAAAAGTGGTGTGTTTTAGAAGAAGCATGCTGATTACAAAGCTGTGGTAATGGAGGTATAGTAGGTTGTAAAGTAATGAAGATGCTTCTTTAACTGTCTTATGATTTTTCATGCTATTTATCTATGAGACCAGCACTCATCAAAATACATGTTTTCCACTAGTGAATTGGCTATATCCTAACCTTACAGTGCTCATCCTCTCTTTAAAACTGGGGAAGAGGAGGAGACCAAAAGAAATGCATAAATTTGTTGTTTTCTGAACTTTTCTTCTAAAACCTGTGTTCTTTCTCTCACAGTGAAAACTCACATGCAGCAAGGATTAATTTCTGTTGCTGCTCGTACTGTGATAACACATCTAGTCAACCACTTGGGCCACTATCCTATGAGTGGAGGTCCTGCTATGCTGACCAGTCAAGTGTGTGAAAACAATGACAACCCATACAGTGAAAGTCCTGAACTTTCTCCTGAACTTTTTGAGAACCCAAACCTTCAGTTCTTTGTGTTAAACAATACTTCCCTGGTGTCTTGCATACAAATCCAAGCAGAAGATGACATGCCTGGGGGAGGACTGTCTGCTGGACTTGCATCTGCTAATTCAAATGTTAGAATTATAGTGCGTGATCTATCTGGCAAATACTCGTGGGATTCAGCCATTTTGTATGGACCATCATCTTTATGTGGATCTTCACAACAGACTTCTTTTGCACTTTCATTATCCCAGCAAGATAAACCAGAAGATGTGTTTTCATCTTTTGAGCACGTGGAGGATGTATCTGCAAGGGATGGGATCGCACTCCAAGTGAAAAGGAAATTTAGAGACACTGTACCAACATGGGATACCATTAGAGATGAAGAAGATGCCCTTGATGAGCTCCTGCAGTATTTAGGTGTTACAAGCCCTGAATGCTTACAGAGAACTGGTGTTTCACTCAACATTCCTGCTCCTCAACCAGTCTGCATCTCAGAGAAGCAGGAGAATGATGTTATCAATGCAATTCTGAAACAGCACACAGAAGAGAGGGAGTTTGTTGAAAAGCATTTCAATGATTTAAATATGAGGGCTATGGAGCAGGACGAGCCAACCTCACAAAAGCCCCAGTCAGCATTTTATTACTGCAGATTACTTCTCAGTATACTGGGGATGAATTCTTGGGATAAAAGGTAAAAAAAAAAAAGACTCACAATTTAAGAACTTCCTTTTAAGGTATTGTACTATTCTTACCATGTCATAATAGTTGATCACAGACTGGGTTAAGCCAAAAATACACCAGGCCAGCCAACAAAAGAAGAGAGAAGATGTGCAACTAAAGGGGAAAAAGGCAGTTTTCCTCTGCATTTCAACCTGTCATTTAAAGAGATTGGAAGGAGGAACCTGTTGCTTTTATTGCTATTTATATTCTTTCCTTAGAACAGTGTTGGAATGCGAATTGAAGGAGTGAGCGATACCTTTTCTAATAATCCTTTCACCCAGTTGTATTAAGGGATACTACAATGGGTGAAGAGCACGGGGGTTTTGCTTGCTTTGCTTCCCGTGTAAAAATCATTACCTTTCTGCAGCAGAAAGTGACTCTGAAAGTGTTGTATTCTCAACTGTTGTGTTGCTGGACATTGTCCTGCTGCTTGCCGGCTAAGAGCACGCGTGTGTGCAGCCTCAAAGCATTGCATCTGAGTTAGTTAATGAGAAAGATGTGTCCCTTACTATTTATTTCACCATTGGCAATGTTTGGGTGTTGTTTAGAACAACAGGAGACAAGCCAGGTTCAGTTAGGAAAGCAATGTCTCTGACATTATTATTATTTTTGTGGGGGTGTAGTTAGATGTGTGTCTGCATATACATTGGATTATGTAGAATTAGTTAATTAGAATTTAAGGTTTTTTCTGAAATCTACTTTCATCACAGCTGTCAAATTCTGTATTAGAGGCATTGAAATATTTTCATACTGTGAAGGGAAATGGATAGTCTGTGAAACAAAAATAATCTGTGTCATTGGAACTGGACACAATTTTGCTGTTAAAACCCTTCTTATTTAGGTCTTTAAGACCTCAAGGCAGTCTGTTTTTAACAGTGCTGCTCTTAAACTCATTCCACTGTATTTTGTGGGAAACATCTTAAGCGTAGTTTAAAAGAAATGAGAAGTGCCTTTCTTGCTCTAACAAATCGGTTTGTTTTTTCTTTAAATTGTTACAGCTGGGTGGTTGACTAGTGAGCTGCATTCTGCTCTCTTCTGCAATTCAGAATAGCAAAAGCTCTGTTTAATGTACTAATTCCCTAGGACAGTAGATTATGGGAGTGTTTTTCTGTTACTAAGCATATTTATTATGGCCTAGTAAAGAGTAGAGCGCTTATATCTATCAAAGGGAACTCTGTTCTGCTGTAGAGAAGAGATTGATTGCAATTGGATCCAATAGTTTGACAGAAGAAACTGAAATGAGGTAAAAGTTGTACTCGGGGCTGTAATGGATATAGAATATTTCCTGGAGTAAAAAAAAATAGGTGGGTTTTTGTTTGTGGTCTTTTTTTTTTTTTTATGATATCTTAATATTTTATATAAGAAAGGACTATTGAAAAGGCAGAAACATTTGTTGACTCTTGTTGAATAGACCTGGAAATGTTCTTGTACATTCTTGTATTGTTCTGTATCCATCAGTGATGGATAGAAAAGAATAAAAGAATAAAAGTGATAAAAGAATTACAAATATCTCTGTTTAGGAGGAGCTTTCATCTCCTGAAGAAAAATGAGAAGTTACTTCGAGAACTCAGAAATTTGGACTCAAGGCAATGGTAAATTCTTTTAACAGCCACCTTACTTGTTTTAAGTATCCTTGTACTTTAAAGGCACTAATCGCATAGATATTTTAAAAATAAGTTCAACTCGTATTTTTATACATTTTTCATGTATTTTGCACTGTATTGTAGTTATTGGTGTTATATTGAAGTTAAATTGGTGTTATTTGTATAATGAAACTCTACAAATAGAATATCATGAGATAGAACAAACTTCAAAATAACTTAAAATTATGAATATTGTGTGCATAACATGAAATAGTTTTAAAACTTTGATATATCAAAGTTTCCACGTTTTAAGCTTCAGCTAATGGATTAGCTGCTTTCCAGTGCTGTTAGTATTTGAAGATAGGGACATCGAGTTGGAGTTGTGGCACAGAATTAAAGACTTTGAATAGTTTTTGTAGAAGTTGAAATAAAATCCAGTGGTGGTTTTAGAAATGTGAGAAACCACCTTCAGTTCCTCCAGTGTATCACAGCAAGCTGTGAACAGAAGACATTTCTGTAGTACTTCTTCATTCATTGTAGGATTCTTCATTCAACTGCATAAGATGCATTTGCTACAGCATTCACAGGGCACTACTGTTGATGGGCAGTGCAGCGTCAATAATGCCTGTTACAGGATTTGCTCATTTCAGAAGCCCAGATAGTTCTCTTAGCAATTGGTACTGCCAGTCTTGGTACCCTAAATCTTACAAGTGATGAAAAGACTAAATGCTGTTCATGTGTAGTAAAACGTTAGCCTCTAGAGAAGACCAGACTAGAAAAGAGAGAATGGGAATATGGAAATACAGAAGGTATTAAAAAAAGCCATATTTGTTGTACTTTTATCTTTTTCAGTGTTTTAAAAGCCATGTTCTGTGTGTCCTGTTTGCACATTTTGGTTTTGTATTAGTAAGGGAACTATTATGCAGTAACCATCCGCTGTTTTGCAGCCGAGAGACACACAAGATCGCAGTGTTTTATGTTGCTGAGGGACAAGAAGATAAACACTCCATCCTTACTAATACTGGGGGAAGTCAAGCCTATGAGGATTTTGTAGCCGGTCTTGGCTGGGAGGTATTTATTACAACGTTTTTTTCCTAAGTTTGTTTGCAGAGAAAATTACAGATCCCTTTAGATATTCTAAGTCTTCATCTCTTTAGCATAACTTACAAGTACTGAAATACACTGTTATGCAAGTGGGATGTAGAGCAAATTCTGATTTTTAATTCATTCTCCATTCTAGCTATTTAATTTTAAGCTCTTTCAATTTAAGAAAGTTTATGCAGGCAGAGATGATTCTTTAATGTGCAGTCCTGTACTTGGTTTCCATGGACTGATTAGGAGTCATCTTGATTTGCCTGTAGGCCTGTAAAGTGTTAAGTTCATTGAAATTTGAGATTTGCTCAAATCTGGGAATCCAAAAAATACAAATGTGAGCTTCTCTTGTGCTCCTTTCTTCCTGCCTTCCCCTGTGGGCATGTATCCATTCACACACTCCACTCCTTGTCTCTTCTGGCAGTTAGAAATACTGTGATGTACCCCATCATCTACATGGATCTGCAACTCTTCGGTCACTAGTTAGATAGTGTTATGAAGAGTTCCTTTCTTGCATCTTTCTTTCTGACTGCAGAGGATTAACTTCCATTGTAAAGTTCAGCTTGGCCCTGTCACACAGGAGTGCAGGATTCACTCTTGCTCCTGACTGGCTGCATAAGCATCTGCAGGTTTTCTGTTTCTCTGGCAACTTGTGTTCATCAGGAGTGTCCCCATGAGTGTCCATCTCCTTCTTATCCCTAGATATATAAGAGCACTACTAGATTAGCAGTGTCAATAATGGCTCTGACTTTTCCACAGGAAAAGAGGAAAAATGCTAGAAGTTTGCCGAGTGTCACAAACACAGATGTTTATTTCCCACATTCCTGATTCTTCAGGAGAAAAAAAAAAAATCACATTAGTGCCTTCAGATATCCTTTAGTGGCTTAATTATCTTAGCCTTTATTAGCTAGATTAAAGAATTAATTTGGATTAATATTCCATGATGAGACATATAATATTTTAGCCTTTTAACATCAAATTCTGGATCTTTTATTATTGTAAAAGCAAATATATCCCATCTGAGAGAGTTTTCTTGAGGGACTGCTGTAAAAGAGAAATAGCACATTAAGCATAATTACTTATTTCAGTGTCAAAACTATTCCCCATAGAACTAAGACTTACAAACTTAGTTATGAATTATCAGTTAGTCTCCTGTGATTATTTTTTTTTTTCATATTCAGAGAATTAAAGTTTCTCAGGAGAAGGTATGGAAGGTAACAAAGCAAATTAAGTGTCTTCCTGTCATGCAGGGTTTCTTCAGAGCTTAGATCAGAACTGATGATCACAGAATTTTAAAAGTCCAGAAAGCACGAGGACATTACTCCAGTGAACTGATCAGGGAATAGAGCACTGAATATTCATATGCACAACCTTTCCCTTTCTCTCACCTCGTCTTCCCGGCAGTGTCTGTGATGATCTTGGAGTACAGAATGCCACTGCACTGCAGTTGATTGTTCTCAGTGTAGGCAGCAAATCTGAGCTATTTTAAATAAATATAACTGTACAGTTGTGAAAAGAGCTTTCACCTTTAAAAATTCAATGTTGAAGGTGCATTTTTTTTAAAAATTCTATGTAAAAAATCTATTTATCACCAGGGTTAGATTTTTTTTTTTTCCTCTTAATGCTTGCTGGGCTTTACTTCCAGGTAAACCTCACAAACCACTGTGGCTTTATGGGAGGACTGCAAAAAAACAAAAGCACTGGATTGACTACTCCATATTTTGCTACCTCGACAGTAGAAGTGATGTTCCATGTGTCAACAAGAATGCCTTCTGATTCAGATGACTCTTTAACAAAAAAGGTAGGTGTTTCTGAATAACACATTTTCTTGGTAGTAAATTCAGAGAAATTAGAGTCAAAGAAAGACAGGTAACTCTTTCTTTAAATAAATAAATAAATAAATATCATAGTACCTTTATCTGCTTATAGTTGGCATTTTACTGAAGTAGGTTAAGCCTTATAATTCTAATTTTGATTTTTGCTATCATTGCAAATGTTGGCAGGATCACATGTATAGTGGTGAAAACTGAAGGGAGGTAACTGTTTGTGTAGAAGAAAAAGCATCTCAAATACTTTGAGACTTTACATGCCAATAAGTATGAAAAGTATGTGAAAGAAAGTATGTGGTACTTTCTAGGGTGAGGTTTTATTCACGCAAGAGTCCTATGCTGTCTGTTAACATAATATTTCCTTCCAAAAAAAGTTTAAAATATTAAGAATTTTACAGTATTTATTGTATATAGATGTGCAGATGTGTATATAAGAAGGCAGAAGTGCTGAACAGCAATAGAGTTTCTCATAGCCACATTAAGAAAAAATGGTTTTCTGTATTGGTATTTTTTTCTTTAGAATTTAATAAATTCCACATTAGCGATAATAAGTTAGTCTCGAACACGTGTCCTGTAATAAATGAACAATTGGATATCATTAGACTGTCCCCCGTCCTGCGTACATACATCTTCAGATGTGCTAATCCATTCAGTAGACACGTTAATGAGCACTGGTTGAAGTGTAATATTGGAGGAACTGAAGCTGGTTGACCTCAGCATGGAGTTTAATACTTGTAATTAAATTAGACAGTAGACAGTTAGTAAAGAGAGAAATAGCCATGCCTCTGGCAAGCTTCCATTATTAATGACTTTTTTGTTCTTTGTGTTCAACTTGAAGAAAAAAAAAATATTGTTATTGTTATAACATTAACAATATAAATATTGACTGACTATGAGATCTAACTTCTCACTGTTGCATCTTAGGTTGAGTATTTGGTGGTTTGTGGGGTTATTTTTAATTTAAAAATGTTTTTTTCTTGTATGCATATGGTGCCTTGGTCCTTTCTGTTCTTTATTTCCTGAAATAGAGCCAGGGTAATATTTCAGTTGTTAAGTGATTTATAAAAGTTGTTTAATAGCAAAAATAGCTGATTTTAAAATAAGATTGTTGCTATTGTTCTATTATAGAACAGTGTGTGTGTAAATATGCATATTTTTCTAAGTGGCTGGCTTGTATTTTTTAAACTGAAACTTAGTTTTCTAAAGCACAGCTTATAATCGTCCTTACAAAGTTTGTTTACAATCTGTTTGAGTTAGAGCATTAAAAAGTGTTGACACAGGGGAAGATAGGTCACAGTGAAAATTAATAAGTAGATTGCAAATACTGTAGACTTGAACAGGACGCAGAGGCAAGATCTCCATTCCAGGAGCTCCCTGAATCTACATATAGCTGTTCTTGCCAGGCAAGGTTCAGGGTCTGTCCAGGCCTCCTGTGATTTAGCTTGTGAAAATGGTGTCAGCTGGACTTTATAACAACTCCAGCTTGCCCCAGGCTGATTTCTCTCCTCCTTTGCCCAAAATGTCACTTTTCAGCAAGTTGAGGTCTGTATGGATATGTAGATTGGTGTTCTGTTTATAGCTCAGCTATTGACTGGACTGTTTAATCAAGCTGCTGTATTTCTCTGTGGCTTTCTTTCCTGTTCTTCCTCAGTGTATGGGTTCTGTTCTTCTTTCTAAGCTCAGTTTCCCGATGAATGGAGGCTTGTCTCTCCTCCCTTCTCTAACACCTTTTGGCCCATTTCAGTGGAATTACTAGAGACATGTTTCATAGGTGTTACGTTTAATGAGGATACACTGAGTATAGTTGATAGTGTGAGAGAGACTCTCAGTGCTCCTGCACTGCAGGTAAATAATGCATGGGATGACGCAATACACATCAAGGAACTAGAATGAGAGATGCTATGAAAATCATCCCAAACGTGAGAGAGCCATCAACTGAAGTTTGCATCTTGGGAGAAATGAGCAAGTGGTATCAGGAGACATGAGCAGGAAAACATGCTTCGTTCTTTTCCTAGTTCTGCAACTACTCACGCTGCTTAGACTGAACACATCAGCAAGAGGAATGTGTTTTAGGAGATGCAGTCCAGCTCACACACGCTATAGGGGACCTCAAAAGCATTTGAAAACTGTGCGTGGCTAACAATTGTCATTGTTATGAGTGCATGTACTGTTCATGACCTCCAGAGAAACTTGAGTTTTGAGCTTCTTTAAAGGTCTTTCATGTACTTTCTTTGTCGGTTTCATTCAGTGGGAGAAAAACAAGCAAACTTGCGGTAGTTGGCTTAGAACTGCTGCTGTTTTTTATATTGTAAATGTGCCTAGAGGTGCATGATAGGTTCATCTTATAAATGGAAATTAAATTAAATTAAACAAAACTTCTTCCTGCCAGTCCAACCACTGCAAAATCAAGATTCTGCTGTTTCAGAGGCTAAGCCAATTTTAAACTTATTTTCCATCAGTGTTACAGAGTAGTAAATAAAACTTTTAAGTGACTTGGATACCTCTGAAGCGTTTCTTCTGAAGACATGAAAAAGGGCAAGAAAAGACATGAATTCAGGGAGAACAGATGTAAATCTTCTGAATGTATAAAGGAACTTAACGTTGAAATGCACATGTAAAATAGGTATTTAATTTGGAAATAGTAAATTAAGGATTTTATGCTCATAATGCATCAATTTTGCTTTTCTTAGCATTAAAGATTAGAGTAAAAAGTTCATACATTACCCTTACAAGAACAAACTTGCAAAGAAAATATCAGGAGAAAGCTCACATTTGTGCCTCTATATAGCTCGTCCTTCCTTAGTCTGATAAAGGAGTAGGGAAGAAAATTACACACAAGTTATGTAAATAAAAAGCAGTAATGTTATTAATGATTAGAATACTAATTCATTCTGGACTTTAGGTATATTATATTTTTCTAGGTAGTGTGATGTGGTCCTAACCTTATAGAAGATTTATAGCTACCTTTTCTTTAAATTATGATCTTAACATGTATTGGGAACTTGAAGGTTTATAGATGTAAATTTTTTTGTAGAATTTTGGGGGAGAGTTAGAATTAAATACACATTGCTTAAACCCATAACTGAAGTTGTTGAAACAAGGTTTTTTGAAAAATTCAACTAGAGTGTATATGTACTATAGACAGCAGCACTGCGTACATTTAATAGGCCAAAGTAGTGCAGTAAGCCATTATTTCAGATGTTTCTGTTCCTTGTGTTCTTTTTATAATGAAGGTTTTCATTTTTGAGGAAGAAAAGAGTTGAGGCTAGCTGTTGTGTCATAAGAAAATATAATAGCCTTTTTTCTCCCTCCTTTAGGTAAGTGGGTATTAGAAATTACAGTAATTTTGGCAAGAGTTCAAGGGTTAATGCAACAGATAAATAAAAGGAATTTTCTGTAAATTGAGCCCTGCATTATTTCACTTGTCTTGCCTTTCCAAACCTAACTCATTTAATTTTAAAAAGTAAATACTTAAATTCTTCCTGACAGTGTGCTTTGCTTTTACTATCGTTTATTACTTCAATTATACTTGGTATCACTTAGAACAATCTGCCATTTGGAAATTTCAGTATAGCCTGCAGCTTAGTATTAAGTCTGGCTGCTATTGTAACATGTACAGCATATGACACTAATGTATCAAAATTAGATTTGATCATCCCTCCTGGTTATATTTATTTCACGTTTCTTTTGTATTCAGTTAACATAAATGTATTAGGAGAGCTGACACATGATGATGGCTATAGAGTAAGAATATTTTAAAGTATTTTGAGTTAAATTTGAAATTTCAGGTAACCTAACAGTAGGTCATTTTTATATATTTGTTTTAATGGAGTAGAGTTTCAAAGCGAGCCTAAAAAAATCTGTTTGTCTCTGACATCTCCTCAGGGCTGTCTTCCCGACAGCTCAGGTTCAAAATGGCTAAAACAGAGCTCTTAATCTCTTTCTCATTGCCACCTTTCTGGATCACCGTGGATAACATGAACATTGTGCCTGTCACTTGTGCCCATGGCCTGAAATCATCTTTAATTTGGTCCATTTTCTGGATTCTTACATTCAAGTCTGTGCTTTAGACTCTGTTCTTTTTTCTACTTAACATTTCTTACAACATAACCTTTCCATGCACACGGTTAAAAATTATCCACTATATCCTAAACTGTTGTTTTGATTGCTGAACTTTCCTTTCTCTGGCCTTTGTTCCTGAATAATGCTGCTATAAAAGACGTTTTTCTAATATTTAACACCTTTCTAATATTTAACACCTTGCCGTTTCTTTGCATTTGTTCATCTCCATTTTGTGTCTTGTCTTACATTTAGACAATAAACACGCTAGAGCAGTTTGATCTGTGATTTTTTCTGTATTTAGCATGTTAGAATATTGGTATGTAATCTGTAGTTCCAAGTGTTTCAGCTATAGTGTATTAATGGCTACTTGAAGTATAATACTATTTTAGATATTTTTTCTTATTTATATTATTTCTGTGCCTTACTTCTCTAATATGGATTTGCGCTATGTTTTGCTTACTGTGATTTATGCACATACAAACCTGTAGATTTAGGAAGACAAGGTGAGGAAATGAGTGTGAATATGTAGCTGACTTACATGAGTGGTGGTGAGTTTTGAGTAACCATTAGCATGGATTTCAGTCTTGGTACCTGTACATTCTGTGTGCCGCAATAATATTCTGTTAGATAACAGTGGGACCACATCTTCTCGGGAATGCATGTTGCTGCCAGTCCTTTAGGTTTCGTGAGCAGAGGTGGTTTTATCACAGTATATTTGTACCACTTAAGTCGAGGACACTGAATTCTGGGCTGCTTCCCATTCAATACAAAGACATAAAGAATCCAGACTAGAGTTGAAAGAGGTCAGGCTCTGGCTCTCCTATAGTGTAATAATTACAGTGAAGGACAAATTCTCCAAACACTCGCTGTGCTTGCAGAGAGCTTTGTTATGGACCACTACTCAATTTCAGGGACCTTTGATAGGGAACTGAAAAATGAGGAAATTCTTTCTAAAAAGTTTATGCAAAACTAGCAGACTTTGGAAAGCTTTGCAAGACAATTTCAGATATTGGATCTACTTCATGAATCAAATGTCATAGATGAGTCAAATTACCACCATTCAAGCATTCCCATAAGCTTTGCTTGCTGACCAAGGTGAGGACATCTGAAAGAAGCAATAGGAAGCACTATGTCAGAGCTTCCTCTGATCTACTCTTGAAAAAGGAACTGAATGACCTATCCAGAATTTAATTCTTCTCCAAGCATAAAGCTGAATTAGCGACACCCAAGCTAGATTACTTGTTTATTATTTTTGTCACTCTTCTGCTTCCTATAGTGGAAACAAGACATTGACCATAGTTTGATCTTGAGTACTTTACATCTTGTTATAAACCAGCATTCATGGTTTATACCACCATCCACCTACTTGCACCATCTGATTTTTGACTCTTCATCCATTATATGTTACAGAGATTCCATTCTACACTTTAAACTGAACCACTGTTAAATCATTCTTGGTAGTAATCATGAGATGAAACACACCTGACAGGACTTGGAACTCACTGGAGTAATCTGATTCATTTTGCTTTTCTTCTGAAGAAGTTAGTGCATTGAGCCTGAAACATTTTCTCCCACCCCTATGGGAGTACATAGCAATGTTAGAAATTAGAGAGAAGAGTCATTAATTAATAGCTTCAGTACGCTTGGCATCCAAAACTGTGTCCTTTATCAGTAGTGCTCCTTCTGAAATAGCCACACGATATGCTTTTATCACACCAAAGTCTGTGTCAGTCTGATGGGAAAGCATGCATCGTGAGCAATGCTCTGGGTAGCTTTTCTAAAAGTGCAAGAACTGGTGTCCTAGTTGCAGGTATCGGTAACAGTTACACAGGGACAACCTTTGATAACTGAAATTCAGAAGCAGTGATGCCCTTGGCACGCTGTATTATCCATACAGTTTGTTTTTTAAAGCCAATTTGGAATGTACACTGTCACCACACCTTGTTTCTTACAGCATAGGAGATTGTTGTCTTTGAGTCCAAAGACGGTAAGTGGAGGAGAGCTAATGCTTGCAGTAAGTAGCTCAGTATTGCTGAATGAGGAATAGTGCAGTGCAGTGATGGGAGTGTCAGTCCTAGTTCTTCTTTTTGGCAGTCAGCTCAATGAGTTCAATTCAGTCAGTGCACCAGATTCTACCCCTCAGTCTAGGGTCATGTAGTTTTTTCATGTTCTACAAGATTTCGCATCTAGACTGGTTTGCCTTTTGCTTTCTGTTTGGCAAGCCTCATTCTTCCTGAGCTCTTCTCTTGCTTCTAAGTGCAGGGCCATCAGTCCAGCAAGCCCTTCTGTTGTCACATTTCAACAGATAGGTTAACTGTGACTTCACCTAGGAAGGTAGGAAGAGATTCAGGCCCTCAGAACAGTTCCACATTTAGTTGTCTTTTACGACATTTTCATCACTGCCAAGTGTCACTCAAGGTTTTTGCAGCTGGTGTTTGCATGTTGCACATCAGTCATTTAGGTTCCTGCCTGGTTTTGTTCTAATCTAGTCTAATAAAACTCAGCGTAGTGAATGTTGTGATAACCAATTCTTTTGTTGGGCTGGGTTTACTGTTGGCACAAGAGCATCCCTAAGTGTTGTTCCAAGTAATTCAGCCATCTACAAAAGGGGCAGGAGGGGCTCACTTCAAAGGAGCTGCAGTCCTTGGAGATTAGATGTATCTATGATCTGGTCCAGGCAAAACAAATGACTTGTTGAGCATCAGAGAGGATGTAGGGTATTGATGCCATCTGTCCTTTGCCCAGTCCAACACTGAAGAAAACCCTTGTCTTTTAGAAATGCAACCCTCTTTTTCAGCCTGAAACAATTTAAAGCCAGGAGAGAAGAGCAGAAGCAACTGCTTTTTTGATTTTATCCTTGGGGGTTTTTTGTTGCGTTGTTGTTGACAAATAACACAAGCTTTCAGATAAGACGAAAGCAACATTCCAGGAGGTTTTGCAATATAAACAAGTGAATACTTGCAATGAAAGTTCTCTGATGATTGTGTATGTGTTTTGCTTTTATTTAAAGTGCAGTTATGTTCTAAAAATGAATACAGAAAATTGTTGCTTTTTTATATACAATAACTTCTTGTAAGTGCTCAGATTACTATCTGCATGTTACCTGTTAACAGCAGTTCACAGTGCCGTCCTTTGAATAACATCAAGGCAATTGTTTGACAAATTCTACCTACCTGAAGCTGTGCAAACTGGTAACTGTGGGTGAAGACAATTGTCAGCAGTAATTGGTGATGCACAAGGAGGAAAGAATGAGATTCCATCTTGAATTTTTAGAAATAGCCCTTACTGGAAAGAAACTTATGCTTAATAATGTGAATGTCTTTGATCAGTGTATGGGCAGCCTGTCTCCACGATGTTAACATTCAATTGTCAGATGGTGATGTTTAGCAGAAGGAGCATTTTGGAGCTTCAGAGAAGATAATTCCAAAGTGTTCAAGATATTGCTTAGTCTGGTTATATGATTACAAATGAAGATACAGCATGGATTTTGAGGAACTCATTTGGCCATTCTGAGCCAAATCTAAAGCCATTTGGGGTTTTTAAAGGACCAGAGCGAGTTATTTTTATGAAGGTGTACAGGTTTCATGGGAAATGAGCATTTAGTTTAGTTAATCTAGGGAATGTGGAAAATGCAGAAGCACTTTTCCTTTAAAAGCTTGTTTGTAGTAGTCAGTGTGGAATTTGGCTAGAATGATGAGGTTGAAGACTGCTCAGATATGTAGCTTTTAAATAGATGTTCATTCATATTCTTTAAAAATTCATACAGAATGTAGTAATTTGCTGCCTGTCAGTGATGGCAAAATTGAAAGCATTTTAGTAAATCAGATGGAATTGCTCTGCATTCTTTAGATAATATAAACAAAATTTATCTTTCAGTAGAAAATATATACTGACATATATGTTAATTTAAATAGACATTAGCACAAATGTGTAAAAACGTACAGCATAAACCAATACTGTGAAATAATACTGTAATTGAAATTGTAAGAGAACTATAGTGGAAGTTGGTTTGGTTTTTTTGGTTGTTGTTGGGTTGGGGTTTTTTTGGGGGGGGTTTCCTTTTGAAATATGAGCACGTAGTATAGCTGTATGGCTATAGAATATACTGAAACTGATGGGGTTTTATCGCTGTTTTTCCAGCTAAGACATTTAGGAAATGATGAAGTACACATTGTCTGGTCAGAGCATACTCGAGATTATAGAAGAGGAATAATTCCAACAGAATTTGGTGATGTTCTTATAGTTATCTATCCCATGAAAAACCATATGTTCAGTATCCAGATCATGAAAAAGCCTGAGGTAAGGGTTTGTTTTTTATTTTTGCATTTCTTTTGTGTGTTTAATATAAACTGAATTGTGTTTTGAATCTCCAATTTTGGTGTAATAGGTTGATTAACAGATCCAACAGATTGATCCAAGGTGATGTGTCTTTAGCATGGACATTTGCAGTGGTGGTAGGAGAAAGAACTTTGAGTACAATGCATAGTAAAATCAGTGACTTGAAATTGCGAAGGCGTGATCCTGTCAAGCATATCTTCTAACATCATAATCTGGAAATGAAGCTAGACTGTTCTGTGTAGTCATTTAAATATTAAAATAAACTTACCAAACTTTTTTATCAAATTTCATACGTGACTGTGGGAGTTGAATAATATGCTCCAACTTTCTCCATCAATATCATATTCCCCAGTCTTCTCAAAACTAGTTTGCACTTTCTCCTCAAACTCCATAAAAGAATTTGGAAATGAATTCAGCAAGGCAAGACCATTCAACTCTTAGGCATATGAACACACTCTCTTTCAAATGCCTCAAATGCCTATGCTGGCCCTGTTCTTAAAATAGCGTAGCAAATACTGAGTCAAAGTAGTCGTGAGTGTTTGTACCGCATGATGTCACTTGCCATGAATTTCTATACTTTATTAAAATTATTTCTAGAAGCACTAATATTAATAAATGAGTTAAGACAGGAACAGGATTCCCTCTATGTGATGAATGCCTCTATCTGATTATCAGCATGGAATGATACCCAATACATGGTCTTGTTATTACCAGGTTACTTATGTTTTTAATTAATATGTATATACTTTTTTTTTACTACTTTAAGTACAAATAGATGCATTAATGGGGGTGTGCAGGTTAAGAAGGAAAAAGAAAAGTACTGAGACCAGGGATTGTTGTGACTCCACCAGGAGGTCCTTAATGTGAAAAAAAGAAGTGCTTTCCATCAGATTTCAGTATTCTCAAAACTACGTTAAATGACTGATGGCAAAAATAATACAGGGTTCTAAATTTCTTTTGCAGCATTGGTTTCATCTTAGCAAGAAGAATATTTAGTCTACACTCTGCTTCTTTTGCTGACCATATTTACAAGCTTTGCTCTTCTTCACATGCTTTGTGCTAGCAACTCCAGAACTTTATTGATACATACAGGAAATTAAGAGTTTTAATTTCTTTTTTTTTTTTTTTATTTGCAAAACAATGATTGATCAGAGAAAAATCTAATGGCAAAATGTAAGATCTGTTCTGTAAACATTTTGGGTGCTATCTATACTAAACATCAAGGTTTTCTACAGTTCTCACAAAAGAGGCTTTATGCTTATGGCCCAAAGAGGCCAACCTTTCACCCCAAATTTCTTCTGTAAAGGGCTTACAATCTTTGTGTAGAAACCACAGAAAGAAAGAACAGGTAGAAGAGGAAGAGACAATGGCAGTTGAGGGTCTGCCCACCAGTAATTGTATGGCAGTTGCACATTGAATTGGTCCTTAAGGACATGTAATATCTAAAACTATGATAAATATTATTTGAAATCTGAGTAATTATTCCTTTTGCTTACTACCACCTACACTACATCAGCCTTTCACCCTCATAAACTTCACCTGCATGACTGCCCCTAGGATTTTGGCAACAAGTGTTGGAATTAAGCTTTGATGAGAGACAGTATTCAAATGGTTGCTTAATTTTCTTCAAATGATGCGTTATCTGTTACCAAGGATATCAAGCAGTTATATGGCTGTATATTTCCACAAGAGAAAAGGTCTGTCATAGAGCACAATAACTGTTCTGATTATCTAGCAATGAGAAAAAAAAATTATATATTTGAGTGCTCTATTGTTAATGTTGATTGCTAATTGTTATAGCTAAGATCTTACTTTATGTTGAATTTCTTAATTTTTTATTCAGGTTCCATTTTTTGGTCCACTCTTTGATGGTGCTATTGTGAATGGAAAAATTCTTCCTATTATGGTTCGTGCAACAGCTATAAATGCAAGCCGTGCGTTGAAATCATTAATCCCATTATACCAAAACTTGTATCCTTTCACTGAGATTTCCAAGGCATATACATTCCCTTGCAGTTCTACGGATGTGATATTCATGTTTTCTGTCAGATTAATGTAGGGAAAATATTTTTAGTTTTTTATTGTGATGATGCCTTTAAGAAACTTAAACCTATAGAAGACAATTCAGACAAAGAAAAGCTCTTTTATTTAAATGAAGAATAGATTCAATGCTGAAATCACTTGTTCCTAATATTTTTTAACATGTACTTCTCACTTTTTGTTAAACAAAAATATTTTAATAACCATTTTGTTAGACTTTCTGAAATAGTGATGTTATGTTGGTAATAATCTTTCCTTAAATATATTTAGTATTTATCCAGTATTGATGTTTTGTTTTCCAGTTCCAAGAAGGATATGATGCTGTTTTCCTTTAAGATGAGAAATTTGTTACGTTTTTGCCATACAGATTTTATTATTTACCTCAGAATACAAAGTTATTATCAAAATTACATTAGTGACTATGTAAAGATGTCAGAAAAGATGATGTCTGTCGTTGTTGGAACTGAAATTGCAGTTTTTTGAAAGGGCTGCTCTTGGATGAATAGATTTACCAATGAAAAAATAAAAAAAAAAGGTAAGTCAGTCACTTACAGCTTTTCCCTTCTTAAGAGTGAGTTTTGTTGTATGCATGTTAGTTAAATAAACAGGAACATACTGGTTTTTTATTTCAGAAATTAAAAGGTATGTTTAAATTTTGATCTGAAAGAAATTCTGTGCTTAATTTCCACCCAAGCTGTAGATACTTGTATCTGTCGTGTGGTAGACTGTTGCTAAAATACTATGGTTTTTCTAAGGCTGACTCTTAATACGGAGAGTTTGGGATTAGATATGATGAAGTGAATTTACAGATGAATGATGGATGATCTTTGATGCGATCACGTTAAATGACGTTTGTGCCATTTCTGTAGATGACAGATGTTGATTCATTGTATTTTTATGTTTGGAAAGGTCCGATCTTTTTGTCATTACTCAAGTGGCTTAATCAAAGAATTTAAAATGTATTATCATCATTATACCATGAAAAGTGATGGGTTATAGCATTACATTGATGTATAGTGATGAGCAATTGGAAAACAATTTACTTTGAAATAACAAATTTTCAGTACCAAAAAATCCCACAAACTCATATGTTTAAACTTCTTTACAGAATATGGAAGCTGTCATAAATTGCTTGGACATAGCTTGCCAGCTCCATTTCAAGCAGTTGGCCAGATCCTAAGAGCTTTTAAATAATTTCTCCAAATTGTACTTTTTATGTGCGTGAAACCACTGCGTATCATTTATGATATAATGTGGCCTCCATTAAACTGTTGATATTTGTCTCCTAGTAGGGTTAGCATGATAACCAGAGAGTGTTACATACGTTTGATATTATATAGTATTGCTCAGTGGGTTTTGTATCATCACTTGATAAGCTCATGAAGCACCAGTGGATTGGACACTTGTGTTAAAGGGCAGCTTTGTTAAGTATTTGGTGAAATTATTTTTCCACCTGGCTTGGAGTATCTTATATTCAGTGCTTTGTAAAACACTTTAAAAATTAAAACAGACTCATGGGCAGGTTTTTTTTAAAGTTATTTGCTTGGCACAAAATTAGAAAAAAACTCTTAAGAACTTCGCTGTCTTGAATTAGACTACAGTGGAGTCATTAAGTCAGTGGAGAACAGCAAAAAAATGTTAAACTTCCAAGTTTGGCCTAGCTCTCAGTGACTTAAAGAACTCTTGATTAAAAATGTCATGGACGTGTTCTTGGTTTTCAAACCATGTCCAGATTTGAGGTCAAGCGGGAATTTCTCTCGTATAAGAATGGCAAAGACTGGTGGGTGTTTCTTGTAACGTGGACATGGTCTGTTAACTATGAATATTTGAAAACTGAATCTAATTATGTTTCTGCAATAGCATGGAATTGAAGGCATCAAGGATTCTTTACTGTCTCCCTTTTTTTTTTTCCCTCTGGCATCTTTTAGCTATAGCTGTAGCAGTTCCCTCCTGGCTTTTAAGTTTGTTGTGGACTGAAGCCAGGGGGCAGGAGTATTTTATGGTCTGTGGTTAAGTAGCTTTTCTGGAGACCCCACCAGACTTAATATCTCATATGGAAGACAAGACTTCCAGTATCAAGGTGGGCTTTCCTTCTGTTGAAGTGCTGCTGGAGCAAAGAAAAAGAGGGCTTAGGATAGTGTAAACATTGTGTTCAAAGAGGATGGAAAAAAGGGCACAGAAAAGATATTTTTCAGAAGGTGCACCAAAAGCAGACTCTTAGCTGGAAAAGTGAAGATGATAATCAAGGCTTCCCACATATCCAGGACCATAACGGTGTCAGTGAAAGAGAATTCTGAAGTGATCTGCTCAAAATTAGTTTTTGCTTACTCGTGAATATCTAATATACTAGAGCAGTGTTAGCTTATTAGGAACTTTGATGATGGCTAGTAGAAATTCCCTTTAATGTGGATCTTGAAGGGAACAAGAACACTTCAGACTTCTGTCAAACAGAACACATTTCAAGCCCTACACTTGAGTATTAGTTCTCTTAATTTCAAAGCCAGCATCAGCATATGGATGTCTCTGTGCCGGCAGGTGTGTGGTTCATTTCCCTGTGCTCTGTTAATAATCAGTGGGCACCTTTTGACTCAGTGTCACACATCTGTGCTTATCTGGTTCTTTTTTTAAATACTTCCAGTGTCACGTTGCAGATCTTCTTGGTGCTGATGGATCATCCTAATCTCTTAATTAAAAAGTAGAACTCCATTGATTTGCTCGTGGATAGTATGTGAAGAAAGTGGCACTGAGTTTGACCCTTCTATTTTCAAGGAGGGCTTATCCATCCTCTGAGGCACTGTATTTTCTAAGTGCAGACCTGACCAAAAGAATCAGCCGTCATTTGTAATCAGCAGGGATATTCAGGCCTCTTCATGTAACCTGATTGCAACTTTTTCCTTATTGCGCTAGTCTGTTAATCACGGTGTGGCAATGGGTAGTACGTGTGAATAGTATAATAATGGGGGCTGGATACAGAGAATTCTGCTCATCTCCCTTTGTCTTGTGCCCTGACTTTGAGCGTGTATTGTACAGTCTGAAGTAGCTTTCTGAGATTGACAGATTCTATCAATCACTTTCCTTTTTCTGACATTATCTTAATACTTCTGATAGCAAACTCAGATAGCAAAACATTTTGAAATTATTTTTAAAATAATTTTAAAGGTTTTGTCTGCTTTGTGTTTTTATTCTTTGCTCAGAATTCTGTATTTTAAGATTAAAAATTTACTTGGTTCATCAGCAAATGTCAGTCAGGCGTGGCAGGTATCCTGCTTTTTGCTTTAATTTGAGGTCTCTGTAGTCCCTCGCTGTCTTTTGGTGGCCTGGCTTTCTTGTAACAGTACCCCCTCACCGACAGACGGCACATATGTGCACACAGTAGCAGGTGATACTTGTGTTGTCTTGCTAACAAAGCAGCAGTACCCCCTTCTCTGGCTCAGAGCTGATCTGTTTCTTCTTCTCACTGCTTTTGTTGTTTGTTGTAAGTACGTGCATCTCTCCTGAATGTGCCTCCAGCAGCTCATATGCTAGGAACTTCTGAGATGCGTAACTGCAGGCATAATAACAGGACCAAATGTGGAGAACAGTCATTTTCACTATGATTTAAAATAAGGAGGCCAATATTTAGGGCATTGTTAAATAACCTATATTTGTTGTATTGAAATTCCTGACAGGACTTACCTTATTCAGGGTTTGCATTTCAAAGTAAGCATTTTGTCACATTCTGAATTCAGAATCTACTGTATGTAGGAAATGGATCAATACTAAGTATTTTGAACAGTAGAAAGAGTGGCTTCATATAAAACTTTTCTTGAACTTCCCGAATAAACAGCAGATATTGCCCAGATGCCGAGATAATGTTCTTTACTGAACACTGATCACCTCCTGTGATCTACCTTGCTAAAATTATGTCATACAACAAAACAACTAGAAACCTTGTGGGAGTGGAATTCCAAATGTGAAACAACTTGTGTTACTTTTTGCACGTTGCACACAAATTTTGGAATGTTAGCAATCATTCCAAGCACTTGTAGCACAGTTAGTGCAAATAGCGCTATTCAGACACCCTAATGCTTTTTCTCTTATGTAGTACTCCCCTCCAAAGGATGCTACCTAATACGTAGTTAGACGCACAGCAAGAAAACATATTTAGTATCTTTTAAATCTGACATTCATAGAAACTCTAGAACACTTCAAATGTTCAATATGTTTTCTATAGATATAATCATCAATCAATAATTTTCACGTCTTCTATAATAATTACAGAATTGTGATCTGATGCCGAGTCCTTCCACCAATTAGATTTCTTTTTTCTGTTGTGTGAAACAGATTAAATAGCAAAAATATAATTCTGTTTTAATTGTTCTGTCTCCAGAATGTTACAGAATAAATCTTAACTAAATTATTTGGTTAATTAATCTTTTTTATCAAAATTGGAAAATTTACATTTCCCTATCTTTTCTGATACTGTATTTCTTAATGGTTGGTACTTGATGAATTGTAGCTAACCTTTCTAGACAGTTGCGTTCCAGAGAAACAGAAGATACTAACCACACATGGTATCTGACAAGACAGTAGCTTCTTCATGAATAAAATGTGTTTGAGTGGTTTGTTAAAAGTTTCCTCTGTATTAAAAGCTCATAGCTCAGAAGCAGCTTTCTTGCTTAATGTCATATTCAACTGCTTCAAGAAAGGGTTTTATTGGAACTGGTGGTATCGCTGTTTGTTGTGGCTGCTTGACCATCATCTGCCTCATGACACAATTGCAGACATTCAAAAGTTGATCTTTAATAATAGTCTTCATTGTTGATGACATAGTGAGCAAAGAGTATTCTTCAGATTCTCTAGCCACCTTTGTCTCAGTTAATAATATTTTTTAATTTACAAACTGGAATTTGTGAAGATTTTGGAGATTTCTCACTAATACAGAAACTTAGAAGTTAAAGCTGGAAAGCACGGATTTTGGCAATGCCAGTTTCCCTTCCTTATACATCCAATAAGGTTTCTATCTTATAAATGCATGAGTATCTGTGAGACAAAATAAAAATATACAGCAATGCTGCATCAGTGATAACTGTGTATTGAATGGAAAAGGCACAGAGAGTGTGCTGTCTCCTTAAAAGTGTATCATGAAGTCATTTTTTCACAGTGCCACTAAATTAATTTTGGTATCATGAAAGGAATGCGATTATAATTGCTCTTCTAATATGTTCTGGTTTAGAATTTCTTTGAACTGCCATATACCAAGATTCTTAGAAAACTTTGTGGTATTTCTGGCAACTCAATTTTGATACAAGACATTTAATAAGACTTTTAATGTACCTGTTAATGATTTTTCTGTCAACACTGGTAAGAAGAAACAGACATTAAAAATAATACTTGATATTTTTTTTTAGATACTACTCTATGTACTTTACAGCAAATAATTGAAAATTTCAGGCTTTCAATGAATATTTATCCCATCCCTGAATCATGCCATTTGTGACCTTATCTGATACAAGTTCAAGTAGGAGCCATGGATGAGTTCATCATATGACCCCCACTGTTTTATCCATAAATTATTTCCAAAATTTATTTTACTGTTTATCAATGGAAATTGTTTTCCAAGTTCAAGCAATAATCATAAGGTAGAGAATGTGATATTCAGTCTTTCCTGTACTTTAATGTGCCCACTTTTGCTGTTCTCCCAAATCCTATTTCTGCTACCAACTCAATCTTTTAGTAACTCAAAGTGTGATTAATTATATGCCTGCAGTTCATGTCCTTTCCGTGTTGAGGACTCCAGAGCTGAACACAATACTCCAGGTGGAGTCTCATAAGTGCAGAGTAGAGAGGGAGAATCACCTCCCGCAACCTGGTGATCACACTTCTTTTGATGCAGCCCAGGCTACAGTTGGCTTTCTGGGCTGCCAGTGCACGCTGACGGCTCATGTTGAGCTTCTCATCCACAAGAACTCCACAAGTCTTTCTCCTCAGGGCTGCTGTCCACGTTGGGCAGAGAATGGCTGTATTTGTGCCTGCACTTAGCTTGGTTGAATGCAGTTTGCATTAGCCCACCTCTCAAGCCTGTCCAGGTCCCTCTGGATGGCATTCCTTCCCTCCAGTGTCTCAACCGCACCACTGAGAATTGGTGTCATCGGCAAACTTGCTGAGGGTGCATTCTATCCTGCTGTCCATGTCTCTGACAAAGATGTTAAATAATATTGGTCCCAGTACTGACCCTTGAGTGATAGCACTCATCACCAGCCACCACTTGAACATTGAGCTGTTAACCACAACCCTTTGAGTGCAGCCATCCAGCCAGTTCCTTATCCACTGAGTGGTCCACCCATCGAACCCATGACTTTCCAATTTGGAGACTAGGATGTCATGTGGGACAGTGTCAAATGCTTTGCTTAAGTCCAGGTAGATGACATCCGTTGCGCTGCCTTTGTCCACCAAGTTTGTGGCAATATCCTAGAAGACCATCAAATTTGTCTTTTTAGTCTGGAGAAGAGAAGATTGAGGGAGGATCTGATCAACACCTGTAAATACTTAAAGGGTGGGTGTCAAGAGGAAATGGCTGATCTTTTTTCAGTCGTGTGTGTCCAGTGAGAGGAGATGAGGAAATGGGCACAAACTTGTACATAAGAAGTTCCATCTAAAGAGGAGGAGGAACTTCACTTTGAGGGTGGTAGAGCACTGGAACAGGCTGTCCAGAGAGGTGGTGGAGTCTCCATCTCTGGAGACTTTCCAAACCCACCTGAACAAGTTCCTGTGCAGTCTGGTCTATGTGGATCTGCTTTGGCAGGAGGGTTGGACTAGATGGTCTCCAGAGGTCCCTTCCAGCCCCATATCATTCTGTTATTTGGTTTCTTGTAAACCATGGATAGCTAAAGGGAAAAAAAAAAACAAAAACAAACTAATGTACTAATGAAAAAAAAAAAAAGTACAATACTTAAATAACTGCTGCATTTAAGAATGTTCGTATTCAAGGTTGGTGTTCTAATGTGTTCTACAGAAAAATGGTACAGTTTGAAAAATCTCACATAAATTAATTGTATAGATGGTGTCATTGTGGTGTAGTAGAATCATCTAAAGTAACTTTTGTGTGGATAACATCACACTGAAGTTTGCCCAATTTAAAAAACGTCAAATGAAAAAACCAGCAGAGATTCCAAAGCATAAATTGTGCTATTTATGTTCGTTAAGTGTGGTTTGAAATCCTGTCTTAGGGACATCTTACCTAACTATATATCTAATGCTGCTCAGTAAATGAGGAGAGTATTGATTGGCATATGCTGCTTAAATCGATCACCTTGACAGCCAGAATTACAGTAATCTGTCAGTATTAATGACTGTCTTTCAAGCCTTGATACCTCTCCTTCGCTTGTCTCATCTTGCCTCACTTCTGTTTGAAGTGCATTTTCTTGCAACCTCTGGTTTTGTCAGAATAGGTACTTTTGTAGTGGTTTTTTTGTCCCCTGAGTCCAATTTATTGGCTTGATCATGCAATTAGAGTTAAAATGCAACACCAGGGAGCAAAAGTAGGCAGTGTTCTGAGTAACAATTGGACCTCAGGGGTAGTGCAAGCCTGT
The DNA here is from genome assembly GCA_013398155.1 of Pedionomus torquatus. Lineage (NCBI taxonomy): Eukaryota > Metazoa > Chordata > Aves > Charadriiformes > Pedionomidae > Pedionomus > Pedionomus torquatus. The sequence continues at coordinate 445,232 of VZRU01008634.1, forward strand.
TCTCAGCCATCATTTATTAGTTACCTGTTGAAAGAGTAGGATTGTTTTGCAATGAATAATTCCAAAGCATCACTTTAAATGCCTTTGATTTTAGCCACTAGAGACAACTGATTGAACCAACATTTGTGATTGGTTTTTAAACTCCTGACTTAGTGTTTGTCATATAAGCACTTCAAATAACTGCTGGAGAGATACTTGCAGTTGCGTGTACCAAACTGCTGGCTTTTCTGCATTTTCATACATGTCATTTCAGTTGGTTTTCATGCATTTTTAATACATGGAATAAATTGAGGAGTGAGGCTTGAAAGCTGTGTTGTAATGTAGTTTTTGTGTATATAATCTGTGAGGTTTTCTGCAAAACAGACCTGCATACTTTTCTTCAGCAGCAGTTCTGGATTTGTACACATTCAGTAAGCATATTTTCTTCAGTAATTGCCCTGCTTCTAGTCCCACAGAGCCTGCCTTCCCTACCCCAGGTAGCTCTTCTGCCTCTACCTCTTATGGGCCATCTGCAGATATGAATTAGGATGTTGAGAGCACCTGTTAAAGAGGTGTAGTGTAAGAGCATGGGTTTAAGGGTAATAATGTTGTCATCATAAGAGATCTAGAATTTGGTGGATTTTTTTAAATTAGTATTACAGTTTTATTTATTAGTTACTCTTCCCTAATGAAATGCATGAGACTCTTAATAGTGGTAAAAAGCAAAATACCAAATGAGACAAAACTGATCAATTCTAGTAATACTATTTTATACGAATAATTGCACTTAGAAAGAGCTGAGTGCTCTGTTGATGTTGTAGGCAATTACAAGGGAGACCCAAAGGTTTTTGTACTTTTAAGAAAAATATAAGTTCTTTTACTTCTGCAGTCTTTCAGAAGTTTAATTTACCCATTGGAAGGAGGTTATGGGTTCTAATGATTTCTATGTAAACTATGGGTAGGCTTATGCTGGTGGCATTCTCTTCTAGAATAAAAGAGTATCAGTGGGCTGCCCTGAAAAGCAGTGAATGCTTTGTCAACCTTCTAGAACTTCTGAATTTGGATCTGTCAGTATAGATGACTTGAGGGAAGTTTGTCATTACTGGGAATTCCCTGAAGAACAGGGAAGTTCTTCATTACTGCATCTTTTTAAGGTAGGGAATTTTAGTTTGTTGTAAGTGGGGAGTTAGTAGAGCAATCACTCATTATGAAATGTGTTTTAAATGTGTTTAGATCTCTCTTAAACAAAAAATTGCTGGGAGTCCTTAAATTAGAATGAAAAAGATAAACTAGTTCAATCGTGTGCAGAGCTGATTGCTTTGTATGTAACACAAAATGACAGGTTTTCTCTTAATACCTACTTAGCCTTATTAATTAATTGAATGTTTTGGATAACAAAAGCCCTTTGTTAAAATGTTAAGACTTTTGCCCCCTTAAGGTGTTAAAATTAATACAGATTTCTTTGATAACTCTCAGAAGTCTGTGAATAAAAGCAGGGAAGGTTAACCAATTTTTCCTGATGCATCTAAGATTTAAAGAAGGAGGTGTTCTTAAACTATCTATACCATATTTTTATCTCGTAAAAGACAGCGTTGTTTATTGATTTAACCCTTTTGCAGTCATAAATTCAACCCTGATAACAGATGAATGACTTGCAAACAACTTGAAAAATATATATTAAAACACTAAAGGCTGTGTATATATGTAAAGAATAAGTGTACAATGTCATGTATGGCTGATTGTGATATTTAAATTGGTGGGAAATGTGGGAGATTATTTGTAACAAGCAAAACTGACAAATGTCTGCAAAATAGATAATGACAAACTGTTGTGCGCCATACTGCATCGTACAGTAATCAAGACAGTTGGGGCATATTTTCCAGTGCCAACAGAGGGATTAGAAGATGATAGGTATAAAAAAAAAAAAAAAAAAAAAAAAAGAGAAGAGGAGATTAATAGAAACTAGCACATTGGTTGTCTTTGTTCTCCTACAGATCTGTATTTCAGTTACTGGCAAAACAGGTTATATGTAATACTTGTCAGTATGTGGAAATATCTAGCTGGAGATGGAATATACTTCACGTAACAATATTAACTAGTTAAACAGGTCAAAATTATAACAAAAAAGGGTGTATTTTTATACTTTATTTTGTATGTGCCACATACTTAATAGAAAAAAAGGAATAAACTAGCATAAAGCAAGGATTAAAAGTTAGTATTACACTAATTGGAATTACCATATGGTAGCATGAAGGACATGAGTCCTAATCATAGCCTGGCCAATCAAATTAATCTCAATATACTTTCTAGACATTGAGAAAATAGTGTAATTGCTGATTAACTGCACCTGAATAGATTCGTGGGTCACAAATATATCTATCTCCTTCTGAATGCTTCTCTTCCCAAACATAGAAGAATGCAAGCTATTAGAAAATCTTTTAATTTCTGCCTGCCAAACCACAGTTACCATCCATCTGTTCTTGCCAATTGTGGAAAAAGGTCAGTTTTCAGCAAAGCCATGCATTTCACAGAAGGTATGTGAAGTGAAATTTCACAGGGGACATGATGGATCCTGATTCTTAGTGATAAACCTTTGGGGCCAGCAGGGTTGGCATATGGTTCAGCATGATATGAAGGCTTGGGTTCCCTGGCTTCACTTCTTTGGCGTGGAACTGATAAAACCTGGCTCTTAAGTATTGTTTCGCTGGACACCAATCATGGGCAGCAGGAACTGCCCATTTAACTCTCTGTGGGAAGGAAGCCCAGGCTGTGTTCACAATAGTACCATTGTAGTGCTGCAAACTGCTCTCAACAGCTTGACAGCACTGGGGAGGAGGGCGAAGGGGCTGCTTTACTAATTGCCCTTCAAAATAAAGAGGGAGGGAAGTGACTGAAAATTAATATTTGTTTTCTTCATTTAAACTGAAGAAGCTTGTCTTGAGTCTTAAAAATCATTTTTAAAATCAACTTTACTTCCCTTCATAGAGGTTTATAAGTAATTTATCTTGTGCAAGTACTGCAGCAACCCAGGGTAAAGAAAAAACATTCTCTTCAACTATAAAAGGAAAAAAGAAAGGTAGTTGTAAAGTTTATTGAAGTACAGAATGGAATTTTTGACAAAATTTCTCATGAGAGACATTTTCTTTTTTACTATGTAGTGTAGAATTGCAAATTGCACATATCTGCATGTGCAGTCTTTTCACTGGACGATATTTAATATTAATATAATTTTTATTTGTGTAATGTTACAGTTTGTAGTGATTTCTTCATGAAAGGCGTTTCCTTTACTATTTCTCTCATCACCTAATCTGTCTCTATACACAGAGAAAGTATTTAAGGTAGAAATTTAAATATTTGAATGTATGAAGACAGTGAGCTCAAGCATTCATGCTAATACAAGAGAACGAAGAGCCAGTTTGTCCTCTGTATTTTTTACGCTCATCAACCTTAATTACTTGAGCTAAAACTGATGTAATTCTGAGTGTCAGAGTGAGGATAAATCCCTCTCCCAAAATCAGGAGTTAGTACATGGGGCTGCAGTTCCCAGTGGCCTGTACATTATTTGCAGGCTGAAGTGATGACCGCAAAGCCTTAACGTCTCTCCTTGGCACATCTGGGGCCACATCATTAGTGAACCTCAGTCCCTCAGCCCGCTGTCCCTCTGCCTCCCTGGCTGCCTGCGAGCAGAGCATCACTCCAAAGAGAGCCTGAAGCAGCGGTGGCTCAAATGGGCTTCAGAACAGTTAGCACAACGTACCTTCTAGGTTGATTGATTCCCGTCCTGGATACATTAGTAAGACAAATTCTCCCTTGAAGTTGGAGTATGAATCCTGCCTGCATTAAGGGCTTCAGCACTGTTTCTTTCTCTGTTTGTTTTCACCTCCGTAGCCTGTTACTAAAACATGGACAAGTGGGGTATTTGTAAATACTGTCATTAGTCTTTCAACCACACAGCCAGTAAATTTAATGAGTAATCTGTTACAGTGTTGAGGTATTCATCCTTCCGACTCTGCTGGTCTTTGGATCTTACTCTCTAATTTCATGCTAAAATGCTGTTCAGGGTTTCTAAAACTGACAATATGCAATAAATAGAACCAAAACTGTGAGACTTTCTGCTATATGTTTGTGTTAATATGCTCCTGCTATATTTCAAGCAGATAATTCATTGAATGCCCATTCTTCCTCTTACTGTAGAGTAGATTATATTTAAGTCAAGATTAATGGATAGATTCTGATGTTAAAATCCAGTCTCTGAGCCTGTCGTTCCCTAGAGGCATATAGTGCATTAGTTTAAGCCAATATGCTGCTTATCGCAGATACTATGACACTGTCTTAAATGACAGTTTACTGTACTTTGTTACTGCTTACTCTGGTAATAAAATCACTGTATTGTGTTCTTGATAATTACAATATTAAATAGAAACTTAATTTGATTACTGCACGTTTAGATATAGATAGTTCTTAAGTAATTGTCCACTGTAAAATTTCTGATACTAATTTTTTCTCTCATGAGGTGTGTTCTGTCAGTGTCTAAGCTTAATACTTAGTTCAGTCACCCTAGCAGAAAAAGTGCTGAAAAGAGATCTACACAGGGATTTTTGGGGGTGAATGAGTATCTTTTATCCTATAGTTTTTTTCACTTGAACCTTGTTGTTGTTAAAATCCTTCCATAACATGTTTTCATTTCCCAAGGCCCTTAAAGAATAACATCTGGGTTCTACAGAGTCAAAGAATTCAATAACCACTGTCAATTCAGACTTTTTTTTTTCCCTTAACTTTGGAATTGCTCGAAGTCTGAGCATCAGTTTTATAATTTAGTTCCTTAAGCAGGTGATCAGAATTAGAATTCATTCAATACAGTAAATATAGTCTCATAATATTTTTACATTATTATCTTAAAAAGATAACTTTTTTGCATAGCTGTTTTTTGAATAATTTAAGTCTGGAGAATTGTTGTACTAAAATTAAAATCCACATTAAGTCCATTGCACTTGCACCCTAGTTCTGTGTTTCTGTGTAAGTGCCTTTTGTAAAGGAGCATGATGCAGAGTGGTTACATTTTTCATTTCATAATTGAGTGTTTTAAGTGGTTAAGCATAGTCCAAATTTTATCCAATTCCAGCTTGTGTTAATGGTGCTACACTCACACTGCCTTAGCACCTGTTATGGATTTTGAGTCATCTGGCAGCCCGTGGGACTTAGATAAAGAAGTACCAGGTGTCCTGCCTGTCTCTTAATTGAGACGCAATGTAAACAATATAGACTTGGCAATATGGTTATAGGAATGGATTAAAGCCCAGCTTTGTCTGTGCTGATGAATCACAGCTTTTTTCTTCCTAGATGATGTTGTAAACCACTGAAGAATTTAGTTAGCTGTAAGACCTGACAAAACAGCATGAAAATAAACAATATATCAAGGATTTTACTAGAAGCATGGTGTTGCAGAATGTTACATGTGTTGGGTTTTCTAGTGTCGATGTAAGCATCAGTTACAATTTGTTGCAGTAATTTAGCAATTTTGAAAGTGCTTGCACTAAGAAATGAAGATCCTTATATAAATTCATATAAAGGCAATGCTTTCCGATGTATTGTTACTAAACCAGACAGAAAGCAACAGCATTGACTTGGAAATACTCAGTGGCTGCAACTTTATTTCACCTATGCTACCTTGCAGGACTTTTAACCACTTAACCATAGGGTAGATACGCTGAAAGTAATCTCCTTTAGCTGTAAGATTAGTACTCTTAAAGAAAAAATCCTCTAGATCTCAAAAGTATGTGTTGTTATAATTTGCTTGATAACTTTTAATTTATCACAGATTTATTAAACTTTTTAGTAGTGTAAAAAATTAAAATTAATTTTCATTATAGCAGTTTAAAGACTGATGCGACTATATGCATTGGAAGCAAATTGCAAGATCTGGAGTGATGGGATTAATTGGTATGGTTTATCTGTTATATATTCCCCTATTTTCTTCATGAAGAAATATACCTCAGAAATTGCCTCAGAAAGTCCTTCTGCAGTTAGAACTTGTGTTGATAAAGGTTTTTTATTAAAGATGTTAGATATTGCATTTGATGTTTGCTTAAATCCTACAGTCTTAGTCTGCTACTTGTTTTTCATATCTATTTTCATTTTTTTAAATGAGATACTCCATTAATTAGTGATTGTCCTATATACATTAAAGTAGCCATTTTGGATAATTAACGCTCAGTCTCTTCTGCAATTCTAACATGTTTTCATGAAATGCAACATAAAAGTTTAACTTTAGAATGTAACTTTGATTTCTGTGAGTTTTATATTCTATTTTTGTGAGTAAGAAAATACATTCATACATTTTATTGCAAAAGTGCTGTCACTGGTATTGAACATATGGTTTCAGTAGAGAAAAAAAAAATAACCTTAGAACACTACAAATTTTTTCTTTCACCTGTTTAGTGGTGTCGAGTGTAGTATTTTTTTTTCCTGCTTTTACCTAAATAACCTGCATCAGACATGAGGAGAATGACCTGAATTCTGCTTTATGAATCATCAGTACTGTGGCTAAGTTCCAAATGCATATGCAGGAGCTGCTTTCATTTAGAGCATAGCAGGGTAAACAGGTGCACAGAGCAAAATATTTATATGCCATTTGCAGTATGTAAGAAATGGAAAAGAAGCCAGGCTAACTTAGAGTTGTCTTGAGTAAACAGAAGTTGCAGCTGGAAAAAAAAAAAAATTATTATTTGTATACTGTGCAAACTAGATGTGGAAATCACTGAAACACAATAAATAGGGAACACCATGATGCCACTTCTACAGAGTCACTTTTCAGAATATAAGAGAACTTTAACTATTCCTCTCAGTGTGGCCAGTTGATACTGATCACCCACCCACATACAAAACGCAGCTAGTTGCAGGGCTTCCAACACTGGATCAATAGCAGCCCGACTTACATCCTTAATTCTAAGAGCCAACAAAGAGTACAAATTGCTGTAGCTCAGTATGAGTTCAGCGGGTTTGACAACCACTGCACAATCTCTCCTTTCAGAGTGAGATTTCCCAGAAAAAAAACCTTCCATTTCTGTGATCTGTGGGTTTTGTCCTGTCTGCCTTAAGAAGTCAAATTCTGCTATGGCTAACTTTTCCTTTCAGCTCCTCTATAACCTCAGTCCTAACCTGTACTTGTTCTCTTTTTACTGGAGGCAGTCCTCCTTTCACATTTTGATATCAGGAATTGTAACTTCCTTGGAAAAATGTGCCAAATAGAACTGATGATTTCATCGTTTTAAGTACCTCAAACTGTTGCAATTAGTTCTGTGGGGTTTGCACACCTTTTCAGGCCAGGGAGTAAGAAAGTTAAAATCTCCTACCAGCATATGCCATTCATTGTGCCTCACTGTTTCCTTGTTTCCTTTGGCCTTTAATGTACTGGGGGTGGTTTTGTATGTTGACAATACTACCAATTTGGGATTTTTTCTAGAAAAGAACAGGTGCGCTTCTAAATTTTCTGAGAAGGCAAATGTAGAAAACAAGAGGGTGGCATCTTATGTAGCTCTTCCTAAAATGTTCTTAATCTCTTTTATATAAATAGTGTATAAATGCAGTCAGGAAACCTCTTGCAGATGTTGATTGATCCTACAAGGAAATGTCTCTGGGTGGAGGATTTTCATTTTCCAGTTAAGGATGGAGCAGTGCTTTGGTTTCTGCTTGTCTTAAATTATTTTTCAAATACCTAGCTGACAAAGTCATACTCTCCACAATCATATCAATATGTATTGACTTCTTAGATGATTTTGCTAACAGTTGGAATTGCCAGGGATGCAGCTGTATATGTATTTATGACAGTAGTTTGTAATTTAACCTGAAAAAGTCTGTCTTGCTATTTAGAAGTGCATTCTCTGGCTTTTTTCGAAGAAGTATTTCTAGGTGATCACCAATGATTCCTCTTGTTTCTAGCACCAGAATAAAACAATCTGAGCTACTGCATGTTGTCAGTATTGTGATCACATGCATATACAGTTATATTGCGATATAGTACACAGTGGTGCATAGATATAGGTACACGTGTGTGTGCACGTAAGCATTACAAGGAGGGGAGGTTTGTGAACAAAACTTTCATAGAAGTGTCTTGTTTCCATTTTTGTTCAGTTCTTCTGAATTGAGTGAAGAATCCCCATTTTTACTCCCTTTCACAAAACCTTTTTTTTTTGGGTTGGGTTTGTTGTTTGTTTTTTTTTTTTTTTTCTCTAAAGAGGGAAAAAGCAAACCATATTATCAGTCTTGTGGACTTGACTAGCCCATGGGCAGGGATCTGGAAATGCCTGCAGCATTGTTGAGCTTGCAGCCTGGAACTTCAGAGTTCTAGGGTATTTCCTGAGCTGTAGTGATCTTGATGTGTTTTAAATCATCTTGAATGCATCTACTAAAATGGAAGCTGAGACATAACATTTTATTGTGGTATCTGAAATGATACTTTGTTTTGACTTTTGTAAAAGTACAGGGTTTCTGCCTTGGTGACACTGGGTACTTCACAAATACATTCCTTTTAAATTTTGTTGAACAAATTAAATATTGATCTTTTAAGGAGGATGTTACAAGTATTTCCATCACTGTTTCAGTGTATTAATTAACTGAGCATCTCTCCAGTGCTATTTTAAGTTTATGTCATTGAGGAGGTTCCCCAATATAATCCTTCCCTCCAGAAGCTGCTGAGGAAATCTGTCTCAATAAAAAGTTTTCTGTGTATTTTTTCAAAAGTCTTGAGAGCAATTAGGCGTGTAACTACTTTGCCAGTCAGACCCAGGTTCCTCCTGACTAGCCTTGTTGGTGCCTAAGCCTAAAATATAGGTGATGAGAATCTCCACACAGCAAACACCTAGTCTTGGATGCCTCTCACAGGTATCTGAAGCTTTCACTGCACCCTTCCCTGGAGATCTGCCCAAGTCCTTTCTGCACCCTGAACAGCCAAATGCCCAGCTCATGCCCCTCTCTATCCATTGAGTATGTGGGTATTTCTTTGCTCATCTGACCTGCAAGGCAGCTGTGCTAAGAGTTCTGAAGGGATACTCGCTGGATTAGAGCCTACACAAACACAACAGGAGGTAACTCCCTCGTTATATCCATCAGCCAGGAAATGAGAGAGCAGCTTCCAATTTTGAGGCTACATCTCCTGCCTCTTAGAAAACTGTTCAAACCATTGGGACTGAGGACATTTTGTAATCAGGCACACTCCGTTCACCGCTGAAATTGCTCTTCGTTTCATAAAATAAGATCTCCTCTGAATCACAGGGAAAGTACATGCTTATCTGTATAGCCTAATGGTTACAGTACTTCCCTGGGAGAGGAGGGTCCCTGAATTCCAGTCACTGCTCAGGAAGCATTTGTTACCAAATGGTCTTTGGAGCAGGCACTAGAATTTTTTCCCCAGCCCTTTTGTCAGTCTAGCACTTAATAATAGATCTATTACAGAACTGTGAAGTGCCATACTCTTAATTTGAATCTTGGAAATTTCACTCCATGTGGAAACTGCTTTTGCTTCATTTTTTTCAGCCTTGGGTTAATGACACTCTAGGATTGATATTCCCTGGATGATTGTAATACAGTAATCATGCATCTGCTCTTTAACTGAAAAACATTGGATAGAATTGTCTCAATGCTTTTTATTGAATTCATAAACTTCAGGCAGACTTTGTTCTAACAACTGAGAGCTGTGAGTAAGAAGAATGGAAAGCAGACGTTCAGTCAGAACAACACAAATCTGTGGGAATGACTATGAGGAGATGAATTCAACAGAAGGACTTGAAAGATGGAGACAGTAGAAGAGGCTGAATAGTGAGAAGTATGGGATTTTGTGGAGATTGACTGGTTAAAATTGCAGAAAAGGAAAAATAAAGACTAAATAACTGGAGATGGAGGAAGATGTAGCAAACATCTGACCAAATTGAAGGATGACAAAGCCATGGATTTAAAAAAAAAAAAAAGGCAATCTGACAGAATTGTTTTGGATATAAAAGATCATGATGGTAGATGAAGGTGCAAGGAGAATTGTATAATTGTGGCACACATATCCTTTGCATATACCCCAGTCTCATTGTACTGAGATGGAGAACAGCACAAGGCAGGTGATGTTTGTCCCCAGGCAGTAAAAAAGGCAAATACAAAACTGAAGACAACATAAAAAGTCAGACACACACAATTCAGGGAAATGTGAAATAATAGTAAATGGTACAAATAGTTGTGCCCTACACAGCAACAGACTTTAGTCTTCTGAAGTATTTTCCTTGCTTCTTTTTAGGTTAGCATCATAACAAAGGTGAGAGTTTGGAGGACCCTTATGGAGAGCTGGTGCTAGGCATAAGAAGCCACATGAAAGAAAGTACAAAAGTACATGTCTAAAAATGTCAAGGTGAGCGTGACTGTCAGTGTTAACTGACTGGAGGCAAGAGTAGTTTTGGTAAAATTGATCAAACAGGTGTGGACTATAAAGTTAAATAAAGTAGCCTGCCTTTGTGCTGGGGAGTGGTAGACTGACAACGGTACCAGAAAAGAATGCCCCATCTAAGCAAGATGCTCAGAAAGTGGGCTCTGTAATGCTCTGAGTACGTATGAGGAGGAATAAAAATAAAATTCATTTGTTGAGATCAAAGAAAAAGATACGTGAATAACTGAGATGTGAAGCAAGAGCCTAGGAAACTTATTTGTGTAGGTGGCTAGAAAAAGTTTTAGCTTAGATTATGCAAAAAGCACCTGCAAGATGTAGATGTATTCTGCTGTAGCAGTCTAAACAGAGCATGAGTTAAAAGAGAAAGCAATAACAATCAACAGTGATGGAGAGCCATTAGGTGAAGACATGACATGTGGGTTTTTTCAGACAGATTAAGCATAAGCAGGTGATTGGGCAGCCAGGATTTCAGTGCTTGTTCCCAAGTGCAAATCAACAGATTAAAAAAAAAAATTACATGTTTACAGTAATAATGGAAAGTAGAGTATTTTCAGTATTAATGGAAATAATTGCAGATTTAGAGAATAAATAAAATGTAATGTGAATGAAATTTTAGCTGAAGTGACTACAACCTGAGTGATATATAAAGGTACGATAGCTGATTATTTTTTTAGAGTCTTTCAGAAAAATATCTTCTGAAAAAGTATACTGAAGTTATTAGATTTTTCATTACACTTTTTGCGGATTATATATCTGCAAGTTTTTAGCTGACAAATTTGGGTGATTGCCTGTATAATTAATGTATATCTTACCTTTTTATCCCTTCTCTTTTGTTCCAGTTAGCAGCTTCTTCAGATGCAGAAAGCTCAGAACACTGTTCTTCAAGTGTTTAGTCGCTTTCTGTGCCAGAGTCTTTCTCCATTGGTTTGTGCATCCTTCCCATTCCATCTTAATTGCTGATGCCAGTGGCAACATCCACTCTCAGTAAGAATACAGCTTGCATTGCCCTATTATTACTAGCCATTGAGTTTGTATGTGCCACTCAATTTGTAGGTGCTAATAACCCTTCCCCAGAGAGATGTGTTTTAAAGACATAAATGTCTGGCCTATTAGAAGTAGTGTAGAAATTAACTACTGTGGGTTTATGGTCACTTGCAGATAGTTTCATTCAAATACAGCGTAGAGCTAGATTATCTCAGCCACAAAAGCATGCAGATTGGGACTTTTGAAATACTAGAATGTTTTCAAAGCACATGTGAATAGAAGATAGAAGTATCCTAATCGCAGCTACTCAGTCTCTAATACAGAAGAGGAGTTCTGAGGAGAGCGTGTCATTTCATAGTGCAGACTACACCGAGCTTTGGACTTGGCATTTGCATCAGGGTTTTGTTTTGTTTTTAAGCAGGGTTCTGTTTTTAACAAGCTGCAGATGGTTTTGTGGATTGTTAGGACGAATGGCAACCTGGCTAGCTGAATTATTTTTCTTTGGGTGTACTAAGTGTGCATTTGAATTAGGCTTCTAGAACTGATACAAGCATGTCCTCTTCACTGTGTAATGAAAACGTTATTATCCTCCTCAGTCAGCATCTGTGTTGAAACATCTTTATTTGGTTAGGAGATAGGTACCTAGATTGGAGAACAGGAATGTTCTTGTCACATTCAAAGCCATAACTTTCCTTCATTTTTGCCTTATTTGTGTATAAGCTTTGGATATAATAGGATAAACTAAAAGGTTTCATTTAGAGACCTCTGAAAGTAGAGCATTTTAAAAGCAGGTAGGTGTCTCCACCCTACTTTTTCATGAAACATTTTACCCATTCAAGCAGACTTTTAAAAACAGCTTGTTTTGATAGCAGCCTGTTCTCCTGTGGGCCTTCAGCCTTTGCTTCCTGGCAGCACCTTTGGTGCGAAAAGAGAGTGATCAATTGGGAGACTATCAGTGCCAGCATGCATAGAGTGATAAGTTAACACACCACTGGGAATTTCTAGGGCCCACCAAGATACTTCACTTCTAATGTGCTAACAAGCTCATTTTTCTACCTCTTGCCTCTTCAGTTATTTTTTTTTCTCAGAAGTTGAGTGCATCAGGCATAATGAAAAGCTCTGTAGGAGGGAGAAGCAATAACCCCATTTTTCCCTTTTCAGCCAAATAGAAAATTAGTTTCTGGTAATACACAAAGGCCAGTATTTTTTGTGCAAGGGGCACTGCTGTGAATCAAAGGACTCTATTAACTGCAGAAAATTCAGCAGCTGTGAATCTCCCCCAATGAAAAAAGTGCTTTTCAACAAGTTGTGAGATACGTAGTATTATTTAGACTTCAACCATCAGTTTCATCCTCTACCACTTATACATAGCCTCTTAAAAACTGTGCTATATTACTCTCCTCTGTTAAGGTTCAATACTATGTTTATCCCCCAACCTAGGAACCGTTACAATGGGAGATTTTTATATTTTCTCTTGTCCCTGTGCTTCTATTACAGCTTCTTCAGCCCAAGAGTTCTACTGAGAATTTGGAACACAGATTTTGGAGGGAAAATTGTTTCCCACTTTTGCTGTGTAACTAAGTTGTGGTCTAAGGAAGTACAGTGAAGATCTGTTTATTCACTAGAAGTTGTTTTCAGATAATAACATTATACATTATTTCATATTTAGATATAATGCAAAATCTGTTGTCAATATTGCAATTGAAAACAACTGCAAAATGGTTTCATAGGAAAAGTTCTGTAGTTGTTGAAGTATAGTTTTAAAAGCCGAGATGAAGGGTGTTGTTTCTGGCTGTAAATCGGGGCTGAGAACTTTATTGCTTATCATAACTGAAGGTAGCATCGCTGTTTACTTATTATGTTAGCACTTGTTGTTAAAAGTGCTTACCACTTATAACACAGTGTTTATGTTTGGATTGCTAAAAATGTGTGCAAGACTAATACTATTCCCATTTCACAGACAGTGAAATTAAGACGGAAAGGTAATTTTCTCACTGCCCCTGTCCTCCCTAAAAAGAGCAGCAGACTTGAAATCAGAACCGAGAACCTTCAAGAAACTGATTCTCAGTGCATTCCTCCACAGCTTCCTGACTTGCTTGGGGTTTTTTAGGAAAAGAAAACAGACCTATGTAAGAAGAAAATTATCTGCCTATGTACAAGTAAAATATGGGGGTGGAAGTGTGCAGAAGCAGAAATGCCAGGAAAAATTCCTGATCATTTTATGGTTTTATAAGATAACTGAGGAAGGTCTTCCTCATTCAAAATATTGAGTCCAGCTGGAGGAGTTTGAAAGTTGTGAGAGAAAAGGTTAACCGATTTCTCAGTTCAGGAACTATGTGACATGAAGTCAGCATGGTGGTTTTTCTTGATAATTGTATGTTGCTGCCTGCTGCTTTACATTTTGACAGCCATTTCCATAGTTGCTTTCATGAACAGCAGAAATATTCTCTCTTTTTCTCGCTCGCTCTGTGCTAACAGCACAATCAGGCCTGCTGGAACAAGAAGCCTGGAGAGGGTTCTTCAAAAGCAACAACACTTCAAGATACCAGGCTCTTGTCAATAATATCAGAGAGGGAGAACACAGGGAAAAGGAAGAAGTACAGTATTTTGCTATCGGTGCCCTGCCGACACTCTGTTAGCCAGTATTTAAGGGTCCTGCGGACTCTTTGCAAATATTCTTGCTTGTTTTAACGGCATGACTGACGAGGTGTTTTTCCCAATACTCAGATTTCGCTATGTATTTATCTTAACTGTGTGTATGTGTGCGTAGTTAGGAATTATGGAAGCAGTTTATTATGAAAGAGTGCATTTTATAACTGCTAACATTATTTTTCATATAATACCTCTTATAAAGTGTAGCATTTTTATATTTACTTGTGACCAGAGTACAGCCAAATCAGTTATTTGAAGGAGAGTATTTAAGTTGCTGTGGTATGAAAAAATTTCAAAAAGTTTGTCACGTGAAAAAAAGATAGTTGAACCATAAAGTTTAAATAATTGTGTTTACCCTTCAGTTAATACTACTACATAGTTACATAAAGAATTAAAAATGTGTACAGTCACTGAAATGATATGTATTTAACACAAGAATTTTGAATTACTACACTGATATTTAGGAGTTCTTGTACATGATATAAATTGCTCCTTAACTCTCGGCTAAACCAGTTACGAGGAGAGAGCACGATACCTGCAAACAATTGTTCAACATCATCTAGAGCCCACAACTTTTGAGGATTTTGCTGCTCAGGTTTTCTGTCCAGCACCTTACCACCATTTGCCCTCCGAGACAGGTAAGAATTACAGTAAAGAACTGTTTTTCTACAATCTTATTTGAAATGCAGTATCCTTACTTATAAAGGCTAAAAATGCAGACCTTGACATATCATTAAAGTTTCTGTTAGTCTGAAAGACTATATTTATGTACATATTTGAGAATCTGGGCAAAGTTGCTTTCAAGTCTTTATTCTGTTTCCTGGCATCATGAGCCAGTGCTTGGCATTAAGATTTGGCTACTTTAATATAGCAGCCAGACCCTGTATTTTTTCAGTAAATTTTGTGTTCCCCTGTATAAAGTCTCCCTGGAAGTGTTGGTTCTCCTTCAGCCCAGCTGGCTCAGGTAGATCCATTCTTTAATTTAAATACACCCTCCCTATAAGAAAGTTTTACAGCTCGCTACATTTTTAGAGCACAAAGTTTTAAATTGCAATCCTGAGAGCCTTGCAACCACCAATTTTGTTTCCAGGTTATTAGCTGCAAAGCTGGTTTTAAGGTCATTTTTGTTTTCCAGTAAAATACCTGTTTTATAAGAGGATACTGCATTTTCAGTTACTAATGAGAAAATCGGCAAAAGACAATGAGTAACTCAAGGCCTTCCTGTTCTGAAATTTCTTGAACTCCTTATGATTATTTCATTATTTTATTTCCCCTCTTTTTAGATCATTAAATATCAGTTCTGTTTATCTGAAGGTAAGACAAAGTGTCCAAAAAACCCCTTTGTTCCTCTTACTTTTACTAGAGCACTAAGCTTGTAACCAAATTGTATGCAAACTTTCCTTGTTGCCCTTGTTCACACTAAAAAGAATTTCACACTGATTGAGAAATGACCACTACATCTTCTCAAAGTTTTAGTCTTTTACTAACCTCAGGTCTGCATGAAGCACTAACACTGGTTCTGGGATTAAGGTAACTAATGGTAGAGACAGTTGTTGAATGAGTAACACTTTATTGTGTTGACCTTTGTTTCTCAGCATGAACAAATAGTATTGGATGGCAGTGGTGTGTTTTGTACCCTGTACTGTCTCTCATTGATGTTGTAAGACATTCTGCAGTGATAACGTAGGAGAGAAGGAGAAGAAGAATGTGTAACATTTGAAATTCTGTGTTCAGAAACCTTTATTTAATGCCAAATAAATCAAAATGCTTCTGTGGAAAAGCTGTAAATCTAAATAAAATAAATTTTGTAAGAATAAATTAATTTGGCAAGTGATTATCTCAAAATTTGTTTCTTAATTGCAAAAGTATGCAGAAATAAATTCTGAAATTTTAGAACAGTTGTGACAGGACTACAGAAATAATGACTTAAAAATGCTAAAACACTGAGACTCCTTCACTTGAAAGTATAAACCATAAATAGAAGCGAGATGCAGTTTCAAAGTATAATAAGTGGCATAATTACACCAGTGCAAATAGTCGAGACCAAAGGGAAGCTAAATTAAAAGTGTAATTTAAAACTAATTAAATCAGTATTAAAAAAAAATAGTAACAATTTAATGTATGAAGACATTGGAATAGGGAAAATTCTGTAACTAGAAACATTAAAAACAATAACCAGGAGTACCAGTCCTTGCCACATTGCCTTTCTAACGCACGCAGCAAGTATTCAGCACCAGGCCCTTCAGTGTGGCTGGTGTACGTTCTGTGGGCTGGGACACTTGTGTCAGTTCTGCCTGTTCACTTTCAGAAATCTCATTCCAAGCTAAATTGTTCTGCCCTCTTCCTCGAGTTCATTCTTTTGGGGTGAAGCAAAGCTGCTTTTCTGTACTAGTTTGATGTGTTGGAGAACACTGCTCTACAGTGGCAATTCCTGCATTCCTTAAAAAATTGTCTTAGTCTTTCTTTGTGTTCTCTAACATGATCTGGAAAAAGATTATGATTTTTAGAAACTTGACTTTAGACTTAACCTTTCTGTCAAATGTAGTAATTTTCTGCGGGGATCTCATTAGTAGGAGCTTGTGATGTATTTCACATCTGCCTGTATGCACATGTGTTTGCATAACATGAAACGTTCTTCTGGACCCTGTGCAGTGTGCTGGAGCTGACCAACACAAAAGTGTCAGGAGTGGCCAGGAGCTTCCTAGGGTGGATATGTATGTAGCACAGTGCAACTCAACAACTTGTCCCCAGACCTACCTGACTCTGAGCTCACATTTTAGCCTAGGGATACCCTGGGAGTCCTGCCTGCACCCTGGGGGCTGATCCCTGTTCCATCCAGGACTCCTGGGGCTCTGATACTTGACAGCAGGACAGTGCCTGGAGTAGCACGAAACCATCTGCCTCCAAGTTGACTCTGGAGTGTGCAAATGCTAAAGCCTGAGGCAGGGGTAAATAAACACTGCTGTCACTTGCCAGAAAGTTACCCCAGGTCTTGGGGTTAGCCTGGAAACTGATGGTTTCCAGTCCTAGTGAAGGCTGACCTCTTAGCAAGGTGGCTACAGATGAACCAGAACTTTGACTGACCATGATCCCAGGAGAGAGCCCACCAGGTAGATTATTGAAAAAAGCTGCATAGCCCTATGATTCCAGGGGTCCCTACAACACTTGCAATTTTTTGAAAGATAGGTGAAGACCTCTGAACTGTACCAGGATTGCCCATAGGAGTGACACTGGAGTCCTGCCTGGGAATCCGCACACATTCATCACCACAAAGATGACTCAGAACCTTGCAGGCTCCTTGCCAGGCATTTCCATGTCATCTGAAAATTTCTGACCAGCTTCTAAAGAATACATCACAATTTTTTATTTTTTTTTTTTTTAAACAAAATATTTCATTTGCCTTCTTTTTAATGAAAAATAACTGATCAGAAGAGACTAGAAAAGTTTTCCACTTTTCAGATATTTTAGACTTGATTCCTAAATTGAGTTGTGATCTCTAAGATTACATTTTTTGTATATGTTTAATTAGATACTATATACAATCTCGTCTTCTAAGGAAGAAGTATAGAACAGGCAAAGCCCATCACCAGGTGTTGTAATGTTGTTGTTGTTGCAATCCCATTGGCTGGTTTTACCATATCATTTTTTCCATTTTACCTATGGTAATCAGAGCAAATACAGAACATGCCATTGGGTAACAAACTCTGTTTCCTCAGGTTGACATATTTTATCAAAAGCTCAGCCCTCCCCAAAAGCCATTTCCTTCCTCAGAGTGGTTGCTCTTCAATACAGTGTGATTGTGGATGCTGCTGTTTTATCTAGATACTTTGCTTGCCCTCTCGAAATACCTGACACGTCCACTTCCCACATTTAGGAACCTGATTAGCATAGTGGATGTGTACATTTAAAAAATTGAGGTTTACCCACACTTAATCAGAGAATGTAATTCAGTTGCCTCTGTATTTTTCACTTTGTGCTGACAGTTAAATAGAGTAACTCCTTCTATTACTGTTGAGTAAACCAGATTTCTGTGACACAGAATAGGTTGAGGGAACTGTCAATGGTAGGCTCAATGATATTGAAGGGCTTATTGACCCCACGATGTTAAGATTCTGAGCTTTAAATTGCACTGATGTCTTTGGTTAGTTTTTTTCTATATCTTTTTTTTTTCCTCTTTTCCTACTAAAAATAGTACCTCAGTATAGTAAACCTTATAAAGACGAGGTCTCTCTAAACTAGTTTTAGTATTTCCTAGTATTTGAATGTTTGACTTCACGGATTTATTGTCTTGTGACAACATTTTCCTAGTGTAATTCCTTCCATTTTTATTGTAAGGCATAGGACAAAAGAGAAAAAAACTGTAATACTGACTTTACAGCCACATCTTTCATGAGCAAAACTGTAACCTCTAGATCCACCACCAGCTCCTGCAGACTGAGATGTGGCAATAATTGGTAGTAATGGAAAACTCTGTTATCTCTGTCTG
The DNA here is from genome assembly GCA_013398155.1 of Pedionomus torquatus. NCBI lineage: Eukaryota > Metazoa > Chordata > Aves > Charadriiformes > Pedionomidae > Pedionomus > Pedionomus torquatus. The sequence continues at coordinate 463,756 of VZRU01008634.1, forward strand.
AATCTCCACTGGTAGAAATATTGGGAATTTTACCAGTAGGTTTCACAGATACTAGTTGACAGAGAGGAACAGGTTTACTCAGTATGTTTGTGGCCAAGTTCTGAAGAGCATTCTTCACTGGACATGGACTCTGATGGTCTTTTGCCATAAGCTTAATCTCTTTTGCTGTGTTCTGTCTCATGGCTGGCTCTTGGTTCTTTCTCTCCTACCCAGTTCCAGTCTCACAAGTCTTTAAGCCACTCACCATTTCTTCCTCACCTTCTCATCTTGTTTGCAGCTGCTTTTGCAGTCTTTCTCTCTGCATCCGCTTCTCGTTTCACTTCCTCATTTCCCCAAATTAGTGAGATACTTTATTCCTTGCCTCTAGCAAAGCTCTGCTGAGCGTGATGGACAACTTGGCTGGATTTGGACTGGAATTTGTAAGAGTTACAAAGGGCACAAGCTGTACAAAACTGATTGCCCTCTTCCCTGGAGGTCAGGCAGGGAGACTGAAGTATCTTAAAAGGCCATCAAAATTTACCAACATGCACAAAGGATATTTTCCTCTGTGGTCCTTCTGAGAGATGGAGCTTAGGAAAACGTTGATGCAGACAACAAGGTATGACAAAGCTAGATGTACTGAGAGTGGCCTTACTGAGCAGCACCCTGTCTGAACAGCAGCACCCCCTCGGGCTTCTGCGTGGTGAATTTTTCACCTCTTTGGAAGTCAGAACTGACGAGTGAGATGAGTCATGCCAACACACACATTACGATTTCTCCAGATTCTTCCACCTCACCTCACTTCTAACTCAGTCTGTGTGCAGTTAGGATTCCTTTTTACATTTAAATAGTTAATTTCTGAGTCAAATAACCAACATACTATTATTAGAAAATCCCAAAATTTTCAAATGGAGTCTGAAAATGTCACATTTCAACTTTGTTGATCCACCTGCTTTTTCAAAAGCAATTGAAACAGCTCTACATTATGGCCCTAGTATATCATAGCTCATCAGGCTGTGATATTTGTCACTTGGCAAACCTAAGAGATGAAAAATATGGATCACTTCCTGACATTTTTCAACCTCTTAAGAATCTTAATACATCTATTTTGTTCATTTTTTAGAACTTCCTGGTTGTAGGTCAATTGTCAATAAAGCCTTCTTATTTAACCCTCTTTCTATATTTTGGATAACTATTTCATTGTGTAGAGAGATAAAGATAATAACATTTTACACTGAAAATGTTAAAATTGTGAAGGGGAAACAAAACCTGCAAAATTTCTATATACCACATTTAGAATCCACATGTATGTGTGTGCGTATGTGTGTATATATTGATCTAAATGCTTATCTAAAATCCAATGAATTTGAGTTACAAATCAGCCCGTTGATTGCTGTCAGACTTCAAGTATATTTTAAGTGCCATTATTCTTCACTCTTCTGGTGTGATATGTTCAGATGTGAATATCACTTTACATGACTTCTGTTCTTCAGTAGCTCTAAGTCATCTTCAAAAAAAAAAAAGAAAGATTGCACATGAATCTGTGCCTCTGTCGGCAGGAATTACAAACAAAAATTTAAGATAGGACCAGAATAATATCTCAAGTGAATTAATGAGGTGGTTTAATGTTTTCTTTGTCCAACCTGTGATAAAATTTCACACTAGTTTGACACTTCAATGTGGTCTAACTAGCTTAAATATTCTTTTTGGTTTTCCTTCATTATGGGATTTCAGGAGTCTCATGTCGAGACTGACTCTAGTTTTAGCATGCTTAGTACTGTGAAACAACTGAGGAGCAGAAGCCATATATCAAGTTGCCATTTGTTTATCCCTCTCGGTTGCGTGTATGTGTGTGAGTATTTAACTGTTTTCACAGACTTTAAGCATTTCAGACAATGTTTAGGATGTATCTCAGTTGCTGTGAATAAGGTTGCTGGATCTCTATAATGTTATAGAATTCTTTTCTTTCTCTCTCTCTTCCTTTTTTTTCTTGTAATGCTTAGTTGGTAAGTATGACGCCGGATTTCAGAGCTGTTGCTTCATTGCACATAACTAACTCATCACTCTCTTTAACCTGTAGCATGAGCAGCAATTGCATAATGAAATTCGAAATTCCGTTTTCTGTGCTCATCTGTTAATACCCTTCAATCTTTGCGGTTCGTGTCTCATGTCTCACACCTGTTATCTTTTATCTTTTCCCCCCCCCCCCCTTCCTCACTTCTTTCCACTCCTCCTTCCTCATCACTTCTTCATTCTCAACAAAGAAAGAAATGCTGTGATATTTCTTCTCCTTCCAAAACCTCCACTAGAAAGCATTGGCCACATCAAGGTAAAGGGCAAAGGCTTGAAACGGAAGGTCTTTCACGCTAGCTGTGAATGGTATGCTGTGCAAAACAACACTGGTTATTTTCTATTCTCTAACTTCCACCATTTGAAATGCTTTAATTCCTTGTAAAATTAGAACAAGATAGAATTTCAGAAAATGAGAGTGCATGTTTCCCTGCCTGCCTTTTTCTGTAAGGCACAGTGAGTCAGGCATTATCATGCTTTTCCAGGTTGTTTGGCAATGAAGTACCTAGTTCATGAACAGAATTACTGTCGCCAGCTGGGGAACAAATAACAGCCCTTTCTCCTCCCTGTCACTTCCATGGGTCATGTCAGTTTGGAAAAGATAGAAAGCACCACGCTGTCTCTCTGGAGCAGGCAGGTGATAGACCAGGCGAGGAGGATGGCCAGGTCCCTAAAGCACTGAGGTTTATGACAGTATATTTTAAATGTACTCTTAAGAGTTCTTACCTGATGACCTAACTTTATTTTAAGAAGAGTCTTTAAAAAAAAAAAAAAGTTAATTAGTTTTGAATGGGTTTTGTACCCCTTACATATGATATGTATACTGAGGGAGAGAGATCCTCAGTTCTGATTATTGCATTATCATTTTAAGGAATTGCCAGTAATAGCATCATGTGGAAGAAAAATCCAAGTGATATTCTGGCTTACTGAAGTCAGCAGGGGGTTCCCCATTGGCTTCTGCAGGACTAAGCTTCTGTCCGTAATTTATATGGGTCAGAAGCGATCAGTGGCGATGGAAGTAATTGAGTTCAATCAGGCTGTCAGTCTCTGTAAATGGCTAATTAAAATGCAGTTTAGTTCTGTGGCTGGGAGTTCATAGTGTTAATTTTCTGCACATGGGAAGGAGAACATAATTTTTATTTCATATTTTCTCCTTTTCCTTTTGTATCTCTATGGAAGGAGATTCGGAGACTGGCTCTTAGCAAGGGAAGAGCCTTGTCTTCTTGCATTGAGGACTCAGGGCCCACTGGAGCATAGCTCTGGGCACTGCACTAAATACTATACTGTTAGCTCAAATTCATCTTGTTCCTTTTACAAAGAAACATTAATGTATGGTGCATCCAGTTAGTATGATCTGTTCAAGCTTCTGCCTTGTGGGCCCTGTAGGAATTTGCCTTTGGAAGTACTGACTAAAGCTGGGATGGGAGAAGATGTTTAACTCTCCCAGTTGGCCCCCAATTCACTCCACCTCTTCAGCTGCATTCCTAGAGCTCCCTTCATGCACAACGAGCTGTTAACCTTCATGCTCTCATTAAAGACTGGTTTCTTCTGGGTTGTGGTTTGAATAGCAACTCCCTCTCCCTGCAAGGGAACCGGAGGTGTTGTTTCTCCCGGTTAGCGGACAACGTTGCCCACTTCAGTGCTGCCTCAGTTGCCGAGAGCCCAAGGGGGTTGTGCAGTCACATAGCTCAGTGGTTTCTGGCATCATCTTTTCCCTAGAGGTGGATTTGTGGCAGTTGCTAGCTCCACCTGCATCACCCACAGCTGGTAAAGAGCTAGGAGATGCTGTGGGAGTGACAGCAGCACTGAAACGCCTTTCTGCCCCTTGTCAGTAGATTCCCTCGCTGCGAGTGCAGAAGGGTGGCACTGACCCGTCTGGTTCTTGCTGTCCTCTGCAGGCTTCTGCCCAGAGACTCAGCCGGGAGAAACTCCAGCAGCAGCAACAGCACAGGTGGATGGAACAGACTTAGCCTCTCCAATGTCTCCTCGGACTAGCAAGAGCCGCATGTCCATGAAACTGCGCCGCTCCTCTGGCTCTGCCAACAAGTCCTAGTGGTGCGACGCGGGCAGCTTTCTAGTGAGCAGCCATCGGCCACCCTTCCTGCAGCCACTCACCGCTTTCTGTTACAGGATAATGTCTCTAGTGTGTGCCCCTTCCCTGCATATCCCTGTTCTGTATGTTTATTTTAAACAGTGACACTGGAATTTTACTTTAATATTTTAGCTTTGGGTTTTTTATGAAACTCCAGGCTGCCTTTTTTTTTTTTTTTTTTTTTTTGGTAAGAGCACTGGTGNAGTGCAGTTTGTCATCTGCACTTTTTACTTTCCTGGATGATACAATATCTTAACAGTAGTCATTTTTAACTCTGGTTGATCTTGAGTCATACAGAATTGGAGACTGCAGTTTGGTTACACTATATTTATTGTGCCCCATTGCAATTTTCTCTGTAACAAAGAAAGAAATATGTACAACTTGAAAATGAATGTACAATTTTAAATTGAAATTGCATTTGTAAAGTCTTTGTCAGATGTCACAACGTTAATGCACAGGATGTGTACAGATTATTTATGTTAAGAATAAAATAGTTCAACGGCCTTTCAAGCATTACAGAGTTCAAACGAAATAACTTGCTTGTAGCACCAACTCTTCCTTCACAAAGCAACATATCATTTCATAACTGTGCAGGTGATGCCATAATCTATGCCAGAAAAAAATAAAATCCCACTGCTGAAATTCTACTTTTGCTTGGCTTCCAAATATTTTTATCATGTTCTTTTTTCCAAGCGGTATCAAGGGTAAATGTCATCGAGTTTCATGGTTTTTAACCTTTATCACCGGGTGGCTGGGTCTAAATGTGTATTCCTGTTTCTTACATTTAAAAGGAAAAAAAGCACTTTCCTGATAGAAACTCATTGCTCTGAATATGTGTACTGGGGAAGAAAAGGGAACACGCTCCAGGAGCGTGGCCTGAAACACTGACGATTCCAGCCTTCTGCAGATTAGTACATGTGTTCCACCCACCCAGAGATTTTCCTACAGAAGATGAAATGCTCACATTTTGAGTCTAACAAACAACAACATGCTGTTAACAAAATGTAGCATGACATCGGTACTAACTGCATGTGTAAATGTATCTCATGGGCAACAGTAAAAAGATAAATGATGTATTGTCATCCATGTAGTATCTACAAATTTGTAATGGTTGAAGAGAAGACATCCTATTTAATAATACAATAAAATTATTCTTACCACCTTTTGTATATTAGTCATTCACCTTAGTGATTAGATTCTTATTCCAGTTTATAGAAGATCAAAATGTGGAGCAGTGAAGCACGATATGCAGCTTAGTTTTCATTTGTTCTAAAAAGTTACATGAGTTCCTCGGAGCTCTTTCCCAACCTATTGCAAGAACGCCATACTGAGGATTTTTCCCAAAATCCAGTAAATGTAATAATGCGTAACTCTGCAAGTCATGCAAAGCGCGGGATGTTCCCTTCTGCAGGCTGCTCGTTTGAGCGCTAATTGTAGCAGCAGTTAATAATCATCAGGTTTCTGTGGTCTGGAGCCCCTCGTCTTTGAACAAGCAGAGAAGGCAGAGCAATGATTTAAAAAAACATAGTGACCTCCTCCAGGAGAGAGCTCATATAATGGCTTAAACAGGCTTTTTTACTTAAGCATCAGTTTACCACCAAATGATGGAAAAACGCACAACTTAAAATCACATGCTTTATCTCTGGCGTATGAGAAGAGCAAGCTGTGAGTTTAGCTTCCTTTGTCAGACAGCAAATCTTGGCTGCTTTAGGTTATATTGTATTAATTCATTATCCCAGGTCCTGGAACTAAACCGACAAAGTCTGTGAAGCACATTTAACACATTTAAAATAAAGCCCTTAGCACTTGCTTTCAGCCTATGGGCATAATACACATGAATCTTTTGTTGTTTGCAACAAGATATAAAACTACAGAAATAATTGCCTTAAGAGGATGCTTAATGAAAAGGCTGGAATATTTTGCATGCTCATTTCAAAGAGAAGGAGTCTTAGAACAAAGACTATGTCTGGGATCGATTCGGTTGTTCAGAAATCACCAGCTGACCCACTTAGCCCTGCTGAATTCAAGGAAGGCGTGAGCTTTGTTTTGAATCCTTTATTGAATTTCCTTGCCCTTATTTTTTGCCTCATCTGCTATCACATTTAGAAACGAGCACCCGTGCATGGAAAAATAAAATAAATAAAATAAATAAATAAATACATACATAGTGGCTGAAATGTCAGCAGCTGGTAAATTCGACAGTAATTCAAAGCATTTGGCCAGACCACCGCTAAAGCCGGGGAGCGCACACCGTGGGTTGCTTTTGTAAGGGAGGTCTGGTTAGGGAGGAGGAAGGTAGCCTGACATCTGCCGCTTTAGCAACATACCGAAACACTTGTGCTAATTTCAGGTTCTAATTTCAGCTGCTCACAAGACTCTGAGGAGCGCAGATCAGCAGCGCAGCTCACCGGGGAGAGGGGTGGGAGGCTGCCCGAAAAGGCCGGGGGGCAGACGTGGTCCCTTCGCCTGGCTGCGGCTTTGGGGCTGGCAGGGCCACCCGCCGCCCAGCCTGGCGAGGCCCAGCTGCGCTCCTTGCCCGTGCCCGTGCCCCGCCAACAAGCCACGAAGGGAGCGGGGTCTGAAGCGGGCAGCTGCCGGAGAGGTGCACTTCGCCTCCCGCACAGAGTACAGAAACACGGAGTAAAGCGGGAGATGCGTACTTAGCTATCAGAGATCAACACCTGGTATTTTAATTAAGCAGACAGCACGATTAATTTTCCATACGTTTTGCTAGCTATTATATGACTTGACATTGACTCAGTAAGAACATTTACCTTCTCGACTATCTTAGTACAGCAAACAAAACACCTCACAATAAATTAAATGTTGACGCTCGGGGGCTAAGGCTATTAAAACAAGGTCACTAGATCGGGCTCCTTTTCTCACGAAAAAAATAATTCCTCTCTTTAAATATCGTATGTACAGCTGTACTTCTATCCCGGGACCGAGAGTAGCTACGGAAGATGTACTCGCAACGGGCCGACGCCCGCATCCCCGGCACTGCCCGCATCCCCGGCATTACCCGCATCCCGGCAGATGCTGCCGAGGTCCTGCTCCTCGCCCGCTCCCGCCAGCCCGGGGCCGTACCCATCCCGTCAGCGCTCCGGCGGGCAGCCCACGGGCCGCGCTTTGCCTCCCTCCCTCCGTCCCCGGCGGGACTCGACACCAACGCTGCCGGCCGGACCGACGGCGCCGGCGGCGGCGGTACCGTCCCGTCGGCTAAACCTTCCGCCGCGCTGGCACCGGGGCGAGTTTCGCTGCCCATCGGCCGGAGGGGCGGGGGGCGGGGGGGGGAGTCCGCGGGCGGCTCCTCCGCCTTCGTAGCTGGGAGTACCGCGACTTTCCATAGGAATTACAGCGTGGACAGGACTGGCTCGGCTGGCCCGGGCTCCCGGAGCAATCCCATCGGGGGCGGCCGCGGGGCTAGCAGCCCGGCCGGACGGGCACCTGGAGCAGCAGGACCTGCCTGCTCTCCGGCGGGTGGCACTTGCTGGCGTGCCGCGCCAGCCCGGGCGCGCTGAAGAAGGTGGCGGG
>VZRU01008635.1:15464-25981 GCA_013398155.1 Pedionomus torquatus
CCCCGCCACATCTGGGCTCCTCCCTCTGCCCTCCCATCTGTGTGGCCCTCGCATCACCTCCCACCCCCCCAAAAAACAACATCTGGATGGTGATACCGCAGCTCACACATCTGCCAGAGCAATTCTGCAACATCTGGAACCGCCCTGCCCTTGCCCTGCTATAGTCAGTAGGCGCCAGTCCTGTAGAACGCCCTACGAAATACAAAATAATATGAAAAATAATAGAAAAATAAAGGAAGAAATAAAATAAATCCCACTTTCTTGCAATGTTCCAGCCAGATGTGGCAAATCCTACCCTGTTTTCTCCACTCTGAGCTGTATTTTTGAGCCACGAAAAGAAAATAAGTAAAATAAATCCCACTTTCTTGCTTTTTTCCAGCCAGATACGGCAAATCCTACCCTGTTTTCCCTGCTCTGAGCTGTATTTTTGAGCCATGAAAACAAAATAAGTAAAATAAATCCCACTTTCTTGCTTTTTTCCAGCCAGATATAGACAAATTTACCCTGTTTTCCCCGCTCTGAGCCGTATTTTTGAGCCATGGAAGGGTTTTACTCTCAATCAGGTTCATCAAATAAGAGTGGGACTGGGCAGCAGCATTAAAACAGGAAAAAATCTTATGGAAAAGAGTCCAGGGCTTGGAAAATTCCAGCTCCCAAGATGCACGTGGGGATGCTGAGATGGGCTGTCACCACCAAAAGGTCCTTTAGTCTTTACCTGGACCTGGCTTCGTTTCTCTAATGAAGTTAATTGTTGCGTGCTTGTTGCATGATGAATCCTCTTTCACAGGGCACGGGGAACACCATGCGGATTCAGCTCTTTAACGAGGGGAAAAAATAATTAGCCGGGCATAAATTAAACCCTTTTGCAGTGCATGAAATTTATTTTATAACTGAATATATTAAATCATTTCCACCTTTCCTGACCATTTTTTTCCTTGTTGGGGTTTCAAGGGTTGTGTGATCCCGGGGAAAGGATGGATTTTTCTCTCCCTCCTGGATTTTCCAATCCAAAAGGAGCCGCTGGCTGAGAAAAGCAGAATCACTGCTTAATTGGGAATCTCAGGAAAGGTTTTCTGGGTGAATATCACAGCGGTTTGGAGAGAAAAGGGCTTTTAATTGTGTGGCTGCAACCATTTTAATGTAGGATGAGGTATTTATTCTTCTGATGCTGAGGGAGCTGCCTCCAACCTGATTGTGATTGACAGCTCCTGGGATATTGTCACCAACACGGCCCTCAACATCTCCCCACGGTGTCACCAAACCACGCAGGGACCCTGTTTGAAATCTGGTGTTCCCCAAAGAGGAGTCAGAAGCTCTTTGTGGTCCCTGTTTCTCCACCAAGGAACTCTGGAAGGAGCCGTCCTGCTCCCACCTCCCACCTTGCGAAGAGCATCTGCAAAGGGAAAAAGGGATGAAAATATATACAACACGTCTTAATTATTTATTAAGAGGTTTAACCCACCCTGTGCTTGGGGGTTATGCATCGTCAAACTGGAGCTGGGTTAGATCGGGACAGGATTCTCCCAGCTCACCCACCCTGCAAACCTCATCGTTTCCCATCATGGACATCCCAACTATGTGGAGAACTTGGGAGAAACCCCCACCGAGCATCGGGGATGAATAAATCCATATGGGACCCAGGGTAAAAATGGAAGAAAATCAAATATACGCTGGTCCCTGGCTTGGCAGAAAACAGCTGAGAGCGAACAAGCCCCAGCATGAAGTCGTCCTCTCCTGCTCCCTGCCCTGGGGCCGGCTCCCATCCCTTGACGACTTTTACTCATCCAGCAAGAAAGGTGGCTTGGATGCCTTTTTCCCCGGGGTGGTGCAACGGGGATCAAAGAGGCTTTCCCGGAGCCAGCCCTGGCTCCAGGGTTTTCCGCTCCCAGCCGCAAACCGGGCAGCATCTTCCCAGGGGAACATGTGGCCCCGCTACTCACCACAACCAGGGATCTCAACAACTTTTTATTTTTCGGCCTCAAAAGTCAATATTCTTGAGGAAAGCTTGTGTTTCTTCATGTTGTGTGAAGTCTTGGACCAGGTTGTAGGTGATTGAAATGGTTTAAGAGGCTCAGCTGTGATGAGGTGGTTGATGACCACGTGGACAGGTGAAAGCAATACACCCACCTGCATGAAGAGGGCTGAAGAGGGGTGAGGGCATCAGGATGAGGGTTGTGGGTCACAGCATGCAGTGCTTTGCAGGATCTGACCTCTGTGCTCAGCTTTGGGGCTCAAAGACTTCCCTAAGTACAGCTATGGGGCTCTGATAGGTAAGTGACAGCTGAGAAGGGCTGAGTTTGGAGACTAATTTAACTGTAGGGGGATATTTCCTGGAAGGGAAGGGTTTTTTACATCCTTTTTAAACCAGTGTATTTGGCCCCATCCTCCACTGGAGCTGTGAGAAGCATTTCCTCCCTATCAGATCTCCTTGCCAAGGGTTTCTCCTTAAATCCTGCTTTTTTTTTTTTTTTTTTTTTTTTTTTTTGGCCTAAAACTTCATTTCCCAGGGTGCATCTTGGACTGGGAGCCTCCAATCAAGGCTGAGGGAGTCTTTAAATAAGCTGCCTGTAACGGGGGTATCGCTATTAGGGAGTTAGCTGGGAAGGAGGTAGGGTCTTCTCCTATCTGGGTGGCTTTGAGGGACCATGTCCTGCTGAGTGATCCCACCAGTGGCTGTAAGTGCTCGCAGCTCAGCCAAGGCTGGTAAAATATGGAGGGGTTTACTGTGTTTTCTACTCCTTGAAAAATTTGCAGGGTGCCTCATGGTGTTCTGTAGCTTGTCCTCCTCCTTGAGAAGTCCCTTTTTATCCCTTGAGGGTGAAGGTCCTTCATGGGCAGGGACCACCTTGGCGTTGTTTGAATGTGGTCTTTATTTCTTGCATTCTCTCAGGCCTTAAGTTTTTGGGAGGAGTAGGGATTTGGGGGGGGGATGGTGAAGGGGGAGGGGGGGTCTGGCTGCTCCAGCTCTGAGGAGGAGAAGGGTGATATCTGGATGATGGTGGCCTGGCTGCCTGCTTTGGTGGGGAGACTCAACATCTCAATTTTCTTCTTGTTTCGTTGTTGTTGTTTTTTTTTTAATTATTTCCCTTTGTCGTGATGTAATTGGGACCTGGATAATACTTGCTGGCCTGCTCTGAGGGTGCAAATCCAGCCCAGCACACCACTCTCATCTACGTACCTGCAGCTGTGAACCCCTGTATTATGGGGAGGAGCTTTCCTTTTCTTTTATTAGCAATTTTACTTTTATGAACTCCTATCAGCAACCTAGCTGCTGAGCTCAAGGTTCTTCTGTCTGATGTTCTACTAAAGTCTTCATTCAAGCTGGTCTTGACCCCGTGGGTGGCTCCAGACCTCAGGGTTGAGCTGTGGGGTGAGCATCTTTTGGGGTTTTCTCTGAGAACAAAACTGGGATGCTGCTAGCCCTGCACTGTCTCCATCTCATCGCAGTGACTGTCCCTGGGGACGCCGTCTTGACCCCGTATCACGTCTCAAGGAGCTGGTGGATGACAGAGCAATGGGGGTCTCAAGAGCCAGTGGGGAGGAAACCAGTAGCAGGTGGGTACCATGGGGTATGACAGGGCATTTTTGGGGGGGGGCTCCAGCATTATGTTCCTACACTTGCTGCAGCTGGCTCTGTTGGGCAACTCAGCTCTAAAGTGGCCAGCAGGAGAATACTTCCAAATTTCCTGTTTGGACCAATTTTTTGATGCTGCTGCTGGACACAAGGGTTGGGTACTGTGGCATCAGGCCATGGCTTATTGCCACCACCCAAGGGGTTTGCTGTAGGCATTGCCCACTTGGCCTCAAGGAGATGAATTCCCTCTTGTCCCCAGGAAGCGAAAGAGTGAGGCAGAGAAGGGCCAGGAGGTACCAAAGGCACCCAGGAGAAAGGCTGCAAAGAAGGATCTGGATGAAATGCCATGCTTGGTGCAGGTATCGGACAGCCCTCACCGTGCCCAGGTATTGAGATGACCCTTGTGACTGTCCCCAATGTTTTGTGGGCACCAAACCTAGAACTTCCTTCTGTCCTGATGTGCAGTCCCCTGCGGCAAAAGGGAAGAAGAAATCATCAAAGGTGAAGGAGAAGCCGCTGCAAGAAAACATCATCAGCAGGTACCTCCTTGGCTGGGATGGAAGGGCTGATGGTGGCAGCCAGGGAGGAGATGGCATCAGTGGGGCTTTGTGCCCCCTGTGCTGGGGTTTACTGTCTGGGTTCGCTCCGTGGTCGTGCACAGGAGTGTTGTCCAACTCTACTCAGCCTTCAGCCTGGAGAAGAGAAGGCTCCGGGGAAACCCTAGAGCAGCTTTCCTGGATCTGAAGAGACCTACGGGAGAGGGACTCTTTGTCAGGGAGTGTAGTGATAGGACAAAGGGTAATGGTTTTAAATTGGAAGAGGGGAGATTTAGATATTAGGAAGAAACACTTTGCTGTGAGGGTGGTGAGACACTGGAACAGGTTGCCCAGGGAAGCTGTGGCTGCCCCATCCCTGGAGGGGTTCAAGGCCAGGCTGGATGGGGCTTGGAGCAACCTGGTGTGGTGGGAGGTGTCCCTGCCCAGGGCAGGGGGGTTGAAACTGGATGATCTTTAAGGTCCCTTCCAACTCCAACCATTCTATGATTCTCTCCTTGAGCTGCTTTGATTACCAAAAGAAGTTTTCTAATTGGGGAAAAGACTTGTGTTTTTTCTCTCCCTCCTTTCTGGCCAAGAAGCTCTCTGAAGCAAGAGGTTGCAGATGGGAAAGGTCTCAGCTCGAGCCTGCAGGATGGAATCCAAACCAAGGAGGGAGATGCATCTGGATCGGTACGTGGCGGTTCCTGTACCCAAGGACTAAGGAGCACTCGTGTGGTTTCTCCTAAGGGACCCGTGAGGATGGTGTCCTTGAACTTGTGGTGATGCGCAAACCCCTAAAAGGGATCCTTTGAGCATCTTGAATTAAATTAAAGCAGAAAACTGCATGAAGTGCAGAGGTATGTGGCATTGGGGTGGAATCAGTCACGTTTTTCTGTTGGGCCAAGAGGATGAACTGGCAATAGTGGGGAGCACCAGGACATGGGTGACTCCATCACTTTCCAAACACGAGGTTGGGGTTGGTCTCATCCTGATGGCATCCCTTTCTGAGGCATTTGGCCTTTACTGCTGTTCTTGAGATGATGCTGGGGAGCACGGATCCTGGCTGATTTTTCCCCTACATTTTGCTTTGCCCACGTTAACACATTGTACTTGTCCTCTTGGTGTGTGAAACAATCAGAGATGCTTTTTCCCTTCCTTGTGACGAGTCTCCATCCCTCCTGGAGCATCCGAAATGTCAGCAAACTCTCCTGGATGGATGCAATCAGAGCTGCAACGTAGAACCTCCCCCCACAAGGCTGCCTGCAGGAATTTGCAGGGATATTTTTCGGAAGATTGTGGCTTTCTCTTAAACGTACTGACCTGGTTTCTGACAGTGGCTGGAGGATTGTGAATACGAGAGCGGGTGTATTCCCAGGGAACGAAAGTGTACGTTGCCATAACCAACCTATAATTAACTCCAGGGCTTTTTCCCCCCCGCCTCTTAATGAGTTAACCCAGCAGCTTTCAAGAAAAAAATACCCTGTGTGGTTTTTGTTCTCCCTTGAAAGCCTCTGAAGTTCTGACTTCCCCAAGTTTCTCTTTATAACGAGAGCCTTGGTGCTTGGCAAGCATCAGGTGAAGCTGGGATGGGTTTCAGGGAGCCGCATTGTTAGACGTAACCTTGCATGGCCAGAAGCAGAAGAACCTGGCTTCAGCTCTGAAAACAAGTGTTCGAGCACTGTGATAACATTTCTGGTGGTCGCTGTGGGTCAGTTCTTAGGGCTCCAAGTCCCCTCTGAGTTCCTTCTATTTTTTTTTAATTATTATTATTATTTTCCTAGGTCCTATCCCCATTTTTCCCTATGCTTGGCTTTTTCTTTCTCCTTGCCCTCTGTTCACCCTTGTTGTATCTTCTACCCTGCGGCTTTGTCCCCCTCCCCTCTTTTCCCCCTTACCATCTGCTATGAGGGTCATTTAATCTTCTAAAGGGCCAAGCTGGTGTGGATGTACATAAGCTGTCATTTGATGCATCTTTGTTTCGGAGCCCTTCTGTCTTCTGTTTTTCTGGACCAGTGTCCCTGCTAGCAGCAACGTATCTAGTGAGGAGGTGCTTGAGGAGGGGTGATAGTTTTCACGTGTTGGCTCTGTAAAATACCTTTTCACTAATGTTGGAAGTAAAACAGAGTTTTCCCAGCCCCATAAAACCTCAAAACTCTCCTCAGGCTTGGGAAAAGCTTGTTGTCTTGGACTCCTGGTTTCTAGCTCAGGTGGCTGAGGAAGGGCAGGGCAGTGTCAATGGGACGTGGGTGCTGTTGGCTGCTGTTGCAGTGGTTGGCTGGCTCCTCGGGGGTGATGCTGCTGTTGGGGTATCCATGCCAGCTAACATCTCCCAAGTCAACTCTTCTGATATCTTTCAGACTAAATCAACCCTCCACCAAGGGCCATCAGTGGGGCTGAAAGGTTCTTCAAGGTAAGTTGAGCTACTTTCTGAATGCTTTTTGCCCTGAGAATGGAAATTTGTCCTTTTTCTTCTTGCCATGAGGTTGCACAGCCCTAGTTTTCCCTCCTGTATCACTAAACCCATTCTTCTGCTGTTGCCTTCACTGGGCAGCTTGACCGTGTTCTGGTGCCTTCAGTGACCTTAAAGCTTGTTAAAATCATCCCTCATGGAAATTAAGGTCCCATCCTGGGATTTGAGGGTGGAGAGGGAGGCTCCTGGCCCCATCCAACCTCCGCAAGGATGCTCAAGTCAGCAGGTTGCAATCATCCAGATGCACATACCTACATAAATACGGAGGTAGGCGGTGGGGAAGTGCTGGTGGGGACAACCAGCCTCACAAAGCCTGGGAAAAGGGTGTTTCTTTCTCTCATCCCATCCTAGATCTGGGCAGAGATAGGAAGCTAAATTCATAAAGCTGTCCCATAGCCGGCTAATCCTCTCTGCCTCGTAGAGGCAGGGGCTTTCATGTCCAACAAGAGGCCTCTAATAAGACCTTTTGGGGAAGGAGCCGGTCCCAAAGAGGTGGCAGGACTTTGCCTTCTGAGTCATGAATCTGCTTGGCTCTTAATGAGATTGGATGGGCTGAGAATGTTTTGCTGGGCTGTTTGCCCTAAAGAGTTTAGTGGAGATTGTGTAATGTGTGTTCTGGCTGCGTGGAAAAAAGAATCTGGGCCCTATTCTTCTTTTTTTTTTTTTTTCTGAGAACTTCTTGCCTCCATCCCAAGCCAGCTCAAAGGCTTTCCTGAGCTCTGCATCGCTCTGATGTCCCACAGCCTGATAATACAGCATTAACCTAAATGATCTTTTAGAAAAGGGCCGAAAATCTCCCTTTACTGTGTCTGTGGGATGTTTTGGCTAAAAGCAGAAACTGTGGCTCTTTTTTTATCTTACCTGGATGGGCGGGAGAGCTGTCACCATCCTCCTTGGATGCAGAAACCTGGTTTCCCAGCTGCTTTCTGGGTGACACCGGGGCAGTTAGCCGTGTTTCCAACTGCTGAAGGGTGCCAGGAGAGGGGGAAAAGCAGGCAATGGGTCTGACCCGGTGTGAGGGCCTGAGCTCAGCTCCAAGATTGCTTGGCATGGGCTGGAGGAATGTGGCTCTGGTTGGTTTTCACCTTCTGCCCTGACCTGCTGGCCTGGATAAATGTTGTATTGTTTTGTTTTTTTTTGTGGTCGTGCTGATCACAAGCTGGAGGTGTGACGCTCTGCAGCCTAGTGGGCATTTCACTTGGCTGGGAGGTGACCACGATCCAACAGAGACAGTTCCAAGTTTCACCTCAGCTTTGTGGAGATCTAGGCTCAGTCTGGATTGGTTTAGGCTCCGTTTGCTATTCCATCATTAATCTCTTGATTTGCTTTCCTTGGGTAAGAGCAACTCAAAGATGAGGTTCCCAGCTCCCTGCTTGGCTTGGAGAAGCCTTGGGAGAAAGTATTTTATAGGGACAGGTTTACAAGTTTACAAGTTCCACAGAAATCCTCCAAATTCACCTGACTTCAGCTGACCAGGGAATCGTTCCTGCATTCTCCACCCGTGGTGTTGATGGTGGAGGTCATGGATATGGACACTCTTGGTCCTACAGATCATTGCAATGATGAGGCTGTGTTCTTCTGTGCTGATGCTTGGGCTGCTTTCATGTGTGGGGAGTGGGAGAGCCTGTTCCCATGGTCCCAGATGTGTCCCATCATGAGGTCTTCTCCTCCAGTGTGTCCACAGTTCTCAGTCTGGTGCCATCTCTGTCTTGCTTTCTGTTGGTCCTTCAAAACCTCACGAACCTGCCCACTTCTTTGGGCAGTGGTGTCTCTGGGAACACTTCTTTGGGGGAGACCTTGTGGTCCTGCTCATTTGAGCTTCCCCATCCCATAAGCTGCAACCCGGGGCCATCCCGTTCTTATGGGGCATGGTCACTGCTATTTTTGGGGTATCTCCATTTGCTGCAGCAGCTCAAAGGGGAAGGAGGGCTTGTTTAGGGAATATCTTGGAATTTTGTGTGTTGGAGGCTGGGGCTGCCGCTCACCAATGCAGTGAGAAGTGGTTGAGTTGTTCTTTTTGCTGTAGGTCACAGCTCAAACCTCAGAGAGCAGGACACACTGAAGGACGGTGCCTCTCAGCAACCAAGCCTGGAGTTGGGGTAGGAAAGATGGGAGGATGGGGACGGGATGACTGTCACCCCCCCAGACTCCATCCTGCATGGGGCACAGCCCTTAACACACCCTTTGAGCACCTGAGCTTTGGGGTATTTGTTCTCCTTTCCCAACTTCAAGGTGTTGTTTTTTTTTTTTTCTCTTCTGGTTTCTTCCCACAGGTCCCAAAGTCAAGCAATGGTGTTGCTGGTGGGGCTGCATCCCTCTCTGGAGATTCTGAGACCTTGGAGATGGATGTGGGGGACATCTCTGTGAGGGAGGGTGAGGAGAAGGAGCCGGACCCCCCTGTCTTGCAGCAGGAAGGGGATGTTCAAAACTCAAAAAGGCAAAAAGAAAGAGAGAAGAAACGAGAGCAAAAGAACCAGCAGGAAAAGGGATTGCCGAGAAAAAAGGGGAACAAGAAAGAAGAATCTGAGAAAAGGCCCAGGGATGTGATGGAAGTCATTGAGGAGGAGGAGGAGGTTGCTGATGAGGGCAGGAGTCGAGCAAAGGGAGAGGGTAGAGTCAAGCAGGGGAGCACCAGCACCCAGGGACACGGTGATGGGTGGCAAAGGCAGAAGGGGAAAGCAGAGAAGCAAAAGAAGGGGAAAACAGAGGGAGTAGAAAAAGTGGGGAAGAAGAAAACAAAGAAGAAAAAAATGCTTGAAGAGGAGGGAATGCTGGAGAAGTCAACTGAGGAAAGAAAGGAAGGAATGGGAGAGGACCTGGAGGAGAGAGATGGGGTGAGAAAGGGAAGTGAAGATGGAAAAAGAATAAAGGAGGAGGAAGAGGAGGTGCATGAGAATGGGTTTCTCCCCATCCTTCATCCCCTGAGGGCAGAGACTGGGCAGGAGGTGGAGGAAGATGAGGCAAGGAAGGGAGATGTGTCAGGGAAAAAGAAGCAGCAGAAAATCAAGCAGAAAAAGCCAAAGGAGGAAAATGAAGAGCAGGGGAAGAAGAGTGATGAAGAGAAGACCCCAGGAAAAACACGGAAAAGGAAATCCAAGGAAGAAGGAGAAAAGAACAACAAAAGGGTTAAAAAGGAGAAGGAAGAACAGAAAGAAGAGGCGGAGAACAAGTGGAAATGGTAAGTGTCCTCTGGGCCTTTGGCCTGGGGGCAGGTCTAACGCTGGTGCAACTGAGGTTTCAGTTTCATTTCTTAAGGTAGAGATAATGTCAGGTCCTGAACACAAAATAGTATTTGTAGAATAAGTTGTGGGTCTGTTTTGTTGGGGTTTTTGTTTTGTTTTGGGGTGTTTTTTTGTCTTTTTTTATTATAATGGATTATACAAAACGTATTCATCCTGAAACGGCTTTGCAGCTGCTCAGGCAGGGAAGGGAGATGCTGATGGAAGGAGGTGATCCCCAGAATCCCTCGTGATAAAAGCTTGCAGGACAGCAGGAGCGATACCAGCGAGTCGTAGAAGATATAAAAGGGCTGCAAAGCACTTTGTTGGTTGGTGGTGGTTTTTTTTTTTCACTTTGCAGCAGTTTTTGGATGATCCAGGCAAACTTTTTAGTAGGAGAACACTGGAAAAGGACACGAGTGAGGCTGCGGTTTTATTATTTTTATATGATTTTTTTTTTTTTGAGGTGGCAGAGAGCGATTCCTCTGAGCCACTTGGTGTCACTCTTTCCCACAGCATCCCAATATCTGGGGCAGAGGAGGGGCATTTAGGGGGCTTGGATGCTTTGGAGCCCCCTGCAAACCTGGGCTGTGAGGAGCTGATAGGGCGTTATCATAGATGGGGATGCCCCGTGGGTGCCTGGACCTCCAGGAAGGCTCTTGTGGGACACGGGGGGGGGTGGGGGGCATGAAAAGGGGGACTCTGCAAAGTAATGCCTT
>VZRU01008635.1:27008-39071 GCA_013398155.1 Pedionomus torquatus
AGAATCCCCTCCCTGGCCCTGCTGGTCACGCTTCTGTTGATGCAGCCCAGGATGGGGTTGGCTTTTTGGGCTGCCAGCACACACTGTGCTGATCGTAGGTGTGAGCAGTCTGGGGTGGTGTTCCAACTACAAACATGATGGGGTGTGAGCTCATCTGGGGGTTTTCTATGTGCTGTTCTTTTTTTTTTTTAAAAAAAAAAAACAACAGTTAAATGCAGTGATGTCCGGGAAGGGAAAGGGATGAGTGTTTTGGCCCCTGCAGCCTCTTTGGAGTGAACTGAGCACCCTTTGTGGCTCAGCAGTGGGCTCTCTGTGCCTCTCCCCATGGATTTGGCTGATCCATCCATCCGTCCTTTTGCTCTCCACGTGGAGCGTGTCCCCTTGAGACACCTTTCCCCATGGGTCACGTTGTCGCTTTCCTTGTCTCTGCTTCTGCCTCAGTTTCCCTATTCCTTCAAACAACAAGGTTTCACCCAGGATTTGTGGCAGCTCTTCTGCTCACAGAGCATCTTCCTGATGTGACCTCGGGAGAAGGTCCTAGGCCCCCAGGGTGAGGATGGTCTCAGGAGTCTCTTGTGTATCTGTTGCAGGTGGGAAGAGGAGAAAAAAGAAGATGGGGTGAAGTGGACCCAACTGGAGCACCGAGGACCCTACTTTGCCCCCCTCTACGAACCGCTGCCTGATGATGTGCACTTTTATTATGATGGTACGTCTGTCTACCTCTTGATGGGACGTGGGGTGGGAAGAGTTGTCCTCTGCCCAGCCAAATAGCCAGTATCATCTGTTGTGGGGGTGGAAGTACTGCAGACCACAAATCCTTCAAGGGTGTAGATATTCCATTGGCTAAAGCTTGCACCATGGGTTAAAGCTGGAGGGTAGCAAGTTATGGGGTTATTGGGGAGGTAATGAGCCCCTGACAGCTGCAGAGCCCTTCACGTGTCACCTCCAAGGACAGGGGTGAGGGTTCCTGCAGCTAGTTTTAAGGTGCTGTGACACAGCCACGTGTGGATCTGGGACTTGGGCTTCTTCTCGCAGCCTCTTCTGGCTGCAGAGGATGTGGTGGTGGGGCCAGACCCTGAATTTCTCGAGGGGAAGCGATGCATCTCGATGCTGCTGCCTGAAGCTCTTGGTGTACCTTTTGTGAAAATGGAGAGTGGAGGAGTTGGGGGGGGGAAAAAACCCCAATTTTTTTTTTTTTTTGTCATGGAGCTTTTGGGTTTGAACTTTAGGTCAGCTCCCCCATGGCTTCCCTGCAAACTGGGGAAAAATGTGTGGTGTTTTTTTTTTTTTTGCTTTTGAGAGGGGCAGTTTGCTTGTCCTGTGGCCTCGGTGGCTGCCACATCAGTTGCCCTCCAAGACATTGCAGGGCTTGGCTGGGTTGCTCGAAGCTCTTGGTCTTGCAGCTCCCCACGTTGTCTCCAGGGCCACTGTGTGTTGTCTTACAGCGACTCAGTTGCCTCAGTGAAGGGGTTGAGAGATTGGCAGGACGGATCCAGGTCTCTGTTGTCCTCCTTGGTTGCCTACCGTGTCTGCTGGGCTGTTTTTTTCCCTGCTCCTCGAACCCTTCTCTGAGAGATCAAGGGGAGGAGGCAAGAAGGACCTTGGGACTTGACTAAGGGGAGATGGACTAATGGAGATGGGAGGGTCCCACAGTCCGGGTGGTGGGGTCTTGGACCACCACCTCAGTGCTCTGACTGGGGCTTCCTATTCATAATGGGATTTTTGCAGGAAAGGGAGGGGGGAAATGGCCCGTTTGGGGAAATTTGAGGTGTCTGGCGATGCTGTCACCAGAGGGCACTGCTGGGACATCGATGGGGCTGTCGGGGAACTGCATGGGCTTCAGACCCCTGAGCTGTTGGACCTTTGGCTTTTGGACCCCTGAGACCCACCTGTGTGTTGTGTTTGCATTTGGGCTGATGGGTTTGACCTGGCATCTTGGGTGATGTTGGCTTGTTACTGTTCCTGGGTAAAAAAAAAGATGATTGTGGACAGGCAACAAGACTGGGTGGGAAGGGACTGTGGTGAGCTGGTGCCTGGAGGTCCTCATGAAACCACTGTAAGTGACCCATCGTGCCCTGCAGTTCAGAGCCCGAAAACCAGAATGCCTGGTGCTCTGTAGGATGCTCCATCCCCTGGAGATTCCGCAGGATGCTTTTCCTGTGGCGTGCCTAGAAAAGCTGTTTCAAAGTGTTGGTTTCCTAGGCTTCACCAAACTTCATTGCTCTAGCCAAAAAGTTCAGGAAAGGACATTGGTTTGCAGTCTCCAAGACCCGCTGGCCAACCATGAGAGGCTCTTGCATCTCTACCTGTTGCACAAATCTCAGCTTTGACCTTCCCACGATTGCTCTAGGAAAACATTGGAGATGAAAGCTCTCCAAGGGGGATCCTGGCTACTCAGCATGGTTCGTGGTGAGACACTAAACCTTTTTGTGATGTCCCATAGAGCCATAAATTCGGGACTCTTCGTGGCTGCTGAAAGCTCTGTTTCTCAGTGACCCTAACGTAAATCAGGATTTCTCACTCTCCTGGAAAAGAAAATGGAGTGTGTGACTGCAGATGGGCCGCAGCAGCATCCTGCTGTGCCACGTGCTCTGGGTATTGATCTGCAGATGAGGTGCAGGGGGATGCTGAAGCCTTATTGGTGTCTCTTCTCACCCCTGGTCCCTGTTTTGGCACTGTGGTGAGCGTGGGGACTCGCCAAACAATGGCCTTGGGGCTGCAGGGTTGGGCTATCACCATTTCTTATATTAAAGGTCCCCTTTCTTTGTAGGCAAACCCCTGAAGCTGAGCCTGGCCATGGAGGAAATTGCCACCTTCTATGCCAAGATGCTTGATCATGAATACACGACCAAGGAGATCTTCCAGAACAACTTCTTCAATGACTGGAGGAAGGTACCTTCCCTCCAAGGGCTTCCTTGCTGTCTATCCTCAGCATTAAACCCGTCATCCCCGAGCAGACCCTTGGCTGTGGTGTGGGATGGAAGGGGATGAGGTTTCTTTGTGGCGTAGTTCTTTATCTATAATCATATGACTATGAGATTCTAAATGATGTAATTTATTTCCTCGCTGCTTGTGGCTTTGGGCTGGGGCTTGCTGTCTGCAGCATCTTTGAGGGCTTCACATTGGCTCTTGGGCTCCCTTTGAGTTTTAGTGATGCTACTAAAAAGCAGGTGCTGGGTCTCGCCAGCAGCTTCACAGAGAGTTTGGAGGACCTGTCCTTCTGAAGGATTAACTTCGTGGTCCCACAGCACCACATCTCAGTCCCCAAATAACAACAAGAACCCCCCCAGTGGGGCAAGTTTATGTGGCTTCAGATATTTTTGGGGCTTGTTCAAGCAGGCTGGTTGCAGTTGTGCTTGGGGACTGCTTGTTTCCAAAGCAGGGGTTAGAGGTTGCTCCACCCCAGAGCTGGCTGCCTTTTGCTTCTCTGTGGGTCCAGGTTCAGATGCCCAGAGGCAACCTGGCCTCCTGCTGTGGCAACTTTGTCTACCCTTGGTTGGATGTGGTTAGGGTAGCTGGAGGTGGCTGTTTCCTTCTGTTTTATTCTGAAGAACTGGTATGTGGGTCTCTGTTTCCTTTTCTGTGAGGGAGGGGATAGGTGGTATCTGTGGGGAGTTGGTTTTGTCTCCTTGTTCTACCCAGCCCCTCTCATTTCTTCCTCAGGAGATGACCTCGCAGGAGAGGAAGATAATCAAGGACCTGGACAAGTGTGACTTCAGGGAGATCCACAAATACTTTGTGGACAAAAGTGAGGCACGGAAAGCACTCTCCAAAGAGGAGAAGCAGGTGAGGACTGTTGCCCATAACATCTGGGACTGGGCTATATGCTTTCTGGACCAGCTTGGAGTATTTTTCCACCTGGTTGCCTCCTTTCCCTGACTTGGGATGACTTTGGCTCTTGGACCAGCTCTGTTTCTGTGACCATCACACCCATCTTCCCTAAGTTTATCTGCAGATGCTATAGGTTTCATGACTCTGCAGGGTTCCAGTCATCCTCAGACCATGGTCTGGCATCCTGTCCAGAGGATGATGGACCTTGCTAAGGGGTTGGTGGCACACAGGCTTATTCCATCAGCATATCATGCTGGGACAGCATCACTGTGAGAGTTTGAAAAGTGGGTGGAGGTGAGCCATTTGTTGGGAGTGGGCTTGGACCCATCCTCACCTCTTCCTCCAACCCTTTGAGCTCTGTCTTTCCAGCTTTGCCTTCTCCAGAAGAAAGAGGGCAGTGATAGGCAGACATGAGCCATGGAGTTTTGGTATTGTCCAGTGGGATGGGATGATGGTGGCATGGTGTTCATTTCAGAAACTGAAAGAGGAGGCAGATAAGATCCAGGAGGAGTATGGGTACTGCATCCTTGATGGGCACCGGGAGAAGATAGGCAACTTCAAAACCGAGCCACCGGGGCTCTTCCGTGGCCGTGGTGACCACCCCAAAATGGGCATGCTGAAGAAGAGGATCATGCCAGAAGATGTTATCATCAACTGCAGCAAGTGAGTTGCCACGGGAAGAGCTGAGCTCGTGGGGCTGCTTTTGGGGCTGGGGTAAAACACACCTCCTCCACCCAGAGCTGCTCTGGGGTTTCATCTCCTACAATCACTGTTTTGCACACCCTGAGGCTTGAACTTGCAGGAGCCCTTCTCTCACCTCCCAATCACCTTCAGATGTCTGCTTTGGAGTTAGATCTGACTCTTAGTTTCTCTGTGGACGTACAGTGGCCAGGAAGATGGTCAGGAGCTCCTATCTCTTAGTGGTCCCCACATTGTTCATCTGATGTGGGCTGCAAACACTGCAGTGCTCCCATGGCCTCCCTGCAAAAGGGACAACTCTCTGCTCCTCTTCCATATGAACCATTCCTTCTCATTTTCTGGTTGTCTCATGCTGGTTGGGAGATATCAGGGTACTCAGTGGGGGAAGGAAAAGCATGGATTGGGTTAAGACTGTTTGCCCTCTGAGTTATGTGAGTTGGATTGGTCTTAAACCACCCGTATGAAGACTTCAAAGCCTTGATTCAAAGCACTCCACAGCAGCCCAGCAAGTTCTCCTGTTGTCCCCAGCATCTAAATGATAAAGGCCTAATCATGTCATGGAGCAACTTTGGGTGGGATGCATGTTTTCTCTTAATAATGCTGCAATGGGGTGACTCTTTGGCTCACTCTGAAGAAATACTTGAGGTAATGACCTCTTTCTTCTTCGTGAGGGCTGTAACCCTGCTCTGCCCACAGGGACTCTAAGATCCCAGAGCCTCCAGAAGGGCACAAGTGGAAGGAGGTGCGCTTTGACAACACGGTTACCTGGCTGGCCTCGTGGACAGAGAACATCCAGAACGGTTTGAAGTACATCATGCTGAACCCCAGCTCCAAGCTGAAGGTTGGAGTGATGCTGAGCTGTTGAGGAAGAGCTGTTGCCTGTTGGGCCGTGGGCTTTTTGTCAGTGGAAAGATCAGGGGAAAGCAGAGATGGGGCATGTCACCAAAAATGTAATATTTCCCCCCTCCCCCCCTAAAAAAGGAAGTAAACTAAATTGGTGTGCCTTTGGTGGGTGAGGGGAAAATGACAGAGATGAGTGTTAAGCATCAAGCCTGTTCCAGGGGATGGATTACTGCTGGCAGAGAGCCATCCTGGTGCTTGTGTGTCATGAGAAGGCTGTTGAAAGCCTGGCAGGGGCTGAGAGAGGCTCCACAAGGACCAGAATCTATAGGGCTGAATTTATTTGTGCTGGGAAACAGAGGGGGGTGGTGGTGGGGAGGTGGCACCACCATCTGTAGCGCCATGGGAGGGATGGAGTGAGTGCTGTAGGGAGGGAAAGGGTGATTTTTAAAGCTATTTCTAGTCCTGGAAGCAAACGAAGGACACTGGGTGCAACTGGGCAAGTGTGTTGTGTCGGTCCATCTTGGTGGTGTCCAAGCAGCAGCCGTGATGGTCGTGCACTGCTTGACCACTTTTTGGCTGCTCGTTTGCCCAAGTGTGCTTAGCTGGTGGAGGACACCTCCAGACCGTGAGCAGCTCAGAGCTGGGATCCTGGCCAAGTCTAGCCCAGCCAGCAGAGGGCACAGAAACACTAGATGAGTTGCTTCTGCTCTGATTTATTTTCCACTTTGTGGATTTATTTTTTTTCTTTCCTCAAGAAACCAATGGGGTTTTGAGCAACGTTTAGATGCTGGAGGTGTTCCCACAACAGGGTCTGGCTGGTGGGGGCAAAAGGAAGATGGGGCACTGAGTTCCAGCCTCTCTTTCTAGGGGGAGAAGGACTGGCAGAAGTACGAGGTAGCTCGGCGTTTAAAGGATGTTGTCCACAAAATCCGTGCTCAGTACCGAGCTGACTGGAAGTCCAAGGAGATGAAGACAAGGCAAAGAGCAGTGGCCCTCTACTTCATTGATAAGGTACCTGTAGCCTCACCCCGACCCCCTGGTCCCCTATCCCTGGTGAGGTTTGGGCTTAGCTTACCTGATTCACCCCAACCCATAGCTTTTTTGGTGTCTGTTGATCGTACTAACTAGGGCTGTTCCTCATGGGGCATCCAGCAATGACCATGGTAAGAGTCACCATGCTCCATCTGGTGATGCTTGCATTGAGGATGCAATTCCATGGCAGTGCAGGAGCTATACTGTCCTCACTGGACTTTACCTGCATTTATGTCTCTGCATGATGGCAAAGACCCTCCATGGGTGCTGAGTAGCTTTATTCTGGTTGGATATTCTATGGGGTTTTTTTAGAGCAGTGAAATAATCTCCTGCTGGAGGTAGTCATTGGTTTCCACCTGGGTCCCAGCAGCCATTCAGTGAGACACTGTCCTGAGGAAGCTTTCCTCCCACGCTGACCCCTTTCTGGTGTCCACATCGACTTTAATAACCTTGGAAAGGGGGATTGTGGTGGGGTGGGATGGATGACTCGCTGTCTCCTTCCAGCTGGCCCTGCGAGCTGGCAATGAGAAGGAGGAAGGGGAGACTGCTGACACGGTTGGCTGCTGCTCCCTGCGGGTGGAGCACATCAAGCTGCACCCTGAGCTGGATGGGCAGGAGCATGTGGTAGAGTTTGACTTCCTGGGGAAAGACTCCATCCGTTACTACAACAAAGTGTCAGTGGAGAAGCCGGTAAGTGGGGCAGAAACGGAGGCAATGGCCAGCATGGCAAGGCGGTGCAGGATTAGCTGGGTGGCTCCATATGACTCCATAGTCATAGAATGGTTAGAGTTGGAAGGGACCTCAAAGATCATTGAGTTCCAACCCCCCTGCCATGGGCAGGGACACCTCCCACCAGACCAGGTTGCTCCAAGCCCCATCCAGCCTGGCCTTGAACCCCTCCAGGGATGGGGCAGCCACAGCTTCTCTGGGCAACCTGTTCCAGTGCCTCACCACCCTCACAGCAAAGAATTTCTTCCTAAGATACCATCTAAATCTCCCTTGTTCTTCCAGTTTAAAACCATTACCCCTTGCCCTGTCACTACTCTTCCTGACAAAGAGTCCCTCTCCTGCTCTCCTGGATCTCCCTTCAGATCCTGGAAGGCTGCTCTAAGGTCTCCCCGGAGCCTTCTGTTCTCCAGGCTGAACAGCCCCAGCTCTCTCAGCCTGTCCTCATAGGAGAGGTGCATCTTGGTGGTCTTCTGCTGGACCCATTCCAGCAGTTCCATGTCCTTTTGGCACCTCTGTCATTGATGCCAAATCTGCATCTGAAACCTGTTGCAAAGATGCCTCCTGTGCTTTATTGCCGAGATGACAGCATGCATGTGAGGTGCAGTAGTGCTGGATGGCGAGGACATGCACATGCTGACCCTGCCCTGGAGAAGGGAGAGAAACTTTGGGGTAGGGCTTTCAAGGTTGTTCCAGTCCATGAACCATGAGAGAGAAGTCCTGCCTCCTGTTGGAGCATCCTCAGTTGTCTTGGAGGGCATTAGGACTCAAACTGTCCTCATTGGTGTTCTCTTATCTCATGAGACAAGCAAAAAAAAAATGATTTTAAATGTTTTTTGTGGAGAAACTGGAGTGCCAGGGATAGCAAAGATGTGGGGTTGGGGGGGAACAGCCTGTAGCACCAGTGGCTTTGAGGTTCCAGTAGCAGCCCATGAAGTTGAGAAAGCTGGTGGTGTGCTAGGGTGTGTAATACACGAGTCTGAATCAGAGTCTGTCTGGATGAGGAGGCAGATGGAGATGTCTGGGAGTTTGTTGGCTCTGACTGGGGCTGTCCTTTCCTCCTCTTCAGGTCTTCAAGAACCTGCAGCTGTTCATGAAGAACAAGGACCCAGGTGATGACCTCTTTGACAGGCTCAATGTGAGTTGTCACTTCTAAGCTTTCCAAACCACACTGGTGGCCCAAAGGGAGTAGAAGCTAACTCATGACACCCCTATCCAACCTACAAGCTCCCCAGGCTGCCGTGCTGCATCACTGTCATCCTTTACTCTGGTTTTAACACTTTCCCCATCCGGAGACACTACTGTAACTGTTTGAACACCCTGATGGGATGCTGGGATGTTGGTTTTTTAATTTCCCAACCTCTTTCTGCGCTGGTAGCATCTCTGCTGCTCTGAGTTCAGGCTTGGCTGTCTGCCTGCACCTATGACTAACCCATGTCCCTGTTAAGGAGGTGGCTTTCTGCTCCTTCCCTCCTCAAACTCATCTGCTTGGGTATTTTTATATATTTTTTCTTTTCTTTTGGCTGGGAAGACCTGCCCACGCACATGTGGCTTGGGGCATTTGTGGAGGTGTCAAACCCTCAGCTGTTGGTCACTTTTGCGCCTCCCGTGGGGCTGGGGAGAAATGGGAGAAGCTGGTGGAGCACAGGGGATGCTGGAGAAATGTGATGCAGCCTTCCCTCCTGAGCTACTCCCCTTCCTCATTATGGGATGTGGGGTGTTGCCACCCACACTCCCCCTTTTCCTGCATCCCCTACAAAGCCACTTGCCCATTTTTCTTTGGAAGAGACCACTCCTCTCTGGTTATGTAGGATTTACTGGTGATAGACTTCTTGGTACTAGTAAGGCTTCCTCCAAACCCCAGATGACTCTCCTTAGCATCCTCTGTTTTCAGTCCAACTGCAGCCCCGTGTGCTCTGTAAAAAGAGAGAGATCAGATGTGATATGTGATGTGTGATATTGGGTGTAAGATCATAGAATCATCCAGGCTGGAAGGGACCTCCAAAAGTCACCTAGTCCCACCTCCCCGCAGTCGCAGGGACACCCCCAACTAGCCCAGGTTGCCCAGGGCCTCATCGAGCTTCACCTTGAGTATCTCCAGGGAGGGGGCCTCAACCACCTCCCTGGGCAACCTCTTCCAGTGTTCCACCACCCTCAGAGCAAAGAAATTTCTTCTAATATTCAACTTAAATCTACCCTTCTCCAACTGAAGTCCATTGCCCCTCGTCCTATTGCAGCAGGCCTTTGTGAATGTGTTCTCTTGAATGTAGATGGGTAGAAATTGTTGAATTCCAGAGAAATTCCTTGTGGGTTTAGGTAAAGTTTGTGCTAGCTCTTGGTAGATGAGAGCCTGACCCCACGAGTAGATCTGTAAGCTACCAAGGACTTCATAATTTGATTGCTTAGAAGATGACTTTCTGAAAAGCAAGTACTTTGTTGTCCTGGTTTATGCTTGTTCTTTCTTCCTTTTCACCCCTCCCAACTTTTGTTCTATCTTCTTTCCTCCAGACGTCCATCGTGAACAGGCACCTCCAGAGTCTGATGGATGGTTTGAGTGCCAAAGTGTTCAGGACCTACAATGCCTCCATCACCCTGCAGGAGCAGCTCAAGGCACTCACTAACTGTGAGTTGCTAACCAACAGTATTTGTGGTATCTTCACCTGCATTGTGTGGGCAGTGGCCTCAGTGATGTCCACCCATTGCCTTGGGGGGCCCTATGAACTGCCTGCCCCTATTTTGGCAGGTCACACACCGCTTTTGTAGGGTGGCATGTAACTTATGGGGACATCTGCAGGTTGGGAACCATGGAAGCATAGAATAATTTGGGTTGGAAGGGACCTTTTAAGTCCCATCTAGTCTAACTCCTTGCCATGAGCAGGGACACCTTCAATTAGACCAGGTTGCTTAGTCCCATGCAACCTGGCCTTGAACACCTCCAGGGGTTGGGGCATCTCCCACCTTTCTGGGCAACCTGGATCAGTGCCTCCCAGCCCTCACAGTAACGAATTTCTTTCTAATGTCTAATTTAAATTTTCCCTCTTTCAATTTAAAGCCATTTCCCCTTGTCCTATTGCAACAGGTCCTGCTCCAAGGTTGTCTCCATCTTTCCTGTAGGCCCCTTTTAGGTACTGAATGGCCGCGTATTAAATGATAAACTGCCCTCTAAGTGATAGCTGAAGTGGAGCCATTTCTTTTTCCCCCTCTTTCTTTGCATTTCTGGTTGACTACATTATTTTTGACTGCCCTGGATATGGGAGTGACAAGGCACAATCTCAAATTCAGTGTTACTCACCAATTTCCACAACCAGGGTTGCTCTCCCCTGAGAAAAGTTGTTTGTCTCTCCCACCCTACTGTTGTTCTGGTCTGTTCCCTGCCTTCCACAACTCCCAAGAAAGGAGACCTAGTGACACTTCCATTTATTTCCAGCCAAGGACAATGTTGCAGGAAAGCTCCTCTCCTACAACCGAGCCAACAGAGCTGTGGCCATCCTGTGCAACCATCAGAGGTCTACTCCAAAGACCTTCGAGAAATCAATGCAAAACCTCCAGGCCAAGGTGAGACAGACCAAACTGAGAGCCCTGGGATCTGATCTCCCCTCTGATCTTTTTTTGGGAAGGAGAGTGAAATATCCTAACACCCAAAGAGTTTGTCTTGATCAAAAGTGTCAGGGAATGAACCAGGAATAGTAACTTCTCCTAAATTCATACAGAGACATCAACAGCCTGGGGTGGAGAAGGATGGAGCGAGCTCAAATGCTAGCTGAGGCACACTTGCCACAGAGTTGGGAGTTGTTTTGTTGGTTTGTGGTTTTTCTTTTCATGACTTGGTGGATTTCAAATGAAGCTTGGGTACCTCTTGCAACAGCACAGCTTCAACACCATTGGCTTGGCAGCAGGGAAACTGGTTTTCCCATCTGGTTGATTGTGGGAGGACCAGCTGAAATTACATGTGGAAATACTTCAAGCTACTATTTCAGTTGTCCTCAACTTCTGTCCACGCTCTGCTGCTGAGCTTGGGACTCTGTAGAGGTCCCCATCACTGTCGCAAGCCAGGCAGTCTCAGGCAAGATTTATGGATAATCCATGCCATAAAGATTTTTCTGTAAGACTAACCCCAGGAGATGCTGCCGGAGCAAGGTGTTGGCTCTGGAGTAGGGCTGGTGAGAAATTGAGGAGCAATGTGGCAAAGGAAAGGGCAAGAACAGAGGCAGCTGAAACCTCCAGGGAGGACAGGAGCATGACCTGACTTGGTATTTACCTTCACAGATTGACACCAAGAAGAAACAGATTGAGGAAGCCCAGCAAGAGCTGAAAAAAGCTGAAGAGGAGTTTGAAGACACAAAAGATGCCAAAGCAGAAGCGTGAGTGACTCTTCCTTACAATCCTCTTTGGCAGAGGGATCTCTGTGGAGAGGGCCTGCAGGCAGGGGTGGTGTGGTCCAGCACCCTGTGTGCAGCTCCTCGGAGCAGGATACCCGATAGCCAACATGAGCATCCTGTTGGGTACCAGGTGTCTCTTGCCCCATGGAAGCTTGGCAGGTGAGTGGAGGTCTTGTGGATGGTTCCTCGTGACAGTAGGATTGCAGAGAGCTCCTCCAGGGGGATTCCTTTGCGATGGGACGTACCTCACTGAATACTAAGACCTCAGCCCTTGGAGTTGTCCTACAAATGCCATGGTGCAGAGGATGTCTCACTTGAGTTTGGAGCTGGGGATACGCAGACTGGCCTGTTTCTTGTGGGACATTTCAGTGGTGAATCGTGGCCTGTCTCATCTCTGCAGTAGTCATGGCATGGAGTCTGTTCACATTTTATTTTTCTTCCCTTTCTCAGAGCCTAAATGTGACTTACTGCCCAGAGAAAGGAGGAGGGGGGGGGGGAAAGGCTTGGGTCTTGTTTTTTACTTGGGGGCTTTTTTTTTTTTTCCCACACCCTG
>VZRU01008636.1:4787-40476 GCA_013398155.1 Pedionomus torquatus
TGAAATAAAGGCAGTTTTCTTCTAGTGCACGCCTTTTCCTTCAAAAAAAAAAAAAAAAAAGAAATACAACTCTTTACAAGATACAAGACAAATGACACAAAAGTGAAAGGGCACTGATACAAACTGGATAGGCTTACAACATAATTGAATTAAGTCTTGTGTGCCACATATGATCACAAAGCAGGGCCATGTCTTGAGCACTCTGAATGTAGGGAGGCTGCCAGTCAATAAAAAGACCCTTTAAACTGGTTAAATGCATCATGAGCGTGTGCAGAACCCTCCTAGCTAACAGGTGGCTGAATAAAACTCAGCTGGTGTTGCGCAGGGCTATAGCATTGACCTTCTTTAGGATAATTTCAGCCCTCTTTAAAAAAAAAATTGTTACTGTACTTGGTGTAGTGGAAACAATTTAAGGATGAATAATTTCTTTTAGTCCCTTGAGGCACCGGTGGCTCGCTCTCCGCTCTCTCTCTCTTTCTGTGTCTCTCAACTGAATTAACATAAAGGAACAGTGACAACAGCAAGCTGAAAAGCGTAGCTGGTGGGAGGATTAAGTATATCATTGAAAGGAATTATGTTGTAAATGACTGGGAGGGGTAGGGGCTTCTGTTCCTTGGTCCCATCTGGTCTTTAAAGAATACCTTGTTGTAATTACCCCCAGATGGCTTTGTGCTACACTGGGTCTGGACAGCCAGGTGCCACTGTACCCTGCTGGGTGTGATATTCATTGCTACATGCAGTGACAAAAATGGACTTTATTGCAACCTAATTTCTTCCAGGGTATTACACAAATATGAAATGAGCATAGCTTATCAAACAAGAGCTTAGTGTGCCAGGAGCTGAAACTGTCACACCTAAGACAAGACTGCCTTGTTATTTCACTTTTAACAATTGTCTTGAAAGGTGGAAATATCAACAATTTACAGTGTTTGTCTGCTAATAAATATATATTATATCATCTTAGCTATTTTTCCAGGAGCTGAAATGTTCAAATTACCCTAAGGCAATTGCTGGAAATGGTAGAGTAACAAAAGCCTCTTACAAAGTCAGTTTTACGACAAGATTTGCTGTAGGCTAAGTTCAGGCCTGATCCTGGAAGATGTTGGCACACAAAACTCTCCCTCTTCAGGCCTGTGCCTCTACCCCAGATGCAAATTTTTCTGCTTCTTTTCTCTTTTCATTGATATTGCCGCTTTTACTTTATGTAGTTCCTGAAAAATTTTCAGGCAAAATTGTACCAGTCTTACATTTTCATATCCTCTGCCAAAAAGAAATTGCTGAAGCTGTTATAAAAGAGTCATTATTACTATTCAAAACTAAGCCTTTTGCCACAAAGGAAAAAATAGGGACTTGAGAGGAAAAAAAATAGAAACACGGGATTCAGAATCCTGGCCTGCTCAGATGTGACTAACTGTATTTCCAAAGTCAGCATTTCTTTTCTGGATGAAATTGCACAGATGTGTAGGAGGAGAAAAGCCATGGAGACTACACCCCTTTTCACCTCTCCCACTGGTGCCCTGCCCTGCACCTTTCCCTGTCCCACTCAGGGTTTCCTCAGAGCAGGTTTTCACAGATGCATGCAGACAGCCTGGCATCCTCTGAGCCAGCTCTGAGCATCTCACAGCTCTGTGGTGCTGTTCTGGAGCAAGCGCAATCTCTCTTGGATATTACAATTTATGCTGGTATTTCTAAGTTAACTATGAGCTAACTAACCTGGGGATTGCTAGCAGTAGGAGCTCGCAATAGGCAAGCCACCAAGTATGGACAGAGCCTCTCCAGCACATATTGCTCAAGTGCCACTCTCTTATTCCCCAGCTCCTCTGCCACAAGCACCACTGAGTGACAAGGTCTGCAACAGTCCACAGATAGAAATGACCATCCCAGCAATGCCTGGTTGCCACAAACCCTACATACAACAGCACATGCTTCTTTTCAAACCTTTGAAAGGCAAAGAAATGCTGATAGCCAGCTTCTTGCAGCTCCGTTTAGTCTTGACATGGCCAAGATTGTCCTCACCCAGCCTTTGCCTGCTTTCCATCATGTGGGACAGTCAAGGTGAAAGGAGATGTGGCAGCTGGTTTTCTACTGTGAGCTACAAACATGTTCAACAAATATTAGTAATTCAGGGAGAAGAAAAAGATGCTCTTTACATCTCCTATTTGACCTGTGAAAATGTGTAAGCTGGCTAACATTTGAGTTCCTTGCCTCTTTCTTCACAATCATCCTAGTAATGTACTTCTGAGATAATAGCCTTGTTTGCTTCTACTCTAAGGGTCTTTTTTTCTGTCCTGACAATGCAAATTTTAAGAATGTGATATTTTCTATGAGGGGAAGGGAGCATATAGCAAAATCAGATTTCCGAAAGGTACTGATATTGTGGGTTTTGTTTTAAAAATTGTCTCCAATTGAAAGATGAATTGAAATATGACTAGCCCTGCCTTAAATCACCACCTACACTGTTAACTTGGGGATTATCAGCAGATAATTACAGTCTCTCATTTTCATAATTCATCCTTCTTTGTTTACAGGGAACCCTTGATTTTACTAATTGCTAGTTAGTGACTAACTAAGTCATATAAGTCATATCAATATATATCAAATAAGTCATATCAAAGTCATATCAAAACCAGAACTTCCCTCCCTGGGAGGTAATATTTTTTTTTTTTTTTTAACCTATTCTCTGTGACTTGAGCAACATAATTTTATGGGATATCTCTGTGTAGCTCTTATTCACCCATTCCAGGAAGTTCAAATCCATCTATAAAGATTCAGTGTCATCTTTCATCACCATTACAAACACTCTCAAAGGAAATTTAAGTGTTGTCCCAGAGACTTGGCAGACAAGTCCATTAGTCAATCAGATCCTTTTCTATGAAAAATGAATGGAAAAATTTTGGCATTAAAGACAAGGTCAGACTTATGCTGACTTAGTACTGGATAGTGGCAAGTTTCTATATGTTGACGAAGATAGTAAATTGTGTTTTCTCCCTTTGTCTGTCCCTTGCTTCTCTTTGCTCTTTCCTTCTTCTCTGTTATGTGTNAAACTTCTTTACATGCATGATTTCCATTAATATAATTTAGCTACATAGAAATGAGGAAAATGCCCATTCTGGCTTCCAGTGGGAGTTATATTACTGTTATAATAATAATTGGAGTTACTAAATGGAAAAATGAAGTTCCCAGATCCTTCATTCTGACATTAATAAGACCAAACCAAGAATAAGCATTATCTGACATTTACATATGAATACCTGGTACAGTTTGCGCTTAATTCTGGACCTTTGCTTTGTCAGTGATGCCAACTATGTATTTCTTGTGCCTTCCATGAAAATGGTAGCTTTGACAAGCCTCCATCATACTGCAGGTCACTCATGACTCAGTTTCTTCCTCCAAACTTACTTCTGGTGGTGAAGAAATTTGATGGATAACAGATGCTACATATCCTGCAGCAGAAGATGTATTGAATGGAAGAACAGACTCTAAATCTATTATTACTTTAGTGTGTACATTGACCCTCTACCTTGTTCACAATTGGTTTTCTCTCAGACTGGGAATACCTGGTAGAAGAACTGGCTTCTCCTCTATATGGAAGATGGCTAACATTTGTTGTATTAACAATAATTACAGAAATATAAGAAATAATAGCAATACAATTTTAATATGTACGACCTGATGACATCAGTTGATCTAACTTTTGAACTTTTCTTCAGTATTAATCTTAACACATTATGCATTTCTAAGCAATTTTAACAACCCATGATTAATGATTATTTTCTGAATGTAGAACATTAATACAGTCCCTCAGTAGGTATGTTCATCCAGGAGACTGAATGTTTACAGGCAAAGCAGAATCACAGAGCACAGGAGATGACATATTTATTGATGAATGTGCTGTTTTGTCAATACTACTGAAGTGGAGCTGTGTCATATCGAACCATTTTGTCGGAAGATCTTGTGTGGTGAGCTTGCACAATTAGGCCTTTTTTTGTTATTTATTTATTTATTTCATAGTTGGAAAAAAAAATCTTCTAAGAAGTGCTATATAGGCAGCACTGACAATTTTTGTTGAACCTTTCTCAACTTTATAGAAGTTCCTGGTAACTTGGTCATAATCCAGTCTAAGATATGTGATTACAGGATACATGTTTAGAGTTAGCATAGGCTTAGTGTTGCATATTACCTTTCACTTCATATGGAAAATCTGCACATTCCTGAGTAGGAGCTGCACAAGCTAATAAATTCAACATAACTTACCACAAACAAATAGAAGATTCTTGTCACACTTCTGTAATTAAGGCAAGAATGCAATTGCTCCGCAAACTTTTTGTTTACATCTTGGTTGGAGAAATTAAAGCTGTTTAGGTAAAAATATATGAGCACAGACATGAAAACGAAAAATAGAAAGCATGGAACCCCTTAAATATACATATACGCATATAAATATACATGTGTATACATACACACACACATAGCTAAGAATGCTGACACAATTTATCCAATACAGGGCACACAGGAACATGATGGCACAAACTTGAATGGAAAATAATGTCCATAGTCTCTGAATTAACTGACATAGTATGGAAAAATCTATCCAACCATCCTGAGTTATTTGGTTTCTAAGAAACACCTTTCTCTCGCTTATTTTTAAACTTTTAGGGTAAATCAATATATTTATTTGAAATAATTTTTTGTAACAAGGTCTGCTCTTTGTTCTCAGATCAGTCATCTTGAGGCACGGTGTAGCATTGGAGTGCAGTTTTAAAAGTGGCAGCAGAAATAGTAAAGCTCCTCTGACAAAACAGCATGGACTTAATGAGAAAAATATGACGCATTTTCAGGCTGGTGAGCTGAGTGTAAATTTTCACTATTTGCTAAGCTGAAAGCCTTATTGTTTCATAGTTGGAATTTACAGGTAATCAAAAATGACTACATCTTGGTGTTGGGGATCTTCCACTCAAATGTCACTCAATAAGCTTTCAAACCGTCTTAAAATCAAGCCAGACCTCAAACCATACTCTAAAAACCTGTGAACTCTCTTCTACACATGGACATAACTTTTTAATTATTATTAACCTGAATCACTTGACTTTAAGGTGATTTATGGCCCTTTATGAGATGGAACCTTGCAGTGCAATGTGGTTGCCATGGGCAGAGTATAAGTCACAGCAGGGAACATGCAGGTGGTGTAAAGCTCTGCCGAGCTCTGCCTTGAAAACAGCACGGTTCTGCATTTGCTAATGTTATGGTGCTTCAAAGGAGGCCACAGAGATGTTCTCAACAACTCCCTATTTGTAGACAACCCCCAAATTAGTAATAGCCAGCCCTTGGCTAGGGTCATGAACATGGGAGCTGAGCTGAGATTGAGGTCTAAGACAGAAGGTAAGGACATGAGCAGGAGTGTGTGGTGAGATGCAAGAGAGGGAGTGTGCAAAGATGATTTATCAGAGATTCCTAGGAAAGCAGGAGGTGGGAAGCATTGGCAGTCACCTTCAACAGCCACTTCTACCTAGCCACATTTAACTGCCTCTAGTCCTCAACCATTTTGTGGTCGGACACTCTGCAATGAAGACTCAATATAACTCTCAATTCAGGTGAGCTTTCTTACTGATTTCAGAGAGAATCTACCATCCTTGATAATGTGATAGCATTTGGTACCATGTGTTCATGTACTGTTACCATAATATTCTCTTTAACATTTTCTTTCCCTTTCTGCTATAACTGCTGTGTAACGTTTTCAATAGCAAATACCTGGTGGACAAAGATATCCTGTACACAGACACCCAGTTATAGAAGGGACATTTCTTTCATGCAAATATGTGATATAAGTAATATACTAAGGAACCTAACCATAGGTCTTACACTGAGGTCTTCATTCTCAGAACAGATCACCTGCAGTTTTGTGGTTTTTAAATTCTGTTTTACGTAAATAATTCAAATCAGAATAAAATAACTTACTGTGTGCATTGAACTTTTAGTTCTTGTTTGGTAGGCAGCTACTGCCTTTGAAACATTTTGAAAAAACAGTCATTGAACTTAAAAAGTATCTATAATACTATGAAGTATTTTTGTTTTGTGTAAAGGTCATTGCCACGGACTAATAAAGCAAGATAACTTGATAATAGGAACAGACACGGTATTTCAGTTTTTTATAGGTTTTTGTTTCATTTTTCCTTCCCCCCTGTCCCCTCTGAGGAATCTACAATGTATCATAAGGATAATTTGAATTATATACTCTTCATAATAAAAATACTATATCACACAATATTAAAAATTACATGTCATAAAACCTTATATTTTAGTTTAAGTTTTTGAAATGTATGTATAGATTTCAAGTAACAAATCCCATTTTTCTTTTGAATATAATATTTCTCTGCCAACCTCCATTGCTAAAGTAATGTTTTGTATGGGTTGTGGCTACTGTAATGCCATCACACAGAGTGAGTGATCAGTCTTCTCTCTTAATGAGTGTAAATCACAAGAGACAAAATTCTTTTGCTGTGTGGGAGGCAGATGAAAAATTCAATTCTAAACCATAATGTTCTGGAGTGGATGAAAAAAGTATGGAAACTTTCGAAGAAAATCTTCTTCAGGGATTAAAAGAAAAATCTCATTTGTTTGCAGATATAATGAGTACTCAATGTACTCAATATATTTCTGCAGTTAGTGGAATATTTCATTAAAAAAAAAGTGAAGAACAGGAATGCTCCCAATTTTCCAATTCTCTGCTATTTGCAATTACTTAGTGTACAATATGCTTTTTAAAGCAGCATCTTGAAAACAGAGTTCATTACACAGACATTGTGTAGAAATCTTCAACTACAGTGTCCCGAAAGAAAGCACTCATAACATAACAGTAACCCTTTTCTTTAACTTCTAAACCAAACAATAAATTTTTATAAGCTAATTTGTTCTTAAATTGAAGAGCTTATAGTTTGCAAGGGCCAGATGGAAAGTGCTCCTGAAATACACAAAAAATATACTTATAACCGACAAAAGCAATACCACTATTGTTAACAGAAAGTTAACACAAAGATGAGTAATATTTTCTTCTTCATACACAGAATCTTGTATTTAAGAGAGAACTGAAAGATTTGACAAAAATTAATTGCTCAGTGTATCTAGTTTTCTAAAGAGGAAGAAAAAGAAACCTCTCAGGTAAATCTGGTAAATTATGTGATCTACTGCTAATGGAAAATTCAGTAAAGGGTCTGAATAAATTTTTAGGTGCATGGAGAGCTTATGCTCAAGCATTCGCAGAATTCTGCAATTCCATGCAGAAAAGTTCTATCAAATTATTTGTTTCATCACCGTATTTGGGAAATAATGTTCACAACCAAATTCTTTGGATTGTTTACTCCAACCTGCATTTATTACTCTTTGGGTGGAGTCAGTGTTCAGCCAGATCAGTGTTTGCCCTAGGTCTGTGTGTTCTGGATAGATGTCCCTTGGAGTCAAAGAAATGAGCTACAGCCTCTGTTTCTGTCATACTACATTGACTACATCAAAACATATCTTATTTCCTATATCATCTCTCTACATTTTCCCTGCTCCAAACTACATTCTTCTGTGTGTTTAATATTAGAGAAAAGAAGCATGGTTTAAAGACTAATAGAATGAGAACTCTTTCTATTTTTTCATATTCTGATATCTCACCCTCTACTCTCTGTTTAGTCCTTTAGAAGACACACCTCTCAGTCTCATCAGACTGCAAACTCTAATATGTATGGACAAATATTCAATTCAGGATTTTCAAGGTAGAGAAGACAAGATACAGATAAAAGTATGTAAATTAATTTTCAATAATTTATCCTCAAGTACTCCTATTGAGGAGATTGTATGGACTTATGCAAGCGCAGAGCACGGACATAAACAAGTTCTTGTAGATAAATGGCAATTCCAATCTATTTGTGATAACATTCAGGACATGTCTTCACTCAAAACCTCTTCTCATCAGATATGATTGCCACTACAGTACTCTACAATTGCAAAGATAAGAGGATATTATTCTCTGGCATTTCATTCTTCTTCCCTAATTATTTATTTTATTTCACCTTATGCTTTATCCTCCAAATGCAAAACTCTAATAACTTGTCAGTCATATCTCACAGCGTAGCAAAATTGCAAATTAAATTGGGAAGGGATGGTGAAGCATGTTACCATCTATTCCATAATCAAATAGCTTCTTAGGTCTAATCAGTAAGAAGACAAGCCAGCTGAAATGCTTGTGCACATCTTTGCATGATATTCTCAGTGTCAACTGAACCAAGCAAAAGATTGTGTGGAGATTCACTCCTCTGAGGCCTGCTGCAGTATTGATTCTTTATTAAGGTACTCAGTAGCAAAAAGAAATTCTGCATGATTATTGAAACATGCCTCTGAAAACACTTTGAAATATCCCTTGTTTGACAATACCTTCTCAGATAAATTTTAATTCATACTTTAGAAAAAAGTGGAGTAATAATTTTGAATCAGGCAATTGACTGAAGAGTCAAAAAAGTCATATCCCTGTCAAAGTGCAGCACAAATTATTGAAAATTTCTTATTCTGCTTCTCCTTGGATATTGATTCATTTCTTTTTAACAGGAAAGAAAGAAAAATTTTACAGTTACAATCTACAATTACAGCTGCACTCTTTATGCTACTGTACTTACAGGTCTATCAGGTTTTCAGTATTAATCACTGTTGTCACAGGCTTCTAAGCTCAGCACCCACAAGTTCAGCTGCTCTTTAACTTTTGGATCCTAACAAAGCTTATATATTTAAAACACTTTTGGCTATATTCTGTTCTTAATTTTCTTGCTATAAATCTGGACCCATAGCATAGTTCCCAAGCACAATCTTTCCATTCCGCTCTTTGCCAACTTCTAGGAATAACTCTGTTCAAACATTATGCATGAAATTGGCATTTCTAGTCTCCTAATACAGATTTAGCAATCTGGAGATTTCAGAGAGGGAGAAAGTATTACAATGCCCCTTATTATAGTAATGATTGGATTATGTTTAAACCCTACAGGGTGAACATATTGCACATGAAAAACTTTTTGGTCATTATCACATCTGTAAGTGTGTCAGAGGAGTTTTTGTGACTCTTAAAAAAATTGCTAGGCACTTTATACTGCATCATCATATAGAAGAGAACTGAATTCTCCAGATCAGCATTTCTTTATCTGCAAGATAATTTGTTCAAATGGCAGTGAAGAGCTGGCTCTTGCGGAGAGGCACTGATGATGTATGAAGTGGATGGAGATTTAGCAACATATGGTATGGCTTCAGAAGGATGGGAGGAGGTGTATTTGGTTTCATTTTTCTAATTAGGAAATCATCTTTCAAAGTCTAGAAACCTCCATTTTAGATAATGTCATAATTCTAAATCAGCCCGCCTAGGGAAACTATTTTCAATAATAAGGGTGATAAATCTGAACTGACTTTCGAATTCCATATTCGGCTATTGGACTTTTTTTCTGACCTGTGTGAAAAGAAAAACCAAAACTTTAAGTTAGCCTAGTGCTACCTTAAAACAAGGAAGATCAAGGTAGACCTATTTATTTCAATTCCCTTTGAATCAGGATCTAAACCTGGAGGAGAGCACTTTAAGAGTTACTTAGTTTTGTTCTCATGAAATTGGTGGTAAATAACTTCTTCCTAACAATGATTTAAGTGAGCCCAAAATTAAACTGACGTTAATGAAATTTTAACAGGTTCATCATTTAGCAGTTTTTAGTCCTTTCAAAGGGCAGGCAGTGGTAAAAAAAAAAAAAAAGTTCTGTCATACTGTATCATCAGATACCATATTTTAGGCTATCCTGTCCTGCCTCAGTTATATAAAATAAATGAGAGATCAACTCTAATAACGGGCTGACAATTTTGAGGCTTTTAAAAATGGGTTTTGTATATTAATTTTACATTTGTTTCTGGAAATTTATACTGGAAACTGTCTGAGAATCAGCCATGATTACAGAAAAAATAGAGATAAAATATCTGAAATAAATAGCAGATGTAGCAGTCATTAGCTTGGAAAAATCTGGGTGCACACTTCAGAAATGACACCTCTCCTGAAAACAGTCCTACAATGCATCATCGTATCACAAAGTGAAAAAGAAAAG
This sequence comes from Pedionomus torquatus, assembly GCA_013398155.1. Classification (NCBI taxonomy): domain Eukaryota; kingdom Metazoa; phylum Chordata; class Aves; order Charadriiformes; family Pedionomidae; genus Pedionomus; species Pedionomus torquatus. The sequence continues at coordinate 14,891 of VZRU01008636.1, forward strand.
CAACTCTCAAATAACTTCTAAGAGCTAATGCAGCCAGATGTTTTAGTCTAATTTTGTTGAATTAAGTAAAGAAAAAGCAGACTTTACCACAGCCATTAATAAAATCTCTTGCCATAGAAATGAACCACAAGCAAGATTTGAAATATTACCTATTTGCAAATTACATGTGTATTTTACAAAGAATTTAAAGTATACTAAGTGACCTCTAAGGACTGATTTCCCCCCCCCTTTCTTCTCAGGTACAGCTCTGAAATTAGCATTGGAGGACTTGCTTGTTTTAATGCAACACACATGATAATACGTCTTTCACTCATGTTAACCCCACTGTGAAAAGGATTCAGTTAGGAGTGGGTTAATCACAGTTAGTGGGTTAAAGTGTACAGAGAGCAGGTTAAAGTGTACTGAACCAAGTTTATTGAGAGAGACGTGACAGCGCTGTGTCTTGCGGAGCACTGTGTTGTGGAGGGATGTTGCTGTCTCTCTAGGTGATAGAGGAGTCGGTGACAAAATGAGGTAGTGACCCACTCAGAGATGTCTAACATATGCTGGCACAGATGCTACCAGACGTCTCCCACAGGGAAGGAGACAGGGAGTGATTATTGAATATTAGGGAAATTTGTACCAGAGAGGATTAAAGCTTCTTTCTTTTCTTTTCCTGTTTTGGGGGGAGGGGAGGAGAAAGGAGAGGGATCATGTCACTGCCCTGCTCTAGTGAAGAACAAAAGATAAGCAACTGAAGTTCAACTTCATGAGCTGTCCCCCTCTTGATATATGTAAAGCCACATGGTTGAGCAACAGTAGATTAATGTGGAGATCTTACATCTCTGGAGACAGGAGTTTAAATCTAGGTCAGATCCCTATGGTAGCATTTTGAAATGAAAAATAAAAATGCCCACACTATTTTTGCTTCTAGAAGAGAGTAAAATAGTTCACTGTCACATTTTGCATTTTCTTATTTAAATTAGTTGGTCTCAGCAGTTTTAAAATTCATGTATGTGTTAAATGAATATGTAACTAGCAAATTTTTTGTTGGACATTTGCTTTCCTCTGTTGCCCCTATTAATGATAGGCATAAAACAAACTCAGCATAGAGATACACTAACACAGACCACTAAAACAACAAAGGAACAAGGGGCCAATTCTGACTGAGTGACATTACCTACAGGGGGAATGCTGACAGTTCAAGCAGAACCAAATAGATGTATAAAAAAATGAAGAAAAAGTAGCAAGAATAAATTTTATGATACATTGTATAGTTCATATACCAGATTTCACACAATGCTTTCCTGAATTTATCAGAGAGTGAAAGAATATAATGCAGCTGTCTGCATCAGAGTTTTATATCAGTTCACATTTTTGACATGGGCAAAATATTTGGATAACAAAAATGCTGTTCTGCCTACTCAGGGATGAATTTGACCAAAACAGAAGCAAACTTGGGAGTATTTGTTTTTACTGATGTGTCTGTCTTATTATATTTCCTAGTAATATGTCTGTGTGTCCAAATGAAGATTTTAGAAATATAGTAGTAAACTGAGTATTTTGTTGAGCTTTCCTTTTTCCCCGGTAGTTAGTGGCCTTTAAGAGTTATGGATGCAGGGAGAGGCAAGAGAATCCAGGGCTGAAGCTCTCCATCTGCTCAAGAAGGTAGACACAAGGTTTATGGGAAGGAAGAGTACTGCTGATGTGCTTTCCCCATTCAGTTTTTGAAACCTTTTTCCCCAACAGAGCAAACGGTGATCAAGTCTCTTCAGCAAAATCTAATTTTCAGAGCTATAATTTCAAAACTGTCTTGAAGAAAGAGTTTGCCGACAGAAATTGTACCTACAAGTTGCATACCAGGTTTTGGATTGCTAATTTGCATTCAAAATCCAGTTCCTACATTGTAACAAATGTACCTGATTTTACCAACAACAGCCACAGTACTGAGAAACATCTGGCAGGCAAGAAATGTTTCCAAATAAAATTATTTTAAATGACAAACTGCTACCAGAGAACCCAACTGAAGTACATTAACTAGCTCACAATTTCAATTTTTGTTATACTTAATCTTTCATACCACAGTTTCCCTTCTGTATTCCTTCCTCAAGTGTTAATTGCCATGAAGATTCTTTTTTTTTTAAGGGAAACTTCAGGACTGGGATCAATGGCCATGTTTTTCTTATACAATCTAGGACCCTATATACTTATCATGTTCTGTCTCTGTATGGTCTAAGGGGTTATCTAGATTTCCTATTGTTTATGGTTTAAAAAATATTTTTAAAAAGTGTTTTTTAAAGGGATAAATGTGCTACTTTTATGCCCCAAAATCTTTTTCTTGGTAGGGAACAAACCCTGGCGTCAGCACACAAGTACAATCTAAGCTTGTAAAAATTGATTTTAGGGCCTACTGTAAGATGTGTTTGTGCATGCACACATCTTATTATTATCTTATGTGCATGCATGTCTCACAAGAATAGCAGCAATGAAAATAACTTTGGAGAGACTAACAGATATCCTACCTTTTGTTTCTTCTTTGGGAGTGTTACCTTCCATCTCCAGTGTTCCTTAAGTGCCCTAGGCCATGTGGCTGCTCTTATTCTGCTTTTTTGACCAAACCTTGATGATGTCTCCAGGTAGCAAGTAGATCTCAGGCATAAAGACATTTCCAAAGAATTTTTTTCCAAACACAGTTCAGACAAACTATTAGTATTTGCATCCATTCTGAAAGATTCTGAGGGAAAATAACATTACTTTTTTATAAGTTATATGCAAAACGAAATGGATTTTAGTTAGTTTTTCAATGCCATCTACTATTTTCTGTAAAGACTATTGTCAACTATTAATATGCTCATGAGGGTATTCACGACACCTCAAAAATAGTTTTGCTCCAAGAGGCTTAAAAAACAAGGATTAGGCTTTGTGCACCTTATTTCAGCAATCTGGATGGGTATACCATTTTTGCATGACTAAAGCAAGTAAGGTTGGCTGCTTAATTAGACATAATAGTAGAAAATATTTGAACAACAGAAATGTGGATCCGTGTGAAGAAATTGTCTAAAAATCAGAAGTATACATATTTGTTTTAAAAAATGAGCCTTCAAAACAGAGATCCTTTGTTGCCCTGGTTTTATTTACATCATTCCAGGTTTAATAACATTTTCTCTATAAACAGGGAATGGAATAATACAAGGCTAATTCAAAGAGATATGTCGATGGGGATTGTGAGATGGTCTGGCACACAGTCTAAAAATGGATGTGAGAAAAAATCATGCAGCTAAATCAGAGCCAGAAAATGATGCCATCTAAAGAGTGAAAGCAACACAGTCAGCTACATAACAGTATGACTTTGATATAACCCTACAGGCAGTTCTACACCCGCAAGCAGTCAGCACTGAACACAGCCACGTTGCTGGCGGTGAATCCATACAAAGGACTAGCCACAGGCCATGATGCCACTGCAGGAAGAATATATATTTCAACATTTGACATCTTGCTCTAACAGCTGCCAAGTTTGGCTGTAGCTATTGACCTGATTGCTCAAGGACAGAAAGGGAGAAGAAAAGAAGCAATATAAGCCAGTGATAGCGATTTAAAGATCAGAAGCATCCATGTAGATACATGAACAGACACACTGCCCATAGGCGCTAAAGGAAATAAAAGCTATATAATTATACAAATAAATACAACCATGTTTAAAAAGATTTAAAATAGTGTAGGTTAATGAAAAAAAAAAAAAAAAGTAATACTATTTTGGGAAAGCACCCGGCCTTTGGTTATATTCTACAGGGTTTCACTGTAGGCTTTCACTGCTGCATGCTTAAGAATATTCACTGTCTCAAATTATTACAAATTAGAAAATATTCAAAGGGAAAAGTCATGCCCAAGTAACTGAAGAGAACTTTAGGACCATTGCACTGTCAGAGTCTGATCAGTTTTAATGGAAAGGAAAATGAAAAGCTGTCAGCTTTCCACCTCTTTACAATCAGGACTTCTGATTTGGTATAACCTTCACCAATACTGGCCCCACTCACAACTTTCTCTTTCCCTTCTCTTTGCTGTTCTGCCCAGCAGTGAAATCTCCATGGTGAGGACTGTCATTTACTCCAGGGCAGATTTATCAGGGAAGCTAATGGGGTTGTCATGTCCCCTTAAATACCCATTAACACTTTCCCTTGTGTTGCATATTACGTGTCAAAACAAGTGCGTAACTGAGCAAGTCCACTTTGCCATTGCCAGTCCACTGAGGCAAAATGTAATTTGTTTGTTTATTGAGGCAAAATATAAAAAAAACATTCGTTTTTGCTTAAAAGTAAACATACATATTTTGTTTTCTTTTTCTTTCTAAAACCAATTATTGAAATGGTTTACCACTTCTAGCCCAAGGTTGCATTTAAAGGTACAGATAGGAAGAAAACATACATTTGTTATTCACTTTGGAAATAAGGCTGTGTAGCTCCCTAATAATACATGCAATAGTGCTTTGTAGCCTATGGCTGAATTACAGGACTAAGAAGCTGTTACAAACAGAAACTGTGAAAGCTGTAGCTAAAAGATAAGGACTACAGCTGTTAATTCTCTGTTCTCTTGATGTCATCACTGTCCAAATTATTCCAATATTTGTCTCAATAACAGCAATGAGAAGTTATGCTTTTATACAGAAGGATGCATAAAACTAAAGCAAAACAAGGCTTGAGGAATTATTTTAATATTAAGATGTCTTTAAAAGTGTAGGATTTTTCTTCAATATTTCATTGAAATCCCTTTTAAAAAATATCCTGAAAATGGTATTTTTCCTTTTGCATTTAAAGGGTGAATTTATGCATTTGGTTCTATACTTCAAAGGGTTATTTATGATTATTTGGACTGTGAAAAGCAGTAGGTAGGAATCTATGTTCATATGTCCCAGTACCTTCTACAATTCTTATGAATTCTGTGTGTTCTGGCACATTACTTTATGAAAAGTAATTACTGACTTGCCAGATGAGTCACACTTTGACAGCTACTTTAAAAGTGCGTTGTCTCGAATTTGGGTAAAGCAAACAGACAAACAATGAATAACATGGGATTTGTACAAACAGCTATAGCAATTCAGCATCACAAGTCATTTGTGAAATCTGTAATATGTGAGGAGATTAGTAAGTGAAAGAAGTACAATTCAGTATAAAAGACAGCCTGAAGTTTTAAAGGTGACCTGTGAGGAATGTTGATTTCTTTATATTCCCTTTCTCCCTCTATTTTTGAGAATGGGAAAACAAATCTTAGGTTTCTATCTATCTTACTACTCTTGAGGGAATAAGGGATGTGAAGCCTGTTTCATATTTGTTTTCATGTTGTTGGAGGGTCTGGAGGGTTCAGACAGGGATTGACAGAAATTGACAGAAAGATATTGTGAAGGGAGAAGCAGGTAAAGTTTTTAATGAAATCATCCTTCTAAAAAGTGTTTATTTGACCCGATGAATGCAGACAAACAATTTTGTCTAAAAACTCCTTCATTTTTTTGCATTCATCTTTGGGTTTGTACCTTTCTTCCTCAGTCCTGTCCACTCTAAGCTTTTCCTGGATGTGTCCCTCAGACTTGTCACCTCTGGCTGTTTGGTGGTGAGAGATGGGCCGCTGGAATTTCCCATGAAAGTCCTGCTGGTTTGCAGCTTGGCACAGACGCAGTACCAGATCAGTGCAAATTCAGCCACCCCAGTCATACAGTTTGTAGTCAAATTAAGGAGAAAAATTGTATGTCGACTCATTCCTGGTAGTATTCAACAGTTTCTCTAGAATGGACAAGAAGAGTTTTTTCATTTTATTTTAGGGTAGTACAATAACATCAGAAAAAGTTTTACATACTACCTGTATCAAAACTGTGGTCTGATACAGTTAGATAATGGCAAGAAGGTAACTGGAGCATGAACAGCCAAGAATCATTGAATTATGTTTACATGTTCCTATTAATAGGGGTTGATATTTAGCTGACTACACACTGTGTCAGTGGCTTGAGATTCTTGGATGAGAATAAAATAAACATCATGATTCATTTACTGAAGCTGTGGAAAAAAAGACTTGCAATAAGCGAAAGATTTAAGATGGAATGATTTCTCTTCCTCTTTTGCAGGCAGCATGCTAAAGCTAAACTATGATGTGCTTAGGGGAGATAGATATGAGTGTCTAAACATACAGATAAACAATTGTAGTAATAGTATAGCAGATGAGGCAAATAGTAAGCACAAATAACACTAATTTGAAAATACTTATATGGGTGAGAAGCACAACACATTGCCTTTATCCAGTATATCTAATAAAAGCTTTCGCTTTTCTTGGGTTAAATCCTTCTGCCTTTATTTTGATGAAGCTCTCTCTGAGGTCAGTAACTAGTCTAAGAGAAGACATACTCCAAAATAGAGTTTACTGTTTGCTTTGCAGAAGTTAAAAATTGATGTTCTTGCAGTAGGTATTAGTCAATGCATAGCAAGCTGGTTCTGATTTCAAGCGAACACAAATCAGAACTGACTGTCCTGCAGTGAGTGGAGCTACCGAGATGTGAAACTCCTGTTAAATCACAGTGAGACCTACGGATGCATTTTTAACTAGGCATATCTCCTCTTTTTTATTCTGAAACATGGAAGAACAGACACTGAAACCCACTTGGGAAGTATTATTTGAAGTGGAAAACACAAGGATCAGTTGAGTTACGGGAGCAGCAGATGGTACCAACACTGTTAAACAGCGCCTAGGTATACTTGAAGGTACAGGAACTCATTAGCACCCATGCTGGCAATGTGTTGCAACAGTCCCCTCCTATACTTCTTACCCATGGTAGCAAAATATCTCACAACAATTCCTTGACACTGAAGCAATGGCCAGATAGCTTTTCCAGAGATAGTCTGTGTGTTACCTTCCCACTCCAGTGAATAGAAGGACTGAACATTGCAGAGACTTGCTATTCCATGCCAGCTGGAGCCAGTTCCAGGAAAAAGTTCTGGACATATTTAAGTTACTAGTATTCGTGTATCCTTCCTTACTCTACAGATATGTAGCCATCCTATTTTATATATTTATGAACAATCTCAGGCATTTTTAAAGAAAGGAACAGATGTTAATAAATTTGCACACAGCACATAGGAAGCATTCGGCGCAAACAGAAAATTTCAACATAATTGTTAAAACAATGAGGTTTACTGAGAGTCAATATGTTGCCTTTTCCTCCAGAGTTTGATGTTGCCTATTTGCATTATTGCACTCTTTTCTCATAACGTCTGTCAGAAAATGAAAGACTGCTGCTCCTGCTGTGCCCAGACCACCTGATTTGCAAAGAAAGAGCTCACCCCTCTGCATCTCAGAGAGTTGAGTGGGAGTTGTAGGGATTTTTGGATTAGTCCTCTGCATGATAGAATGCTTGGTCCCACTTTACAGGTGGAAACTGTGACACTGTGCTATCTGCAGGAGGAGGCAGAGTTTGCAGTGACAAAATTTGTCAAACACAGAGCTAAAGGTTTTTTTGTGGTAAAAAATCACAGCTAAAAAGTGCATCCATGCTGCAGGGTCCTGGGGGACAATGAGTCTATGAGGATGCATAAGCACAGGGCAGATATCAGGCAATAGTCTGATAGCTTTATTGTTTTAGCATGTTAGCATTACATGTTGGTACCAGTAACAGTGAGAAATAAAGATGGCTAAAGGAAGCATTTGGAATTGTAAATCTGGAAATCTGGATAGCACCAGTTCCCCTGAGAGAATACCCTACTAAGAGGTAAAGTTTGAGGAAGAAGGTTAAGCAGCAAGTAAAGGAAGTGGTGGTAACTGGCCCCTTATTAGCTTTACATAACAAAGTGTGCACTAACATGCATGACTGAGAAGAAGCCATGCCAAGGCAACCCCTCCTCCTTTTGTTTTCTTCCATCTCTCCATCCAGATGCCGGCAGCTTCCGGTCCTGCACCAGTTGTGCTGCGAGCCTCAGAGCTGAGCTGCCCATAAAAATAGGTTTTGATTGGGCTGAAAAAAAGCAGATGTAAGTGTAAAACAAGGTTTTTAAAAGCCATTAGTCGTTCTTACCAGTAGAGGTGTTTTATTTGAGACACATACTTGCCATACAACATTTTGTGTATTGAGCTTGAGGACTGCAGCATTTCTTTTGGTTGGCTGTCTAATGGGGGGAAAAAAGGCACACCCAACTTATGTAAAAGGGGATTCCATTGCAAGATGCATCCATGGTTGCCCTTGATATGAAGTCACGCTGCAGCTGTTAGCCTAACATCTTTTACAACGGTTGCCACATACTGTAGCCTTTTTTCTCTGTGAGGGGGAATATTAACATATATCACAGAAGTGCTGTACATATTAGCAGTTTTCTGTCCTAATGGCTTGAAGTTACAATGCAATATATTGCTCTGCAAATATGGACTTGATAAAGATTGTGTGAATATGTATACTATGATAAGATAAAGGGTAGTTCTTGTTTCCTGCAAATTTACCTTATATTTATCTCAGGACAGAGTGCTTTGTCTCAGTGAAATATTATATACTTTTCAATAAAATGATCTCTCGGCGTGGATGAGAGTTGGTCTAAATGGCAAAAGTTCTTTTGTGGGACACTGGTTTCTGGTAGCTGAGTATGTCACCCTGTGCTTTGGAGGCTTTGGAGGAGGGGGTTGAGTCGGTAATCTTGGCGTAGGTAAAACTGTTAGAGGAATTGGAACAGCTAGTGTAATTTTGCCTCTGTTTTCAAGTTGAGTTGTCTGAAGTGGCCTGAATTTCTTACACAATATGCTTTATCCCTTGTGTCTATATAGTAGTTCTATTTGAGAGAACAAGGTTTGTGTGTTGAAAAATGCCGAAGTGCAGCAGAGGTCAAATGTACATACTGTACAGCAAATACTAGGAGTAATTTGTGCACCTGTATTTTTGGAAAATGGTTCTTTGTGAGTTGCAGTAAAGTGCTTTCAAAAGCTGGGAATGTCTCGTTTTTTATTGACTTAAGTTTTCATTCAGGTTGAAAACTTAAAATTTGAAGATTAGGTTTAGAAAGTGACTGCGAGTAGGTATTTTTCAGTTTGTTAGTGTGAAAAAGAAAATATAGATTATCTAAATGCTTATTTTTCTTTCAAGAGGATGGATCATTCTTTAAGAACATGAAAACATGTAAATTACAATAATTAGGCCTTATTATGACATAATTGCACCTTTAAAATGATGATAAGGCAAAGTTGTAGTGTTTATGTGTACCTGGATATAGTAACATGTAAGTATCTATTATGAGAAAAATAGTTGTCATCCTCATTTATGTATCCTAAAGGCTAAAATGTAAATCTATTACACAGATTTGGCCAGCATAAAACCAATTAAACTGGTAAAGCTGTAAACCTAAACTCTGAAAAAATAAGTAATTCTTGCAGAAGTAGAGACATAAAATAATATTGCTTAAAGATGCAAGTCAATAAAGTCTGTAGTTTCTCTATGAATACATCATCATTTTGAACAGGTACAATGTTTTTGGGAAACTTTTTATATAAATTAAGTTACTCTTTATAATTTATATGTATGTATACCTATATATATATATGTATACACATATGGCACATGTTGAAAATTATTTTTCTTTACATAGCATGGAATTTACCAGCATAAATTCAGTTAAATTTCACAGCATAAACACTTAGAAATTCAGCAAATGTGACTACAATTTTTGAACAGTAACATGTATTGTACTATTACAAGATCCTTCATACCAACAAATATGATCAAGACATGAATTTTAATACTCTAAGATGAACTGTTCATCTTTTTAAAAAGAAAGAATAATAATATTCAGATGTAACGCAACATTCATAGCCAGAGCAGTCTGTTTAATTCTACATGGTGACATTTGAAGCTTGTAGGGATTTCAGCAGTGTGAAGGACAAATAAATTCACAGAAAAAAATCTCTACTCCTCTATTCCAGCTGTATTTTAATTTTACATTGGTATTCTTGCATTTCTGCATGTTTAGATTTTTCTTCCCCTGTGCAAGGATGACTTTTCTAACATTATGTTTTTAAATCTGACAAGGTCATACAAGCTAAAAAAAAAGAAGAAGAAGAAGGGTCATCAAAAGGGGAAAAATAACAGAACTACGGTGAAATGGCTCTCTGTTGGCCTTTGTATCGATTCAGAGTGTGTCAAAAGGGTCTTTTGTCGTGCCCCTACCACAGCATACTAATTTGCTAGATCAAGTCTGTCAGAATATCGACTGGAAGTAAAGAACTACAGTGGCAGCTTTTGTGTTTCATACAGCAGGGAGCCTGTGTGTGAAACAGGATTATCAGGGGGTCATGAAGAGAGTCAAGGGATGTCCATCACTTCCCTTCTGGTAATGTAATGGGGCGGGTGCCTGGATGTGATTAAGATGTAGGACACAGGAGGCATAGCGGTGAACAAATCAGACACACACACATGCAAATCAGGTTGGCTGCTGTTAACCACATATTTTTAATGAAAAATCCAGAGACAGACAAGCAAATATCTAAACAGCCGCATTCAGATTAAATATCAAGCAGCCTATTCAATGGCTGGGGTGGGGGTCTGAGTCCATGTGTGCACTTGAAGCAAATCTACAAAACATGCAAGAAAGCATNNGTTTTTGTTTTTTTTTTTTTTTTTTTTTTTTTTTTTTTTTAATGCAATGTTCAATCTACAAGTGTTTCTTCTACTTCTTTTTGCTGCTGAAAATAGTATTGCTGGATGATTACAACAAACATTCAGGGGATGTACAAAGATAAAATGGTGCTTTGTGCTATGGCTATACACGTATACCACATTCAGATAAGATGCTCATCACTCTGCTGTGGGCTTAGCCTTGACTTAGATGCCATTGTCATTTTAATATGGCATGAGCAAAATATCTTTCTGGAAACTGAGAAAAAAAGAGAAGTATTTGTGTGATTGAACAATGTGTAGCTTGATAAGTGCCTCTTTTTAAAATTGTGGCAGGGAACGTCTGCTTTCCGGATACGCAGGCTGCATCTCTTGCTTATGTGAGAGCTGTGAGGAGCTTTACAACACACTCTGACACGATTTACAATCCTTGTCATTTGTACAATCTATTTTTCACCAGCATTGTTCCTAATCTTTAATCCTTTGTTTCTGAAAATTCAATGCTAAGTAGGAAAACAACATAAGATGCTAAAACAACAATGGCTTTTACATGCATTGCATCCCATGGACCCCATGGGACTGGAGAAGGAACCTGAGCAGAGTCCAAGGGGTTTTGTACCATACTCCAGTTTCCTTAGTCCATCAATAGTTATTTCAGTCACCCTATAAAAAGTTCAGTTGGTCTGAAATGAAAAATTGAAGCTTGGAAAAGTCTAAATCTGTTTCTCAGTCCCTTTCTACTATGTGCTATCAGGCATGACTAAGGCAATGTCAAGAGTCAATGACAGAAACTGGGTTCATTGATAATCCTTTTCCCTTTCCCTTTCCCTTTCCCTTTCCCTTTCCCTTTCCCTTTCTCTTTCCCCTTCCCTTTTTCCTTTTTCAAGCAGCAGGGAAAGTTTACAGTGGTTTACCCAGAAGGTGTTGTTGCGGACGCGTAGTTAGCATTTTGTCCCTTTTGAAGGCAAAACCAAAGCTCTTATTTGCTGTAATGTGAATAAAGTAGGACCCTGTTCTTCATATAACCACTGGATCTCCTCTAAAAGTGGACTAATAATCTGGACAATTTACATCTCTTTCAGAGCCAAAGAGCTTTGTCAGAGGCAGCCAAGGACTGCTCTGCCTGAAGCTGGGTAACAAAAAATATGTCACAAACAGGTTTTGGGGTGGGGGGACGTACCTAGATGTAACGATTTTGATTTAGCATTTCTTACTGCAGTTATGTACCAGTGCTCTGCTGTTTGGTAGCCACTGCACACAGACAACAAGGAATTGCAGAATCCACACCAGGTAAGCATGTACTTGTTTTCAATGTCTTTGTTCAACTCTGTTGATGGTGTGAAATGTGCATTGCAATGGGAGCTCATGGCAGGATGAAGCGGTAGTTATCCATTAGGAAATGTCTTCCCTGTGCGTATTGAAGTTAAAGCAACTGCTGTCATAGTTATCATCTATGTGGAGCTCCAAGGGCAGGAATTGTCATAAAGCATGAATGTAAGAAAGGAAGAGGCGAGCTCTGCAAGCTGCTCTGACAGGAAAGCCTGACTCATTTCTTTCAAGACATACCATGCATCCATGCTTTGCTACTGGAAGCAACCTTTATTCCTGCTGAGCAACAATTTCCACTTACCTGTTTCCTAGGACTTTTTAGTTCGGTCAGAAACCAGGCCTGAAGAAGGCAGAGTAGTAAAGGGGATTATTCTTATGAACAATGCAGTTCTGCCATATCAGGAAGCAAATGAACAGCAATAAGCAGAGGCTAAGACAAGTATTGAAAAAAATACTATAATTATTTTAAGAGAGAAAAGCCACAGAAAACTTGTAAGACACCTGGTTATTTCTTCGGTAGTGTAATTATAAAATGAAACATGCAAGTCAATTGTGCAGCAGGAGACATTGAACAGTATGTTCTTGCTTCAATGTGAAGTGTCCAAAGATGGAAGAATGCATTACATGAAAAGGGGACCACAGCATGCAATCCGTTAGGATTTCTGATCAGAATGACATAACCTACATGTCAGTCTGTGGAAATTGTGGTATATCTGGAAATGGAAAATATTGGTATACACTACAGTGTTTGATGGGGAAGGAAGAGCAAATCTGAGAAGTCTGATGGCTTTCATCTTGTGAAGTTAGAGCAGATGGCAGGGTGGGATAGGATCATGACACATCGCTGACTGCAAAGGATGTGTAATGTGAAGGTCAGAATGTGACCTGATGGAACTGCATGCTCAGTATTCAGTATTATTTCTTTCTGTCTCACACAACAAAATTTTAAATGTAACCCAAAACTATTTGAAAAGCAAAGGAAAGATGTCTTTTTACAACATGAGAAAATATAATGGACAGTCATACCCAAGCAAAAAATATTCTTTTTATGATGTCAAATTACTACTTGCGATTTTGCAATACAAGATTTGCTCCCTCCATCTTTTTCCAATCCTTCAAAACTCAGAGTTTCAACTTACAAATAGCATAATGCTGAGTATGAAATTTCAGAATTATTTTTTGTCTTTGAGGCTTTGTCCACCCTGTTAACGCCCTGGATTAGAGCCTATTGCTTGTCACCAAGCAGTTACAAAACACCCAATAGGAAACAAAGCTCTGTCACTAATAGTCAGGGTTTTTTTCTTTTGTATCTGTACAGTGCAACAAAATGCTAGCAACAAGGGAAAAATAAACTTGAACAGAGTTCTAGCAGATTTTAAAATATGGCCTATCTGCCTGATCCTTGATCATTGGAAGTGGTGTGCCTTAGCATCTAACCCTCAATGTACCTTTTTTTTTTTTTTTCACTAGAGACATCCCTAGATAAACTTGTTTAGATCTGAGAGCAGTCACTAATGCCAGTGTGCTGGATGAACTCTAAAGTAAAAAATTACATTCTGACTAATTAAATATTCCCATCACTTTTACATATATATGATGATTTCCTATTTTTGCATAGAGCTGTATGTTGTCAGACAACTGCTTCACTCATTTCTAGAGGTTGCTTTAATTCTATTTGTCTTCATAAGTACATAAACAGATATTCATATTTTAATAGGCACACATGTAAAGCAACCCTTGTTTATTCTTTACCTAAATCCCAAATGACATGTTTCTGATGAGTGTCTGTAAAATGTTATTCATATTATATATTTTTCAGTCATTACAGTAGAAGATTCAAACTGCTCTGATGGTACCTGATAACTCTTCTTGTACGTTCTTGCACTGTTTTGGACATCATGACTACTTTCTGCATACTGGAAAAGTAGATGAATGCTAAGTATGTTTTGGGGTTTTGTTTTTTTTTTTTTTTTTCCCCTACAATTTCAGAATAATACAGAAGGATTTGGTAAACTGATAGCAAGAAAGTGAAATTGCACATTTTGGAGCAATTTCTGAAACAATACAAAGCAAATCCTGTGCCAAGGATTCCCTTCTGAAAAGGTAACAAAGAAGTACAGATTAGTCCATTAATCTGTGTAGCAAAATGTTAATAACATGTTAAATAGTTTTCTACTGATGTAGAAATTTATTTTCATAAAGTGTCAAGAATTTTTTATGGAGATGTGAATTTACCTGCTCTTGAAAAGGACTAGAATATTTTTGGACAGTTGTTGCTGTCTCTAGAACAGCAACAGAGAATTGCTGAGGACAGGGAAGTACTCAGATGTCATAATTAAGAGCTCTGTATGTACTATAATTTGACATCTCAGATTTTAACTTGAAGAAGATGAGTGCAGCCCAATTTTTTTTCCATTTCACAGCCCTTGACCTGTGACAAAATGAGAAAAAAAAATGCTCTTAGTTTTCCTCTAGTTACAGTCAATACTGGGTAGACCCTTACAGCAAACCATATAAGTGTTGTAGTTTAAGTATATTTAAGTACTGCAAGTAAAACGTCTAAATATAGAAATAAAACATCTAGAAATAAAAAGGCTGTAATTTCACAGGGCATTAAGTTGTCTTTAGCTGTACTAGAAATAAGTTCATTTACTACAGCTTCCAAAACACATGGGAGTGTGGCACTGTCACAGAGCAGTGGTTTGGTTGTTGCTTTGGCTGGGAAATATGCCTTCCAGCAAAGACCCTAGCAGGGATGGCCCAAGACAGCACCACAGCTTCTCTCTGAGACTGATCCCGAGAACATGGTATCAGAGAAGAGGAGATGGCTGTAGCACTGTGCTTTTAAACACATATATTCACATCCTGCCTGCTTGGAAGTATGACACAGAAGCTAGTTTTTGAGACTTACACTCAGAGCATCAGACAATTTGAAGAGCAGCATTTGGACCACACAATTATCACTGCAATTTTCTACTTTGTATCTGCACACAGCAGTCTAAACGTAACAGAAGACCATCAATTCAGAACAGAAACAAACCAGTACACTGTTAAGCAATCCGGCACTGTATAGGACATCATTGCTGCCACAGTGCAAAAGGACTCAACAAAACAAATTTACTGGTAGGTGTATAATAGGTAATGCAAAATGACTGTGATTTTATGGTCTACTCATTATATTCATTACTATACTCTGCTGAAACTATACCTTACCTTTGAAATGCACATGCCCTATTTCTTTCTTTTCCTCTAACTTCAGTGTATGATTTGCTTCTGATAGATTTGGATTTAGGCTACAGAGGAAAAGGATACATATTTCTGACGATTCTCAGACCTGTCATATTTAGTACTAATAGCTGTATCTGTAAAAATAGTGGTAGTACTAACAGGAGCTGTAGTGCTAGAATAACATATTATATAGGTGAACCAGAACATAGCAATTGTGCAATCACAGAACATAAAGCTACCTCGTGATCCACTTATACAACAGATATGGAGGCAGTAAAATTAATGAACTAGACAACGAGCCAAGCTCTGAGACTAATCCAGTGACTTGGAGCTGCATACAGAAAAGTAACTTCAGACCCATTGCACTGGGAGTAATGATGCTGAACTTCAGGTTTCCCCTGGAGCAAAGACATAGACTTGACAATCACCATGTGGGGAGATGTTGCAGAGGGACACTGGTCCCAGAGTGGGATCTACAAGAATGAGTAAAGAGCAATTCCTTAAAAGTAGCCAGAAAAGAGAGTCTATGAATACAACTGCATTTTAAATCCCATTTCTCTCCAGGACTTAGTCTTCCTATCAGATTCAAGTAAACCTCATGATCTACTTCACCTCCCTGGACTAGAACTGTGGAGGACAATCTCAAGGCTGTGGGAAAATGTGTCTGTCTATTCCTTGTAGAGATTAGAACCTAAACTTACATTGGAAAAAAAAAATTAAAAAAAGAAAACCCAAGAGTCATGTGACTCTTGTAGTTTCTGTTTTAGTATGCTGCAGCTCAGAAAGTCCTTCACTTCTGCCTGAACAAATTCACATCATACACTTCCTGGACTGAGGACACTGGAAGAATTAGATAACCCTTATAAAATTACTTGAAGAAGAAAAATACTCTGCGAGTGGTGTGCTTAGTTCATTCCACACTGGTCACGTGGAACTACCTCAAAATACTATCCCCCTGTCACCCTTTGTGAACAGATATCAGTAATCAAAAAAACCACTATTACAGGCCTTCACAGATGCCAGTCCTTCATTGATGCTGAATTCTTCCTGCATCAGTGGCTTAAACATTCTTTAATAGAGAACTTACTTTGCTTACCATTATTTGTATAACACCAACAAGTATACTTTTGTCTACTGAATTATTTTCTGTTTCTGTGTAATACCAGGTACATGTACCCACCCACCCACNGGCCAGCAGACTTCTTCTGCCAGTATCCAGAATAAGGAAAGAGTCTTACTCACAATTTGCAGTTTTGAAGATGCCAAATAAGTGATTGAAGAATAAAGCAAGCTGTATTGCCAAAAACTTAACAGAAATCTATTGTAGAAAGGAATTTATTCCACTAATTCAATATGTTTTTTCTCAAACCGTTGATAAATTTTTTCTTAGAATTCTTTTGTGATCCTAGTGGACTTCTAACTTCTATTTCTTGTTTAAGCTAATAGACATTCAGGCCCACCATAGCTATTGCTGTCTGATATCACATTCACAAGCATCTTGAATCAATAGCTCTTTCTTGTCCTAAATCAGAAACTTGGAAAAAAATTTACTGCAGGCATTTATTGCAGGACTATTCTTGTTTCTAATTTTAAATATTCTGCTACTGGCCATTTCAATTTCTGTTTCTGACTGCAAATGTCTGGATTCTTTAAACAATGTTTCTATTGAATGTCAGAGTTTATTTCAATTAGTAACATCACCTGATGCCAAATTTAATTTTCCTGCTCTTCCTTTTAACTCTGCTTTGAAACACTCTGCTTAATTAATGTTGTAATCATTTGCTCTGAGATGATCTGTGTCTTCTTGAAACATCAAAATGAATTCTTACTAAGATGATAGTGTTTTAGGTATCTTTCTGTCTGTATGATTTTTATGTCAAGTCTACTAGTTAACTGACACAATTTTTAAATCTGTCACCTTCAGTGTCTCCTTTCCCAATATTTTTAGTAAAGCTGGAATGGCTCCACCATTACACCCCAGACCTTTTGCATCTCACTGAAGCTTATAAGAGGGAAAGAGCTGTCAAATTACATTACTGCCATATCCAATCTCTCACTTCACCTGCCTGGATGACCATAATAACTGCATCATAGAAGTAATCCTTGCACTTCTGGACTCCGACAACTGGGGAAGGCTTATTCACTTTCTGCTCAGGTGCAATCATTGTCATGTGCAATAACAACTTAGAGATGAACTACAGTAGAATGAGACAAATGCTGAGAACATCAACTGAGACACTTCTTCTTGTCCAGAGACTGGTATTTCTAGTAAAATATTGAAAATATCATGACATCTCTTATGATAGAGTCTTCGTTTATGGATCCAAATTTAGTCTTTACTAAACAGACAAGCTTTCATTTTCTCTTTCTCTTAGGACAATTTAACCTACAGCCAAACATATGCTACATTACATGGAAGGAAATAAATATGAATCCAAGCCAGAAGCAGTTGTTAGTCTCCAGAAACAGATTTTTCTATTGAAAAATGTTTAGATTAAACTCCATTAAAAAGTTATGGCCTATTTTTATTATTGATATGGTCCGTAATTTCAAATCAAATTAGTTTAGGATTTTTGGCACAAGTAATTATTACATAGTTATATCTTTTGAACATGTGTTGGGAGCACAACAGTTGAGTTTAACAGCTTTATGATAACAGCAAAGAATCAGAAAAACAAAGATTCTAAGATTAGAAAATGAGAAAAGTTTCAGAATAATCTACCATTATGGGGGAGACAAGATGCTGACGTGATGTTTTTAAGTAAATTGGGATTCAGCAATAGTATTAATAAATATTTTTGCTTTTTTTGTATGTGTGTGTGTGCGCTGTCCACCTCACAAATTGATTTGAATTGTCCATAACATGAATTTTGAGATCAGAATTAGGCAAGCTGAATTCTTGCACAGTTTTAGGATTTTAGTTCTCAGATTTTCATTTTGTTTTAATAAAGTCAATTGAATTTCAAAATTTCTTTCAAAATAAGCTGGGTAACAAAATATGCATGAATGAAAAGGGGTATTTGCTGAAGATACAAAAATGTAACCATGCATCTAACAACAATTACAGAAAATAAAAGATGAGACCACTTTTTCCACATCTCTTTTTTTGAAACAAACAAAAAAAGTTCAAAAAATTATATGTATAGGGTAACACAGAACAACGAATCATTTGTATGATTCAAAATTTTAATTGATTGATTGATTTTAAGTGATTGATTTCTTGTAGCATCAAGAAATGCACTGAACAATGTGCTTCTTGATAGAGAGCCTTAAAGAAAGAGAAAAACTGTAGCCCAGAAAATTCGGCCATAGCTTGATATTTTATAAAATTTAGGTTTAGAACAACCTGGCATAAATATATCCCAAAGAGCTAAAGTAAAACCTACTAGCTCAATCTGTGGCTAGCAGTCGTGTACAAGCTCAGGAAACCACCCAAGTTATGCTAATAACTGCAGGATCTGGTCCAGTCATCAAAAGAAAAGCCAAACCAATACCATGAATCATGAGAAATGAGCCCTTCTAAAATAAGAAAGAGTATGCAAAATTGCAAAAGAAAAAAAGCCAAGTTTTGAAAGAGAGCATAGAAACCTAGTAGTCCTCTGCTATAAGGAGTATGATGTTTCGTGTGACCTCTTCTTCCACTGCAGTAGCAGTAAATTGAAGGATTTACATGTTCATCTTTATTCACAAGATTAAAATGTTATTGATCCAATTCATTTTTCTGTATTATGAACATTGTATCAAAAAGCATTCACAATGCTCCACTGTTCAATCTTTTTTGTTTGTTTTTTTAAATGATGTAAATTTTTTTGTGAAAAATACTGCTGGGTATTGTGATTTCTAGTCTATGATTTCTTAATGAGAGCACAGCACACAAACTATACACACATAGATGCACATACACACACACACAAAGACAATCATATATACCCACAGGTTGGTTTTGGTTTTTTTCAGAATATGGTACAAATACATATTTTAATCCATCAAAATTCAACCATCCTCTAGTGTAAGTGAACATCTGCTTTCATCTAAGAAACATTTTAAACTTCTTGACAGTTACAAGGATTGTAATCCCTAGAGATCAACACTTTTCTTTTCAGAGAAAATTCCTATCATGGATGGCTTTACAGTAGGAAACTGCAATATGCTGTATGCAATTGAAAATGAACACACAGCATAGTCATCTCCATAAGCCCACTGAAACTTCAGCATTTGACTCAGTAGAAAAAACTAACGGGAAAAGAGAATGAAAAATGCAATGAGAGCTTCTATAACATCTCTAGGCACATTATTGGCAGTATTTCCAAGAATCTCAAATTTATTTTTATGGATTTTCATTTAAATTTTCATTTCATTTTTCATTTATTTTTATGGATAGCCCTTGTTTAATAGGGTTCTAATTAAACCTTATTAATGCAACTTAGAAACCCCAGGAAAATGAAAAATTATCTAGCTTTTCAGCCATTCTAAAAAATCTATCTTTAAATACCTATATATAGGTTTGATTCTGCTGCCACTTAGCTTATCACTAGAGTTACATTTTGTATTGTATTTTGAACAGACACAGTCTATAAGATCACCCTTTGTCAGGGACCATGATCATGACCATTTGCTCTTCCCAAGAATTGACCCAGTGTTCAGCACAATCTAGGAATCAGGAGCTCCCTCTGCCTCTGCTGGCATGCCCTAATTGGTCTTTAATATTGTCTTCAAATTATGCTGCTTCTTTGTCTACAATATATGAGTTTAACCTGAAGTGAAGGTCTATTGCAATGCCATAAACTAAAAATATTTTAATATCCATTTACATGCTGTGAGGCAGAACCCATACACCGCAACACTGAGTTTAAGTAACAGCACTGCTTCACCAGCCTAAATGTTCAGTACCCAAAGATGGATTCAAACAGTAGCATATTTTGTTCTTTATTTTTATAAATTCCCATGAGATAAGATCCTTAGTCACTGAATTGCCATGCTCCTTTTTAAAGGTGTTCGGTACCTCCATTTCTCATTGAATTTAATGACAAGAGAGCTTGTTCAAATCTACCAGTGTCTTACATATCTTATGAATAGTGCCAGTATAAATAAGAATTAGTGAATGCAATTAAGTTCACTTCTTTAAAACATGCAGTAAATCAGGACAGCCATCTCCAGCAAGCAAGGAAATAAAAATTCTCTGGTGCAAGTATATTGAAAATGTTGTATGTGAAACTTGTCCTTGCCTGTTTAAGTGCATCTTATTATCCTTAATAATAATGATTATCCTTGAGGTATATCTCTGTATATGTATGTATATTGGTGCATGACCAAATCCAAATTAAATGTGAGGGTCACACTAGGTACTGCTCATCAGTTGAACTGCTATACTTCAGCTGACTTGAAGATCCCCGGGAATGATGTCAGGACTTTGACACTTAAAACACTTACCAAACAACTCCGGCAGTTTAGGATGCTAGTTCCTCCATATTTGTCATCAGTCTCCTCCAGGAATTACTCCTCATCACAGCTGCCAAAATGAAATGCGAGCACTTTAGTGCAACGTCTACCAGTTTGATCTGGATAGTCAAAAGAAAAGTAGAATCAAGATACTGGTTATTTCACTGAAACACCTAAGAGCTGTACACACACTTTGTTTTCTAAATGATTTCCAGTTGCGGAGCACAACATGTTAGCTGCTGGTTACTTTACTTATCTGAATTTTAAGCTAATGAATCTCATCTCACAGCTAGAATGGACAGGAAAGTACACATAGAGAGTTATGCAGCTGAGCTCAGCTTAAAAGCTGTCTCTAAGTTATTTCATTATGTAAAATTGTCTTCTCACAGCCTGAGACAGTCACAATTTTTTGCCTTAACTAAAATCTAGAGACACTTTTTGCAAGTGAGCAACATAAGTTAATGATTCTGCACAAGCAGCAGGATGGATTTTCCAGGTCTATCAGAATTCTTTCATTTTCTTCCTGCCTTCTTAGGTGTTAACCATTATGTCATTTCAAACAATCCCCCTGGTGACACAGAGAATTATTCTAGTGGGTTTTCCATCCTTCTACTGCCATATGTTCATAACAAATTGTTTTACATGGGCAATTGCATCTTACAAAACAAGAAAATGTAAATGTGCAAGAACATTTCTAAAGAAAAATCAGATGATTTCCTGGAATTCCTTGCCCTTTTTTCAACCCTATTTTTTTTAAAGCTTGTTTCATGTGAATGAAAAATTCGGAAGTTATTCTTCAAATCCCCTTTTCCACTTTGAGATTGTCATGATAGGTTTCTATTCTATCATTCATTTAATTTTTAAGATTAAATTTCTGTTAATCTCTATTTTTTTTTCTGTTCAGTATAGACACAGATAACTCTCATTAAGGGAAAAATGCAAATGCCAGAATGAGAGAAATGTCTCTCTCCTCATACGTTTTCTCTGACATGAAATGCAGGAAGTAGAGTTTACCATATTTTACAAAGGCATGAGCCTGTGTTACTGGGCATAGCTATTAAGGAAAGACAGCTACAGCGCAGACTGAATGACTGAGACCAAGATAAGCAAAAGCATAGATAACAAACAAATGCAAATAGACAGTCTTTGCAACTTTTAAGTTGTGACGATTAAGAGCTTGTTCTGTAAATAAAATTAGCCTACTCAACTCTCTTACATCATTGCAAAACACATGTGCAAGAGCTCCCAAGTTTCATTTGTCTAAATGTGATGGTTCACCTGCTCACTCTCTGAACTGCAGTTTGTTTCTCTGCTGTCTTGATGAGTATCTCCACAACTCAAACAGCATCAGTAGCTGGAAGATAAGGAAAGGTGTGCCTGCTGAGCTCCACATGCCTGCATCCTCAGCAGAAATAAAGCAAGATAAATCACAGCACTTAGTCACTAAATCACATAGTCTTAGAACAAGCCACCAAATTTAGTCAGAATGAGTCAAATGAGCAGCATGTTGCCCACTGCTGTAGAATAATCTTGAAGGCCTACAGCATGTTCTGAAGAAGAGTGGTCATCTTCAACACACAATTCAAAAACCGTAATGAAAGTCCATTCACTGTAACCAGGTTTCTGCTAAGTACTCCCCTTCCTTTTATTCCTGCTTTTAGCTTGGCATTTCATTTAAATAATCCAGCATAGGTGTAATGCTTTTGAAAATAATGTTTATTAGATCATTTTTTCCTCCATTTCAAGAATGACTTTTTTAAAGACAGTAGATTTGTTTACTGCCACCAGAAATCATATGAAATCTCTAAATACTATCTTTTATTCCTGTCTCTCTTCCCAACTCCACGGATCACACCATAGCACAATGGCTGTAGAACAGAAGAGTCTGTCATGCTTGCTTAATAAATTTAATTTGAGATTATCCACTCCTTTTTTTTCTTTTTTTAATCAATCAAGTTCAATTCTGAATGTGGTGCTTTGGAGGTGACCGAAAATGATGAAAAAACTTAAACTGAGATGGTACATCTGATAAACCAGAAAATTCATCATCTGTGGATCAAAATCTAGATTTAATGTCCACAGCCCAGCTTTTTATTAGTTAATGAACACTGCAGAGGGATGGGTTTAGCACTATTATTTACTCCTCCATTTCAGTCCATAANAAACTAACTTGCTATAAAATGCTATAAAAGGCTTGTCTATTCCTCACTAATATGACAGACTCAGTAAGTTCTTTTGTCAGAACTATGTGCTGGTGTGATCCTCTACAGAAAGGAGTGGCGATACTGTCTGCATTTGTGAGGTGTGTGAGAATACTCCATCACACACCCAACGCATACCCAAGCACGGTGGTACCTCAGCATAGGCAGACTCAAGCTGCTCCTACAGCCAAGTTGCAGCACACACCGTGGTGTGGTTGCTCAAGACTCAGAGTAGCATACTCCATATGTTAATTTGCACAGTCCTTACAGACAGATGAGCTACAGTAGTTCTTGTTTTGTCTTTATATGTGTATTTTTATCTAGTGTTGCCCTTACACTAAGAAAAGGCACATAACACAAAGGTCTCGTAGCTCTGGTTATTGCTTACCTACCCTAATGTTAGCTATACAGCATCTCAGACTCAACTTAACAGGAACCAGCTGTGTCGGAGCAGAGTGATAACTTGGCCCCCAGTAGTCCCCTGCGGAGCACTGAGCCATTGATGTACTCCCAATCAATTCCTACACAGTTACAGTTCAGTGAGCTATTTAAAGAAAAAGATGACTGTGTAAAGCAAGAGGGATATTTAAAGAACAGATTGAGAAATAAAGAACTAAAAGCAACGCAAAACCTCTAGTAGTGGAGATAGACCTGGCACAGAGAAGGTGGGGAAAAAAGTACTAAAGACACAAAGCTTTGTGGTGGAAATCCTCAGATAAATGAGAGACATTCACATCAGCAGCATTATCTGGTACTTCTATTGCTTTTAATGTGGAAAAGCACTTAAATTCTTCATTATGGTTTTTAATTTCTCTGCCCATGCACATGTGGAAAACTTTGCTCACCAGGACAAGCCAAGTGGTCATAAAAACCATTAGAAGAAATGCACAATAAGATGTACTGATTAAAATAATATTTTTCCAATGAGAACTCCTGGTATTGCCTTAATAACTATATTATAAATGTAGTATGTTCTCAAAATCACTGAGCTTAAATATCTCAGTCAGTCAAAAGAAATACAAAATGTAGGAGGTATTCAGATAGAATATCATTAAAATATCTGTTGACCAGTTCTAGTTCAATGTAACTATAACATGCAGTTAGCTTTTTGTCCTTGGACTGTTTTTCAGCATGCTTCTTAAGCATGCATTTTTAAATGATTCAGAAATCAAAATATACTTTTCAAAACATATATTACTAGAATTATTTTTATTCTTTTAATACTGTTTTTAATAGTTAATTAGAAAAGCAAACAAAGCCCAGGCTTTTTTCTTTTCTTTTGCCAAAATTCAATGTCTGAAAATAAAAATATAACATGGAAAAATATTACATGGAAAATATAATATGGAAAAATATTTTCCAAAAATTGAAATAATTTTATTTTTTCCTCCTGCAAACTCAAATTTATTTTCATTTATTAAGAATTTCATGGGATAAGCTTTCACTCTTCTTTCTTTTCCTCCTGATACTAACACTTATGGGTGTTTTGAATTTTAATTAACATAATTAGCTGTATCATTACAAATCCAAGCAGTGTAATGACTGCACCAAATCAGTGAAGAGCCACTTTCAGAAACATCTCTTACAGATCACAGTGAAATTCTAACTCCCCAGTGCCAAAATGTAACAACACAAAACATGTATTTTTGTTGTGACAAAGAGAAAAAGCATGAAAAACTGAAGATGGAAAGTAAAAAACAACAAAAAATATAGCAGAATTGCAGTTGAAATGAACATGTCCTAAATATCCACTGTTTTTTTTAACTGTTTTTTAAAATGTTTAAATTCTAGCCCCTGAAAGTCACAGCCTTTTCAAAACATTCGGGTTCCAGTTTGAAGAGGTTCTGACAGCAGAGTTAAAAGAAAGGACATGAGTTCAAGGCTCTTAATACTGCTGCTTATGGGAAAAAAGCATTCTCTTCCAGAAAACTGTAGTTTAGCAGAATCCATTCTATATACGCTAAAATAGAGCCAGAGTTCAATTTAAAGTGCTGTTGCACACTTTACCAAAGCTCTTGACTTCAGAATTTTTTTCTCAACTGGACTTACAAATCCTGTATCTGTTGACCTTCAGAACATGTTACAAGACCATTTATTCTCTCAGCTTTTTGCTTTTGTGTGAGTCTGAATAAGGTGAGGAAAGAGGAAGGGAGAATCGTCTGGGGAGTCACTGGTGTTTAAAACAGATGATATGAACAAAAAAATATTCAGCTGAAACTGCTAGAGAAAGACAGGCGGAATGCAATTAATCAAATGCTATTAGCAAGACTATCAAAAAAAAAGGGGGTATTTTTTTCTGATTCTTTTTTTGTTTATAGCAAGTACACAATAAAAATAGTATATATTTGGAGGGAAGAAACAAAAGTCTCTAGAGAATATTCTTCATATAATATATCGGGCTGCCTCATAGCCATGAACCTGAATATGAGATTGCCCTGGTTCTGGCAGGGATAGGGTTAATTTTCACAGGGCATTGGGACAGGACAGCCAGGTTGGCTGACCCAAACTCACCAAACCATATCCTGTGAGCCATGACCAGTATATAGTAGGGGGAAGGGGTAGTGGGTGGGGGCTTCCCAGCTTCTGTCAGAGAGTGCAGGTACATTCACCATGCTTTTCATATTATTTTATCAGTATTTTTGTTAAGTTGTTTTTTTGTTTTTCTTTTTTTTTTTTTTCCCTGTTATGTTACATGTTTTTCCCTGTTATGTTATAAAGTGCCTTTATCTCAACCCACAAGTTTTGCCCTTTTCCTTAGATTCTTCTCCAAGCCTAGGTGGGAAGTG